>CM017195.1:36192381-36789881 GCA_004837865.1 Musa balbisiana | reverse complement strand
ATGAAAAATCAAATCATGTATAATTTTTGCTACTCAAGGATATTAACTAAATGATAAGCCTTGGCATTGTGGTAATGCTATTCATTTGAAGTTTGAGTAACTAGGGTTTAGACATGGAAATAACCTCTCTGCTTATAAGAGTAAGATTAGCATGCATTAATTCTCTCTCAACCTCCTATTGGCGCTTGTCTTGCATAATGTGCGTGTCCTTTTACACAAGTATTTTATTAGAAGATCATTACAATGCTCCCATAGGTAACCATAATTTTTCACCATCAAAATGAAGATTATGATGAAAACATAATAAGAAAGAAGTAATTGCAAATTAAAATTGAAGGTGGTTTGAATACTCTGTGGTTAATGAATGCACAGTATAAATGCTCAAATAACAGCCTATTCACAAAGAACAGGCCATTTTACTGTTCATCTACCTAATTAGGCTCCCTTTCTGTTGACCAAACAGTGACTTTTGTAGGATTTTTATATTGTTTGGTTGAACAGTGTTACCATGAAATCATCTAGTTAATCAAACCATTCTAGCCCATTCTGCAGCTCAGTAAGTCAACCGGACTTTTACCCAGGTTCAACTACAAATTAGTCATCTCGTTAGGTTCACGGTTAGTTTGCTCCAACAAAAAAAAAAAGATTAAATACTTGAAACTTCTACACTTGCAAAAAGATTATGCTTTAGGAACATTGCTATCTTTGTTTGGTTTATGATTCTTGTTAAATAAGACTTGATATGCTGATCATTTCATTCACTATTTCTTTGTTACCAAAACCTACAATAAGAACATTATGGTTAAATATACCAATATTCTTGATTTTGGAAGCTCCGTATTGGAAATAAATGATGTCTTAGGGCCCATAAAATGGTATCACATATAACCAGCAATGAAACCTGATCATGAAGAATTAGGTTTCTTGTACTAATGATGCATTAAATGGTTTTCAAGATCAGATTACTTGCAGATAGCCATCCTAATTGGTCATCTGGTTCCATTGGAGATGGTGGACATGTTGTTTTAATCTTGTAGGTGTGGCTTTAACATTCTCTCATATCAATATTCTGAAGCAGTTTCTTTCATTACAAATGTTAGAAGAAAAGGATATATGAATATGTTGTTGGGATTTGCTTTTCTCCATGCAATCAACATGACTCAGCTTATTGGTATGTCTTGGTAGGTTTGCTACATTTAAGATAATTATTATTTCAGTAATATAATTAGCCATATGCAATAAAATATCTGCTGCATAATTTCAGACATTATATTAACATGGTTTTTTAAATGTCTTAGTTTTTCAATCTAGTGGTCACAGCTGTGTTCAGCTGTACCATCAGAGCTAGTTTCTATACAAAATTTTCAGAACAGCACAACGGTAATGAACTTATTTTCTAATTGCTTGCAATTTTATATCCTGGAATGTGCAGGATAATCATGATTGTGGAAGTCATCTGTGCTGGATGCTTTATGAGTGTATATATTGGCAAGTGACTGAACTTAGGCTGCTTTGCTCATAAATTTAAAATATTCTGTTCTTGATTAGCCTATTCACTTAATACAGAATGCTTTCTGTTATTACACATGTTTAGTCCCACAGTATTTGAATATGTCATGAAATGGTATAAAAATGGCTAATCATTCCAGAGCGCAACTCCTAAACAATTTTTTTTTACAAGTGCCACTCTGGTGGTGAAAGTAGTGAGCACAAATTGTTGGTTAGTGTCATTCCAACTCACAATCAGGGGAATAGCATAATCAAATTAACTTTTATTATTAAACAAGTCATCTACAAAAGTTGTGTTCACGTATTGTATTTATAATGCCAATAAGGCTTAATGTTATTGCCTTAGTCTTGAACCTGATCATCAAATTATTTAAGCAATTTTCATTTAAATTTTACAAAAATATGGTTTTTGCAGGGTGCATCCATCAATACAATTCTTTGAATGGTCAACCTGATATATTGAAGTCACTTTACTCTGCGTTGCAACCATCAAGTTCTTTGGAGGATATCAGGTTCAATTTATACTGGTTGTTAAAGTCATTTCAGATTTAGAAGAAAACTTATTTTGAGTAGCAACCACTTCTTAGTAATGAACATCCTTGTATTGCTTACATGTGCATAAATGCTTTTACAAAAAATTTCTGTCACCATCCATATGCTTAATGCAGATATACTTGATTAAAGTATGTGCTTTCATGTCAGTTGTTATTATCTCACCTTTATTTCCTAGTAGAAAAACCAGCTTTGCTCACTTTCACTATGTTTCCTCTTACCTAAACCTACTTCTTGCTTTATGAGTGGGAAAATATATTTATGATAATGTGATATCCATTGTTTTTCTTTTAAAGAAATATTCTAGCTGCAGTTTTCTTTAGAATGTTGTTCTTTACATAATTACATTAGAGGAACTTTGTTCCAAGGTCTGAAATTTCGTACCGTACCGGAGTTTCAACGATCGCTCGGTACGGTACGGAACGGTATATCGAGCGGTATACCGCTCGGTATATATATATATATTATAATATATATATATATATATATATATATATATAACTCGACGACGTCGTCGAAGCGACGTCGCCGAGTTTATATTTATATAAAAATTAATATATATAAGATTATATATATATTTTTATTTAAAAGGCGACGTCGCCTTTTCCTTCCCCACGCGGGGCGACGTCGTCGAGGCGACGCGACGTCGCCTCGTTTATATATATATATATATATCGACGTCACGTCGCCGAAAAAGGCGACGTTGCGTTGCCAAGCAACGTCGCCGAACGTTGCTTTTTTTTCTAATATATATATATATATATATATATATATAATTTTATTATTATTTTTCATTCTTATTCCGCCCGGTAGCGGGCGGTCCGAGTACCGGTACGTACTGCCCGTACCGGGCGGTATCATTCGGTATTACCTTCCTTGCTTTGTTCTATGTTTCTAAGCACAGGCCAAATCTTATCTACACCTACTAGTATAGTTGGTTTTTAATAGTCCAGCGACTGATTGGTTTATTGACCGGGCAATTCGCTCGGTCTGATCTGAAATTGAGTTTTCTCCTCTCTATCGTTTGTCACCTCCTCGCTGCTGCTAGTCTGCATTGCCACCTCTCCTCTGCTGCCACCTTCTCAGCCTCCTTTGTCGCATCTTTGCCTCTCTCTCTCTCTCTCTCTCTCTCTCTCTCTCTCTCTATCTATCTATCTCTCTATCTCTCTCTCTCCTTTGCTTTTCTTGTTTTTGCTGTTCAGATTATGCCATTTAGAGATTATTAAAGGAGTCTAATCACTTCAAATTATACTAAAGATGTACTGCTACAAGACTACTATATGCATGTACCTCATATTTTGTTCCAAGCATTTATTTCATAGAATTCTTTGACATCTCAAGCTCATTTGGCTGTTTTTTGGCCTAGTAGATATTATGATGGTGGCCGTCTTTCGGACCAACAAATGGCACTGTTGCAGTACCAGCGGGAAAATCTGCATTATTTGAGTGAGGAGGTACTAAGCAAATGACAATATAATACTTGATTTATAACTACAAGTAAACTTCACAATAATGCCCTGTATGCTTCGATGTGATTTTGTTAATTTTAGGTATTGGATTTGTGTAGAATAGGTCTTATGTTATCATTATTTTAGGCTTTATCTGAAAAAAGTAGGATAAGATAAGATAGGCATCTTTTGGAAATCTTAGATGAGTTTAAATTGGAAGAAGAATATATTAAAGTATTTATCATATCCATTGTTAGCAGTAGTTGAATTTAATAGTATATAGATAAAATCTTAAATGTCTTTGATATATGACAATGACATGGTGAGTTCTGGATGAAAATGCCTGGTTTGTTTATACCTTGTGGTCTGACTATTATCTTTCTTAGTAATGGACAATTTCTTTCAGCTCCTAGTCTTATTCAAATCCATGGTCTCCTACTCACTTGTTCTCCGACTCCAATTTCATTGATTACATTATCTATTAGTAATTTATTACTTCAGCTTGCTTGCTTAGATTCTTGATGCATGTGTATTAAATTTGAGTATGGTTGTGGTCTACCACAGTTCTCCTTTTTATATCAACATTTATAGAAATTACTTCTGAAATACGCAGATAGTTTATGTAAATCTTTTAATATAAGATTTTATTTGGAAGATGCAACAAATTAATCTGATTTTGAGCATTTATTGTTGCTTCTAATTATCAAATTTGTAATTCACAGGATGTAAATTTTCTATTTAGTTTTGCCCATTACCAATATAAAGATAACATAGAAGCTTCTTGAAATAAATTAATTTGTTCACCTAGCAGGTATACAAGTTGTTGAGGCTACACAGTTATGTTTATTGAGAAAATTAGTGAAATAGAAAAGAGCCACTGACGATTAAAATCATATTGCCAGCTACTACATTTTGTAGATGCATGAAGTGATTATAGGAATTCAAAGAATGAAAGGGAGATGATGGAAGCCTAGCAAATGAATAACACTTACTAAATCATGTTCATGTTAATTTATCTTACTGCTTGTAATTTCTCCATTCAAGCATCTTCCTTGCAGGTTCTCCGTTTACAAGAATGCTTAAGCAAATATCAACGATCTGATGATGGAAGTACCCCCCAGGTTATCTGGTCTAATTCTCTTAATTTCCAGTCCTGATTTAGATCAATAGTCATGTTAGGCTTTTTAAACTAGAATAATCAAACCATACATTGGGCAATCTCAGATAATTCTTGTTGCAATAGTGATTGTTGTAGGATATAGTCCAAGATTTACTACTGACCTGTTTAAGAACAGATTGTTTGTAGTTTTCTTCAAGTCTTATTTGATAGCAATAGTTTGCTGATACATTTTTTGTAGTATTCTACTGCATCATCCTTCATTTTTGCTGTCAATTGTTTTATTGCCCTCTGATGACAATTTAGTTATCCAAATCCCTTGTCTTTTCTCAAACTAATAGGATTTTTATATTCGTCTAAGATAGTGAAGCAAGCACCATAAGGAAATCGATAGAAATTAAGAGGATTTTTTTCTAAAATTATCATGTTCAAGACTAAGTTTTGAGATTTCAGAATTCCTTCCTGTTCATATGTAATGGTGCACTTAAACCTCTGGAACAGTTCAAATGTTCTATTTGTTTAATCTGAACATAAAAATGGAATCAACATATTGTTCCAAGCTTGTGAATTAAGAGGAATTTTTTCTAAAAATAATGTGTTCAAGACTAAGTTTTGAGATTTCAGAATTCCTTCCTGTTCATACGATATGGTGCACTTAAACCTCTGGAATAGTTCAAATGTTCTATTTGTTTAATCTGAACATAAAATGGAATCAACATATTGTTCCAAGCTTTTGTGAATTAAGAGGAATTTTTTCTAAAAATATTGTGTTCAAGGCTAAGTTTTGAGATTTCAGAATTCCTTCCTGTTCATATGTAATGGTGCACTTAAACCTCTGGAACAGTTCAAATGTTCTATTTGTTTAATCTGAACATAAAACGGAATCAACATATTGTTCCAAGCTTGTGAATTAATTGTCTTAATTGCAATTAATTTGTGCTAAAATTCCTGCATTTTGGGACTTTTAGCTCGACAAAAAAATGCAATAGTTTAACATTTTTAAATTCAAATTCTCTGAGTGTTTCCACTGTTGATTTAGTTCAGGAGACTGATAACTGAACCAAGACTTTTCCATCAGACACACAATAAATTAGACATTTGTGATGAATGGTGATTTTTTTTTCTTAAACCAATGGAATAGTGAAACTTTAGTTATTTCATGTGTGATCATCAGCAAGCCCGACTTCTTTTCTCAACCTTGGATTCAAGCTTTCTTTTTTTTCTTTAAATATAATGGATGAGGTAAATTTTCTAGTAAAAAGGTCTATACAAGAGGTCAGTATCATAATATCAGTCAAGAGCTCAGTCAATCAAAGATGCCTCTTATATAGTGTAGAGATGTTAGAAAGTAGATCTCGAGATGCATCCATGTGTCTGACAATAACTTCCCCTTGAGCTGTATGACTGTTTCCTCTCATTAATTTTTTTCCTTTACTTGAGGGTGCTTGAGACTTTCAATATTTATGATGGTATTCTATTGAATTAATGGTAACATGCTAGTTGATTTTACTAGGTTGTGTTAAAGTTGAGATACTGCAAACACCAATTGGGTTACTTGCTCAAAGCATTTCTTCAAGTTCTCACTGATGATGTACATAAAGAGAGTTCGGTACATGCCCACTAAATATTGTCAGTGTTAGCAGTTATTTTGTATGCATGATATTTCATGGTGGAGCAAATAAGGTCTCTAGATTCCCATTGTTTGCTTTGTTCAAGAAAATCTTTTAAGTAATAAATTAGGAGATGGAAGTGGTCCTTGTAAGTGCATTTTATTGTCCAACTTCACCTTTTCTTCTTTAGTAACATATTATTGATTACCTTTTAACTTGTGTGCAAGAATTTATCTATCAGTGATTTCTTAGACATTGTGATACCAGGTGCAGTTGAGAAGTCTTTTGTTGTTTCTCTCTCTCTCTAGCCTACAATTCATCCCTTTAAATTTATATACTGGCAAAATTTCAGCTATGTTGGACTGTCAGTATATCCTAACCTAACTAGTCTGCCTGTTTAATATATGTACAGGTTGATCTTGCTCATCTATTAGCTTCTCGTGATCAAGAACTCCGAGCATTGACCGCTGAGGTAAAATCATGTCTAAAGTTGCGTGCAGTCAGAAAGGTGTTATTCCTGCTTGCGACAATGATAACCATGGTTATCAATTCATCCATCTCTTGGCATTTAAGCTAAGACCAGATGTATCTTGAAAATGCCATTTATCTTTAAAATAGGCATGCAAATGAAGAAACTTTATTTTTTCTTGATAATATGCTGGCTCATACATGCTTTTAAGTTCCCTATGCATTAATTGTTCCTGGCCTGTCAGAACCCTGTTTGCTGTATCATACACAGTTTTTTGTGCATGAATTAATATATATGTCAACTATTAATCACAATGCCTTTTAGTGGCTTTTTTTAGCTGTAATTATTTAGACAGTTAGGAAATCAGTTCGTTATTCACTATGCATCTATGATTTGACTTATACTCTATTAGCATTGCAGATGAACCAAGTGCACTCTGAACTTCGCCTTGCTCGTAGCTTAATTGCTGAGAGAGACTCTGAAGTCCAACACATGCGTGCAACAAACAACCAGGTTTGCTAATTGATCATGCCATCAAAACACAGCTGTGCTTCTACTTAGAATTATCTATCAAGTTAAGAAGTTTCTGGGTCCAGAATATTAGGAGGAAAGAATATTGAAATGATATTGTTTGACTTGTAATGAGCCCACTGCAGTACATCGAAGAGAATGAGAGACTGAGAGCTATTCTAGGAGAATGGAGTGCTCGGGCAGCCAAGGTCCGCTGATTGATATAGTAGCATCTACTTTAACGGACACCATTATTTTGAAACTTGCAACTTACAGTTAGTTATCTGCTGCAGCTTGAGCGAGCACTTGAGGCAGAACGCATGTCGATTGTGGAATTGCAGAAGAGCATAGCAAAGCTGCAAAGCAAACCACCCAATCAATTGGCCGATGAGCATCAAGAATAATTGCTGCATATATGGGAACTTGCTCTCTAGTAGAAACAAGCTACTGAGCGTTCTGATCTGTACAGCCTACTCGCCTGGAATGCAATTAGTGGAGATATTTTTGTTGATCAGACCAAAGGGTAAAAGAGAGGGGGATATGGCCAAAATGATGAATTGGTTCGAATTTATGGCTTTTTGAGACTTTGTTAGTTGACCCTTGTTAATATAAAGCGATGATATATTGATTGTTGTACTACAGGGTTTCATTCATTCTTTTGTTTTTTTGGTCTTCAGGTAATGGATTTTACTATAAGAAAAGTTTCAATGCTTATATAACGAGATTCAAACTCAACCACTAAACTAAACTATATACAGAATACGCCAAGGTTTCTGTAGGGACAATATGAACTCTAGTGTTAGCTGCCTTCGGACTATGATGGATGGCTGTTAGCTTTATGCCCGCTTGTATTAGTATAGATGCAACTACGATCTGTCTTTTGGACCTCACAGCATTTGCTTCCTTACTGTGATACAATATGAACTCTAGTGTTAGCTGCCTTCGGGCTATGATGGATGGCTGTTAGCTTTATGCCCGCTTGTATTAGTATAGATGCAACTACGACCTGTCTTTTGGACCTCACAGCATTTGCTTCCTTACTGTGATACAATATGAACTCTAGTGTTAGCTGCCTTCGGGCTATGATGGATGGCTGTTAGCTTTATGCCCGCTTGTATTAGTATAGATGCAACTACGACCTGTCTTTTGGACCTCACAGCATTTGCTTCCTTACCATCACAGTCTCGAGTTAAAACTATGGACGACGCTAACTTTTCCAGAACTAAGAACAAAGAACGATAGATGCAACGACAGTCTTAGCGTCTTAGCTTAGCCACACTGATGATGATCACTAGAAAAGAGCAACATAATACGATCAAATTGGGAGCAAAGCACCTGTGCGTGTCCAAGATATGAAGGCAAGCAAATTAATACAAGTGATAATGCCACACGCAAACATTTGCAACAGTAGCTAAGCAGCACACCAGATTGAGCACGACCAACTTATCAATTCCCTTGCAGGTACAAGTCTTCACTGATCCCCTTAACCCAGTTGCCATGATACTGGTTGATATAATTATCATATTCAATCAGTTGATATTTACAACCAAGTTAATTTATACAATAGATTGAATAACAAACACTGAGCTTTCCGCTTCCTCAACCGTGCCTGCCAGAAAGAGAGAGTCCTCGTTCATACATGCGCTGGATTTCTTCCCTATACTCTGTCAATGACTTGTCGGGAAGGGCCGGGGTCAGCTCCACGACATCCCCCATTCTGAGCTTCCGACTCGGATCGCTAACTGGCTCATGATTCAGTCTGGGCCTTAATTCTAACTTCACAGGGAAACTGCATGGAGATCCTCTCGAGCTTCCTTCCCCAGCTCTCTCCATCAAGTCAAATACAGTGGAATCTGCTTGGAACTCCTGAACGGACATCTGTAATCACACATAATAGCCACCTTAGTTATCAGCAAGAGAGTTTGCAGACAACTAAAAGAAGAAAACTCACCTTCTCATTTTCTAGTATTATGATGTAGACAGGTCCATTATGGCCACACTGCTGTGTGTAGGAATAAGGGCAGTTATCAGAATGAGAAGGAAATTGACATGGTGTGTGCCCAACTGATCTGCACCGTTCGGTCTTCAACGTCTCACATTGCCAGCTGAGAACCCATCTTGCCCATTCCACCATTTGAAGTACAAATGATGCGTGCCTGCAGTTACCTTCTTTGTATCTCCAATGGGCTGCAAATCCATATTCAGCCTGCAAATGCATCTCCTTTGTTCGGATCTGAACTTCCAGAGGAAGCATTTCCTCGCTCAATACAACCGTGTGCAATGATTGATACCTGCAAGCAATGTCAACATCAATTCAAAGAACAATTATATTAAACTTCATCAATAACTTACCCATTAAATTTGGGATGAGTTACGTAGTCCTTGAACCTCCCAATAACTTTGGGCCATAATCGATGAACAATGCTCAATGCCTTGTAGCAATCTTCCTCTTTCTCAACTATTAAACGTAAACCATGAATGTCATGGATTTGATCCATGTTAAGTTTCTTCCTAGAAATAAGCATCACAAGAATCAGACTGATAAATTACATAACACTATAGCTACATCAATGAAAGTTTTAAAGGATGTCAACTTTGACTTGCAAAAAATTGGTAAATAAAAATTTGGAAGGCGTACTTTGTCATTTTAGAGTAAATACTATACAAGCTTTTATGCCTCCCGGATAGAACATGATAAGAAACACCTTCATCCACCAGAGCTTTTCCTAACTTCTGCAGTGCAGATGCAACCAGTGCTTCATTTAAGGATTTCAAAAGCTGCAAGGATACATCTCTGTGCTGTTCTGGATGAAGGTGTTTGAAACACAAAGTCTGTAATTGCTCCTTCCAAGTAGAGATTCCCAATCTACTAGCTAGGGGTGCAAAGATTTCTAGAGTCTCCTTCGCAAATCTCTGTTGTTTGACCATAGGTAATGCTTCCAATGTCATCATGTTATGAAGTCTATCTGCTAGCTTTATAAGCACTGCCCTAGCATCTGCCATTGCAAGGAACATCGTATGCAAGCGATCAGCCTCAACATATTTATTTGCAGTGTTGTTATCACGAGCAAGCTGGCTCAAGTGGCTTAACTTAGAAACCTGAAAAACTGAGATAAGTCATTTATTATCTTAGCCTTTTTTCTGCTCCGTATGATTCCCTATGGTGACTCTATACACTGCACCAAAATCCACAGAATGGCCTAGATATAAACAGTTCCAAGAATGAAACATGAAAATATTTCTTTCTTATTTCTCAAAGCATATTAAACTGCATAGAGAAATGACTAATAAACATTTTAGATAGTATGATAGGCTCTAAATTTAAATTAAGTTGGATAAACTGAACTAAAGGAACACAACATATTCATCATGGCCAGTAGTCCTCATCGAGATATGAACGTTAATATTTGATACTGAGCTCAGTGTCATGGAGCTTGACCACCGTCGGTCACCTTGTTAACAAGAAGCTAACAGTTTTGCTTAATAGATTATTAAAGTGATGTCCCATAAAATAGACAACCACGAACACACCATACCAATTTTTTCCCACATGTATGACCTCACATCTCAATATGTGGATCATCAATGTCTGGATTTCACGCTACCCTTCTTTTGGTACCCAAAATATCATGTTTGATGACAATAATAAGTATATGAACGCTTATGTCTCCTCAATCACAAAAGTAGCTTTCTTTCAATAGTCCTATGAGTTATAAATACAAGGAGAATGTCAAATAAGTTTTGGGCTAAAACACGAGACAATAAATTTAAAATAGATGAAAGCTAAATTGTTTCAATGCTTAAACTTATATTAGTGCACTTTACTAAGTAACTAGCAAGTAACTTTACCAAAATTTTACCAGGATACTGTTGAAGATTTACAAACATAATTAAGCAAAATGGATGCTGGTTATACAAAGTCAACCATTCCGAAGCTTTACATATGAACTCTGATAAGCATTTTGCACGTTCATACAAAAAGATTTCAAATTAGAGTAAAGGTCAAAAAATAAAACCTCTTTACAATAAAAATTGCATAAGAACAAGCCTTTCTCACACACATAAAATGATGATCCAATGTGCTAGAAGATTCTCATAAATTGAAGAATATTTTAAACTCTACAACTGACAAGCACGGTAAGATGGTAAGCCGGAATTTAAAAAAACAAAGCACAAGAGAAACACAATACCCCTTCCACCAGATCAGCAACCCCAGCTCCAAACATATGAAAAATATGATCATAATCCATAAAAGAATCATCAAGCGTATCATGTAAAAGCCCTGCAGCAACTATCGTACAATTAGCCCCAATCTCGGCCAACAACACTGCTGTCTCAACACAGTGCTGCAGGAAAGGATCTCCACTTGCTCGCATCTATCATAAAGGATAAGAAAACCCAGATCATGTGAGGACTTATTTCTGGCTTTAGAATTCAAACACTCAAATGTCGTGGATTAATTAATCTAGAAAGAATAATAATAATAATAATAATTTCACTCATCAAATTAAAAAATTAATGATCACCTGCCCCTTGTGAGCCTTTTCGGCCTCATAAAAAGCCTTGAGGACGATCTCCTCGTGGAAAATCTTATGCCTTGCCTGAGCCCCTGCTAACAATTCTTGGGCGTAGGGCTCACAAGTAGTTTCATTGTCGATCATACTGTCATCCAAACCAAAAGGCAACTCTTCGACAGAAACTGTGCCACCGTTTGGTGTAGAAAAGCTTGGGGAATCATAAACCAGGCAAGGACTGAGGGCGTTCCGAATGAAACCCTTAAAAAGCCTATCTTTTCCCGTTCTCCAATCGCCTCCCATCCACTCCCGAGGGGTCCTCACCAAAGGCGGGCTTTTGGAAGATCCGCTTCCGCTGCAAGTCACCGGGCCCTGGAACACCGACACCGGGCTATGTTCTCGGCACTTGAACGGCGACGATGAAAGCGAGTAGGAGTACAAACTTCCAAGATCGTCCGACCTATCGTGTCGGAAAGAACCGAGTTCGTCGGTGCTGACGAACCCGGAAGCGGAGACGTGGCGCGAGGCAGCAGCCGCGGGGGCGGTGGACGAGAAGATTCGGGAGAGACCGCCAACAATCGGCTTCTGGGAGACGGCGGCTGCGGCCGAGGAGGCGGAAGAGGAGGCGGCGGGAGCTGCAGCGCGGGGGTTGAGGTCCAAGTCCGTGGAGGAATGGGAGGCGGTGATCTGGCACGAATGGTGGTGGTGTGTCGAGCAGACGCCGCTAGGGGGGCTCGCGTAGAGGGCGATCGCCGGCACTGACATGATGTCTCCTGAAGCAAACAAATCGACCTATGCCCAAAAAACAAAAAAAATCGACCTTCCACCCCTATGATGCGTCGAAGAGGAGATCAGAAGCCCTAATTCCAAGGTAATTTAAGCAAACAGATACAAGAAATCCGAGGTCGGTTGGTGGAAGGGCGACGAAGGAAGAAGATGAGGGCAACGGAACGCGAGAGAGGATTGAGATCGATATCCGTCGGCGCTCGGGAAGAATCTGGTCACTCCGAGGGGGCTATTATTATTATTGGAGCGCTCTTATTCAGCAGCCACCAGTCTCAGGAATGATGGAATGACCCGATTGGCCTTTGAATTACAACTGTTGGTTTGCATGAATAGGCTTTCCCCTAAATTGAAACAGGCCACAGCATTTTGACTCATCTAAACCCAAAAGTAAGTCACACACCCTTTATTAGTTTATTGGAATTTTGCTTTCCTTGCTTTCTTCTTTTTTTTTCTTTTCTTGTTCGAATTTGGCCAAATTAATATTGGAATTTCTTTTTCTTCTTTTGCTTGTTTAGATTTCGCCAAATTAAACATCAAGTTTTGTTGCAGTAAGCTCTCTAAATAATATTATAAAATATATAAAATAAGATTTTAAAGTCAGGATAAACTCATTACTATATTTTAAGATTAATTATAAATTATTCTTCGTAATTAGTTATCTTTAATATTTTGATGTTTTCACTTTTAAAAGTTACGTTAGCATTTCTATTATTACAAAAATAAGATAACTAGATTCATTTATCCTAATAATATCGATTTTTATAAAATATATATATATATATAATAATTTTAATATTCTAGATGATAGTAGTGGACAACGATACCGCTAAGGGCCATGGTGACTGTTACGGAGGAGAAGAGTGACAACAAGAGATGAAAGTGGCTTTATATCTGTGTTGACGTTAATGCAATGCCGAGCGATCCTTCCACCGCTCGACAACTACGTCAATATCGATGCAGATACCGAGATGCTCTCATTTCTTATAGTCACTCTCCTCATCCACAATATCAATCTGTGACCCCCTAGTAATGTTATCATTCGTCATCACCAATTGAAATATTAAAATTATCTTTTTAATTTTTATTTTTGTCAGTAAAACCGACGATATTAGGAAAAATGAATCTAGATATTTCACTTGAGTAGCTAACTGCATGAAATAATATATAATTAATCTTATATTTTAACTGACGTGGTTTGATTGAAATGACATTTGCATCACCTTTCATTATAGCATAATTATAATGGCTTAGCTAAGTCATACAAAGTGGCATGTGCTTTACCGCTGGAAACCATTGTTGTCGGTCCCCCACAAAGCTATGACTCAGCTAAGCCATAGAAAGAATTCACATCCATTTCATGTTTATCATCAAGAAAAGAAGAAAAGATCATATTCTTCTGGACGCTGCTGTAGTTGACGTCTCAACTCATATGCCAACAAGTGTCTGAACATTCAGGATTCTTCTTATTATTACAATTCACAATGTGCTCTTCTATCCAACAAAATCTGGGGTTCTATCCAACAATTTGTGCATCGAGCCAGAGCACAAAGCAACAACATGGGGGAAGGAAGGTGTAGCGAGAGGGCAAAAAGCAACTATTATTCAATGGGCAGATGCAGAAGCTGTGAATCTTAGAAGCTATCACTCAAAACTATTATTCAATGCTATCTTGACTTCGATATTCATAAGTCCAACAATTTTTCTATAAATCATAACTTAATGTATATTGTAGCTATCACAAAATGTTTCTTAGCTTCTCTTCTATTCTTACTCAAGTTCACATTCTCAATAAACAATGAACGATCACCATTTTGGCTTATCAAAAAGAGGAAAAATGTGATAAATGGAGTCAGCTCCAAACTCTAGAAACAGAATTAGAAACCTCATCAAGAAGTATCAAATAATCAACTGACACCAGCAGCAGCTGGAAGTGGTTGAACATTGATGACATCATAACAACGCGCACAAAGAGTCGGATGTCCTGCAAATGAACCGACTTGAGGTTCATAGTTCCAACATCTCTCGCATTTCATGCCTTCAGCCCGAGAAACTCCAATCCAAATTTCACCACTTCTTTGATCGGTGTAGTTGCCAGCATATGGTATGCTCGTAACCAATTCGGTATTTGGTGAACTTAGAACTTCAACCTGAAGCCAGGATGATGTATATAGCAATAAGGTTGTGCTAACAAATGGCATCCGGAAAAAGTCTGTTACCTGAGATGTTATAAAAATCCTATGCAGAGCATCAGCTTCATTCCCAGACATGCACAATTCCTGCAATCTGGAGGTCACAACACCATCTGAGGTACGAAGATAAACCTTTGCTTCCAAGCTGGACCCAATCAACTTTCCAGCTCTAGCATTCTCTAGGACTTTGTTCACCTCTGACCTCAACTGGTTAACGGAACACTATGAATCATTAGCAGCCATGACAATAATATCGAGTGTTCTGTAGTAAGAAACTAAGAATCACACACCACTACATCAAGCTTTAGATTTTTAAAAATTTATTTAACAGCCACAATGGAGGGCGAGCCTTGATGCCAAGGTTGCTAATTAGCAATCTAAGCATCCAGGTTCAAGAGAAGGAAATTGTTGAGCAAGCTTTAAAATATATATAACAACCACGATGTAGGGTGAGCTGTGCCACCATGGTAAGGTTCCTAATTTGTAATCTAGGCATCCGGGTTCAAGTCAAGCACTTCTCTTCTTATAGGAGTATGGCTATGTACAATGACCCTCATTAGATGCACATTGCAGAATTCTGTTGACTGAGCTATCTTTATTTGATAGCACTTTGACACATTAAAGAACAAGAATGACCAACAAAACTTATTGACAGTTGAACATTTTTTAACCACACAATTCCTCCATATTGTCTAGGCACTCTTCCACATTCGTCTCAACAAAGAGAATAGGAAGACAATGCGCAAGTGATATGAGTACATCAACAAAAGTCCAGTAACTATAGAGTATCTGAGACTATGCACTCTTCCACATTCACTTGTTTTTTATCCATCATATTTTGCATTTTAGTGGAACTATAGAGTATCTGAGACCTAGAAGTGCTAAGTTCATGTTGACACCATATCACTTGGACCTATCTGAATGTTGGTAAAATGAGACACTATATCAGGGGCCTACTGAAGTCCTTAAGACCATTACACAAGGAACATTCTTACGAGTCAAAGCATCAACATTGCAGCCAAACAAGAATTTACAAACTGCTCAAGTTATGTTGCAATGCGTGTACGTCGCACCGTATCTCACATATGCTTATACCATAGAAATGAGAGTGCAGACACCTTTCAGTTATTAAAATAGCTTAACTGACCTAAGATATAGGCAGGTACATTTTATTTGAAATTCTAGGTGGCTAACATCCAAAAAAAATTAAACCTTGAAATAACAAGTAGCTCTAGTTTGAATCTACAATAGGCAACAGCTAAAAAAGTTAATCAGCAGTAATTTAAAAAAACACAAATGATCTGCCATAAAAGTAATCTGATTACTGTTCAATTCTGGCATTAACAAGAAAATGACAATCTCAATGACAGATGAAAGCATATTGATCCAACGGAAATAAAGGTTAATTACCTATTTATTCTAATGCACTCCAGATATAAAGAAGGGGAACATATAACATAAAAGGTACATAATGCTCCGGAATTAGATGAAGAAATTTTTGCACACCTCGAGGATTGTCCTCCAAAAATCAACATCATCAGCAGGCATCCTGAGCCAACTTTCATTTGGAACCGGCCATTTCAACTCGAAAACAAATTTCACAATAGACCCGTCTCCTGTAATGTATTCAAAAGGGAGATTTTGCCATACATCCTCAGCTAAATGTGGCAAAATTGGAGCAATTAATCTAACAATGGTAAGAAGATGTGCTGCAAGAACCGTTTGGCAACTCCTCCTAGTAAAACTGGCTGTACCCCTGAAAAATGCCCATTCAGTTGAGGAACAAAAACAAGAACCAACAAGCATTACAGAGAAAATTATACTAGTCTATACCGAATACCGGGACAGAGGCAAAATGAAAATCTGTCTCTAAGCTATAACAATGTCAAGCATTTTAGTGTATCTGAATAACTCCATAAATTTCTCCATATAACAGGACATGTTTGACATCCAAGTCTTCAGCAGCAAGTACTAAAATACCACAAGCCAGAACTACGTTGGTCATATATAGGCACAGCAACGCACCATCTCAGCTAGTGCCAACACTGTTAAAATTATGCACTAATGCACATTACTCACTAGATTATGTTGGCAACACCATAAAAGAGATCACACTTGTGCATGGTGCTTCAATGCTTTCCCATACCAACTTTCCGCATAATGTCAACTAAAGAAGTGAAAGAGATGACACACACCAATGCAATTCAGCTGATTTGACCACAAAAATATTTTTGCCGATTATGAATCAAAATATCAGTCCGCTTAACATTCTTTGTCTACAAGATGCACCTAAAATGAAAATTGAGCTTGATGATTCATCTAGTGATAAATCAAAATGGTCATAATTCTTTTGGATTGAAATTGTAATTCTTGTTCATTTCAGCACCTATTTGCATTAAGTAGCATGAAATGAACTATAAAACATCAGATCAATCATATGAAAATACAGAGGCTGGAGAACCTCAACATATTCACAAAGCAACAAATTAATACAAAATCATAGGCTCAAGAGTACATCCGGAAGGTGTAAAATAAAAAGAATCTAGGTCTAATGTATGAAGCCTATGCTAGTAGCAGACTGGTGCTATAAGAATTGTATCACAACCTGCCACAATATGCATATATCTCACATGTCAGATCACATGCCAAGACTATTTCCAAGTCAAATGACAAGCATACTGGTGCCTTCAACGGCATATCAAGAACTAGCATAGTATCAAATGCACCAGCACAAAATTGGCTCGTTGTTATACATGGGTTTGCCATTCCAGTATTGACATACATATCACTGCATGGCCAGTGGTTTGATGTCTGATTAAAATATCATGTTGCTCAAATCAGGCATTTAAATGGAACATATACAAGTCTACAATGGAAAAGTAATTGTTACAAGTATACGATAATATGTCCAAAATATATCAGTTTTGACAAGTGTGTGAAGCAGGCAGCCAGCAAACAATATTATGTCCAAAATTTCTTCCTACTAATCGTAAAGGAGTTATGAACACATTATTAAGAGTTAAAAATTTGATATGGCATACTAAATTAAATACTTCGTATCTAGCATTGTTCAAGAGTATAATCCAAGTTGGTACCATACCCAAAGTGGTAAAGGATGTAAACCTTATCTGAACTCGTAACTTTTCTGGCTCAGTTTATAAGAATAGCTTCATTTTAAAACCAATTCTAAGTCATATGTGAGATGCCAATTGGTTCTATCACCTACTCTATGTTTTCATCTTGGGTTGGGATCCCCTTTCAATTTTTTGCATGGATCAATTCTCATTCATTTGTTGACAACTAGAGGAAGTGTTTGAGCCCACAGATGACAGGTAGGGATCTTTTTAAAAGATGATTCAGATAGGAGAAAGGATGGTTTCAATTTAAGAAAACTGTCACCCTTTTAACTTTTTTACCCTTGTCGGCTTATACCACCCTTCAACTTATTTACTCTACCTTGCAGGTGCACCATCTAGTCTAGTTTGGTGGTGTACATCTTGTACCATCTTCAAATCAATTTACACTTCCTTTAAGTGCACCTCATGGTAGCTTTCAGAATTCTGAGCATAGGTTATAGACAACTGAATGCCATATACTGTAACAAAGAGTCCTAAAAGATCTACCAAAAAATCAACTGCATGATTATATCATGACTATACAAGTCTAAGAATAACCAATTGATAAAATTTTATTCTGTCTACAGGCCGTTTCTAAAGACAACCTACAACACTAGTCACTGTAATTGGGCCAAAGCTGAAAACGACAGTTTCAAGCAATTCGATACTGAAATAATCAAATGTTACTCCCTTGTTGAACAAAAGAACTACTCTCAAAAGATTGTAGTAAACATGAAACACATAACTAAAAGACAATAACCACAAGATGCTTCCAAAAAACTATAAGAAAGACATACCCCACATAAAGTCGGTCTTTAGCAACATCAAGATAGAAATTTGATAGATCAACAATGGCAAAACGTTGAATAATCTGGAACACAAAGAGCGATCAACATCAAACAAATTATATGACTTGTGAAGATATAGATCAAAGATGGAGGACTGGCATGTTAAGATGTTGATCTCATTTCAATTGAATGACATTTTAAAACTACTTATAGAAAACACCCATCAACAAAATGATGAATTAAAAAAGCTGCAACTTTCACGACTCACAACTTCAAGTCTTTGCTAGATGATGGTGCAAGCTTCCAGAATGACTCATAGCAAGGATTTCAAAATCAGTTCTATTGATTAGAAAGACTGGTATATGGCCACCTGGTATACAGACCAGGTGATTTTGTCAGGTTCCTTTTGATACTGGGTATACCACCTCTATTGCTTGGTACCAGTATCCCTTTTTGGTTTTTAAACTCCCCACACCTCGCTATTTAATTTTAAATCCTTGGCCTCCACCTCCACCTCCTTTTAGACTGCATTGTCACCTCCTCCCTAATGTCACCACCTCCTAATGCACTCACTCTCTGATAATAGTGGTCCAGACCATACTGCTGGTACCAACCTGGACGGACACATGTTACAATACATGGTACCAATATCATACCATTCAGGTCACCTATCATTACCGACATTGGATCGAGAATACGATTCATATTATCAATCCTTAGTCCTTACTACCAAAATAAATGGATTATTGTTTAGTGTATGCATATGGGTCACTAGTTAAATCACAAACCAAAATGTGAATAGGTGAGTAAGCACTAGAAGTTTATTACTGTCAGTATTGATGGGGGCTGTTCAATTCGTATCTTATAGAAACTTAGTTTTGATAAAAAGAAATTCCAAATATTATGGGAGTTGTATAATGCAAAAGCATAACTTGAGGAAGAAATATGTTTACACTTTTATTCAAAATTACAACAGCAAACAATCCTTTTGATAGCATATCACATAAAAAAATAAATGAAGACATGCAAATTATATTTTAAAACTTTGTACACATAGTATAGCATCATATATATCCATTGTTTGAAAGCTTGTCAATAATTTTAGCCATGTAACAGACAATGGAGTTAGTAATGTCTAACCCATGAATCTGAAATTTGGATTGTTAACTGGTTATATATATATATATATATATATATATATATATATATATATATATATATATATATATATATATATATATATATATATATATATATGGACCAGTATGCCATGGTGTTTTATTCACTGGTATTGTTGTAATTGTTTTATGGACATTGTATCAACCAATAAAAACATGTTTGAGAAGAATGCATGAGCAATTGAAACATTTTGAAATTTATTGATGATTAGCAGAGAGTTGGGCTGCTCCAACAACAGATTCATCCTATTATAGTGGTCAAAAGTGAGGTATACTTGTTAAACTAGAAAAGGAAACACTCTTCTAATTTTACCAGTGAAGCTGACACACAATAGTATTTTTCTCACAATCTTTGGAATTTCGAAGTGGCATATAGTAAAGCAAATGCCTTGATTGTCTTTTCATGTGTCTGAGCATTCTATTATTTTGCTTGCAAGTAGGACACTTTGATTCAAGTTTGGCTCTAGCTGTCTTGTTTGTCAATGCAACATGGTGGAATAGTCCTAAAAGTATATATGCCATGTAGTTAACTAATCCATTGCTAATCTCAGCAGAGCAATTAATTAATCCTGCATGTGACACATATGCATAAAGAATGAATTGGTTTTGCAAATAATGAGTTGCATATAGTGAAGCAAAAGTACCTGGTATATTTTGTAGAAATGGTAAAGCTCATAACCATCCTGTATTGTCTTCACAACATTTTCAAGTTGGTATAATGCAAATTTGTCAATTTTTGGAAGATCATCATATGGAACAGAATTCTCTGTCTATATTCAACAGAAAACAACCCATGATTAGATGAGATTCATGAGAAAGAAAACATACTAGGCACTAAAGAACATTCATGGTTATCATATAATATTTTCAAGGTGGCTATAACTTTCACCTTTGCATAAAAGTTCTATCATTTTATAGATCGATATGGTAACAGTAACCGGAACCTTTTATATGAGTATGAAACATTGTAATGCAGAAAATATTAATTTGAACGGAATGGTTTGACATGCAGTGTGCTTTATTAATGGAGGAATCCAGTGCATGATCCTCTAATCAATGTGGGGTTTAGGGAGGACCAACAAATACAGCCTTAACCCTAGAAGTAGAGAGTGTTTCTGTAATACAAATTCTTGTCATCCAGTTCTGAAACAAGCAACCTTACAATTGTAAGGTGGTTCGCCCTTGCAGTGTGCTTTATTAATGAACGTTGACAAGTTTCATCGAAACAATGATAATCTCATTATAAATTAATCTTGGTTAAAGTGCTCTGGAAGGTAATAAAGAGAAATACCCAGTCAGAAAAGGGAATGGTGAATGACCACTTAAGATTTTGCAGCACATACATTAATTTGTTAAACAAGAAAAGAATATATAACAGACAACTTAGACATACTTTCCAATCATGAAGATTTGACAACAGAAACCGCAATGTTCCCCGTAGTTTTCTATACATGTCAGACATTTGACGGAGGATTTGGGGACCAATCAACACATCACTAGTATAGTCGACACTAGAAACCCAAAGACGAAGTACATCAGCTCCATAACCAGGTTGATCCTAGCATAGAAGAAAGAAAATCATCAGAAACTTAAAATTCTTAAAGCAACTTTATAAGCAGGTCTATTAAAACAAACCTTAGAATTTTTTCCTCCATTAATTACAATATCTGGATCAACAACATTACCAAGAGATTTGCTCATTTTCATACCCTTTTCATCAAGTACAAAGCCATGCGTTATGACACATGAATAAGGAGCATTTCCTGGAAAAGATAGAAGCAGTATGGTATCACTCTTTTCAAATTAACTATCAAAATATATTACAGAGTAAGACTAGAGAGATTATAATCCTTCACAGTTTCCCATGTTACTGAGAAGAGAACTCCTCCAGAAGTTGAAGATTTAAGAATTAAGATCTTTGGTCTGTTTTGATAAAAATATCTCATTACAATAATCTAGCAACATCCGAAACCCCAGTTCCAGGCCAACAGCAGTGATTGCATTTTATCGAATTGAACCAAGCTCTAAAAGACCATATCAGGCACACGAAAAAGGACCAGCCTTTAAAAGGGATGACTGAACTGATAAACCAATTTGGGCTCATTAGTATCAAGAGCTCGTCAGAGATCTAACAAGCCTTTATCAGTCAAAAGGACCTGTTCCTTCCATCTGTCTTTGATTGTGAGAGGGGACTAGGATTGGTTTGCAATGCTGTTGTAGCTCCAAAGGAAGAGAGAATGAGAGAGAAAGGGAGAAAGGAAGAAAGAAGAGATAGCCATGTCGGCCTCCCTCCACAGAGCCTTGCTGGTCCAGAGAAAAGTAGCTGGAGTGCTTCATTTCACCTTTCTTTTGGCTTCCCTATTCTATCAGGCATGGTTGTTGCGACATCAGCCGCACACAGGACAATCCATTCTGGCAGCCAGTTAAAACCTAGGTGCTTCCAGTGCTTAAGTACTTTGCCCAAACTAATGAAAGCAAATCATCACGTGAAGTCATCACCACATAAATTCTCAACAGTAAGTGAATATGATAAATGGTAAAAACCATTTGAAGTGAAGAAAGTTAAAATAAGAAGTACTTGACAAAAACTTAAATACCTGTTGTTGCAATACTGGTTAATAAGGAGCTTTGGAACCATCCACGATGCTGGTCACTACCTTCGAGATACAAATCCGCAGGAAAATGAAGGCCATCTCTTTTTCCTAGCACTGCTGCCCAAGATGAGCCTAGATAGGTAGCATACAGGAAACACAACAACAGAACCAAAAAAAGAAAAAGAACAAACATTTCATATCAGTTGAAGAATAAAATGGTAAATTAGTTAAAAAAACTGAAACTCATGTATATCATATAATTACAGCATAAAAGAGATGCAGAAGAGTTGCATTGTACTCCAGTTAAGCTAACTCATGAAGTAAACCGACACAAAGCTAATAAAGATCTGTTATCCCCAATTGCTGAAATATCAAGCAAAATTTTGAACAAGTGATGAGATAAATCTATATAGTGCTGAAAGTACAGAGGTAAATCTGTTAGAATGGTGTTCATCTTTCATCATTTATTCTTTAATCTTGTAAATTATCTTTTCATTTCCATTCCAAAACTATAAATCCTAAACAAATAATATTCTTTTTTCTTCAAAGGATCTCTATGCATCTGTCGTACTAGTAGCAGTGCTCATCTTATATCAGGTTGGTATCAAAGCAATTGGTCCTACATAATAGTGGTATCAGATCTTCCGATATAGATGAGATGTTCTATAGTTAGGACAATCCATATATTCAATCATTTGACTTGGTATGATTTCCTATGTAGTGAAAGTGTCAGACATGGGGATTATTTTGTCTTTTTTTACTTTATAAATATGTTAGTTTGGGTTGCATTCTGCAAATGTAATAAATTGTGATACGACAAATCTTATGAAAACTACATTAGATACCAAGATTATACAAGAAGAAAGGAGGTTAAGCTAAACATGACAGTAATTGTGAACATATATTTGACTAAAGATGCTCTACATTGATAATCTCCAATAAAGAGTTTTAAGCAACATAATCTCTCAAGCAAAAAGATCAAGCAAAACATGGTAAATGATATACTCAGATACATTTGGTTAAACCTTGATTTATGAAATTAGAATTATTTATTCATATTATATTTTTCTTCTTGTACTTGGTGCTTTATAAGAAAGGAATGTATTGTTGAGATCATTACAATTGTAATACAAGATTATTACAAACTAGTTGTATAAATAGAATGTTTTCCATATTAAGTACTAACTAAGTATGAGGGATCAAGGCCACATCCCTAGGAGTGATTCTCAGAAACAGTGTATCTAGTAGTTATCCACGGTGAACATATCGATCGTGAACTATGTGGAAATATAATATCATCCTAGAGAGTTAATTCTTAAACCAGAATGAGATAGATGTTTTATTCCTTTTCTCATAAAGTATCTTTCCTTTTTAATTCCACAACCATCAGATCCTAAAGAAAAAAACATATGCTATTTGTTCGGAGAACCCTCTGTGCATTTGTCAAACGTCATGTTAGCATCAAAGCTCACCACATATCGTCATGGTTAGCTAATGAAAGATCATAGTAGTGTTAAATTTAGTCACAAACAACTATAAGGGTGAAGGAGACAAGTTTGGCAAAAGACATTGGATACTGATTTAGGCTTCACATTTTACAACATGCCATGGATAAAAATCTTGATCCATTACATACTGATCAGTATCTGGACCAGAACAATATTAATATTGTACAATGCACCAAAGTCGATATGGACCGACACCATTCAATATCGGCTGGACCAACATAGAGCTTGAGAGATAGAGAGGACTAGAAAGAGAAGAGGAGGTGATGTAAGGGGAGGGCGTGGCATAGAAGTGGAGAGAACAAGAGGTGACAAAAGGAAGAGAAGATAGAGACAGAGAAAGAAGGGAGAAAGGTAAGACAACTAGCAACAGCACAAATTAAACAAGATAGAGCAAGGAACAGATATTTAACTTGAATAAGAACAAAAATTCACAATATAAACAAATTAAAAAAAATGAACAGATATAAGTAGATCCATCAAGGACCTTTTAGTTGAGAAACCCTCTACAGAAAAATTATTCATCA
The DNA here is from genome assembly GCA_004837865.1 of Musa balbisiana. NCBI lineage: Eukaryota > Viridiplantae > Streptophyta > Magnoliopsida > Zingiberales > Musaceae > Musa > Musa balbisiana. The sequence goes on along the minus strand of CM017195.1, from coordinate 36,765,469 downwards.
TTTGATTTGCCTATTATCCATATAGCACAAAAACATACCAGAGTCAAACCAAACATCCATGGTATCAGTTCCCTTATAGTATTCCGAAGCATTGTTTTGATATTTATGAGGAAGAAGTTCCTCTGTTGACATGTACCACCAGGCATCACTACCCTTCTCTGACACAACAGCTGAAATATGAAAAAAATGGATCATGATAGGCAAAATAAGAACATTCAGTATTTTATATCGCTACCCATTATATATAGAAAATGGAAATCATATCATCATAAGCAACACAAGAACAAATAAAATCTATAAAATCATCATCAGAACTTTAAAATGTAAATTAAGCCCATGACTAACTCAAACAATGAACAAAAAGGAAAATCCACTAAGCTCACATTGTATGTTATGTGGGATAATATCAAGAAAGATATCTGTTATGCTTTATCAGAAGGAACCTTGTATGTCATTTATAATTCTGTCAGTATAAATTAAAGAACTTTTAAAAACTCAAGTTTTTTGGAATAGAAAACTCAAAATTTATGAAATTTTTGCAATGAGAAATAGAACTAAAGCATAGGACCATGTCTCTCTAAATTTATATTAAGCATCCACCCCTTCATCAAGTCTTAAATTACAGAAAACTTCCTTAAATAATTTACCTCAAACTTATCAAGAATATGCAATATGGATATATCCACCAATCAGCAAAGACTGCCCCCTATATCAAATAACAGTCTATGGCCAGGCGATACGTACAAACTCACAATGCAACTACACAGTTAACTTGCTACTCAATAATCAATGTAGTCATACTTTCTCCAAACCCACTTATCCAGACCTAAAACAAGTATCTGCATAGTGACTAGTAACCCATAGTGATCAATGATCCGTATGGGGTTCGGATTCGACAATCTGTTGACTCGATACCACCTTTCGGATGGATGTTTTGGCGGAGAAATTACACTTTTGCTACAATAAACACTCCATAGAAAAGGGAATTAATTTTGTTGTGAAATTAAAGTGCCTAAAATAGGGAACTAAAGCAAAGAGTTCTTGAGTGACGATCGCTCGAAAGTTCTTGCATGACAAGCGCAGATAGATCGCTCTCAGCAAGACGCAGTTTGCTGCTGGTTCTCCCTTTCTTCCCTCTCACCGACAGCACCTTTGTTTGGCACTATAGAAGGGGTTGAATGTGTCGAGTTTGCTGTTGTGATTCTACAAAATGCTAAAAAGTGATATTATGCAGACATTACTGATGCAATGGACATAATTTAACTACGTAGACTACAGATAATGCATGAACAGTACAAATATCAGTACTTGCCAGACAACCAAATGCTATAAAAAGCAATTCTACAAAGTTTTTACACTATTATTTCCTGCATGAAACACATTACCTTTAACATGTGCAATCGTTTCTTCAGAAATCAGTGGTTCTTTTGAATGAACATGATAAAAAACAGGAATTGGAACCCCCCAAGTTCTTTGTCGTGAAATACACCAGTCAGAACGGCTAGAAGTCATAGCAATGATTCTGTTCTCTGCCTGGCAAATAAATGTTTAGCATGTCATCAGGAGATATACTTATACAGTTAGCAAATATTTATGAGTATATTTCCATGTACATATATTTGTTGGACTTTACCATAAAAAGAACATTGTTCCTTTTACTACTTTCATAAATGTCATAGAGACCTGTATAGCAAGGTTTGAAGTCACAATGTGGTGATGTTGCAGCATGAAATGCGTGATGGGCAGGCTTACGGTATGTCAACATGCGCTCAGCATGGCATGAAATCCAGTGGGGAAACAATGCAGGCATGCTTGAACATCCATTGTTTAGTTCATGTAGATCAAACACTCCTTTGTGTTCTCTGTGAACCATGTGCATACCTTAAGTACTAACATGTCTGACAATCACATATTAACACTGTCTAATGAAGTGCATGCATAGAGTCTGATAATTAAATGGTATTTTAAGTGTAACAAACATGAGTATTTTTGCCCCAAACACAAACAAGATGATTTTTACTATCACGAAGCATCCATTAAATGATTAAAAAAAAAAAAACTTAAACCATATGTCAAGAAAAATGTAAATCAGCAAATAAAGAACATGATAATGGAAGGCCATTAAGAAATCATTACAAAGACATTTTTAAGGCTTCTGTGTTCTAAATGGACATTTTTTCCAGTACTAGAAATGTAAAAATAGCAAAGAGAAAAAACATTAAAAAAATTGCATAAGGTCATTTCCAATTTTAGATCCTCATATATTCACCAACTACCATAACATCAATAATCAAGGGTATAGTCAACATTTTGTTCAAGATAATCATTTGGACCTTAAAAGAATTCTCAAGATTCCCAACCCCTTCAATGGGTGGCTTCTTCACAATTTTAATACTTTATTATTTATACAGACCGAGGAAATAGCTAGCACAGCCACCATGTTACCGAGCATCTGAAGATTTGGCCACCACCACCATCCTTGTGACAGTAATCTAGGATTCTACAATATAAATTAGGTTTCATGTGTCTCATTGTTAATTCACCTTTCTAGAAACCCAAAAAGGCAATTTCTTGCACCTTACCTAAATCAAGGTTTTCACATATGGGTCTAAACAATAAGCACCAATCAGTCTATAATATATTAGTCCAACAAAGGACCGATATTAGATTGTATAGGTCAGGGCTAGTTGGTATTCAGTTTTTTCTTATTGTTTCAGTGAGATACCAACAGAGAGGTTGGTATACCATCTGATATACCAGCACTGTACTGGTCAGTGTCGAAGATGGTATTGGACCATATTTCAAATCATGACCAAGATTTCCACAAATTGTCTCTCTCTTACAACTTTAGACTTCACATAGTTCACAATTAGATTCTAGTTTATCTGTCAGAAATCTAATATCATTTCGTTCACCATCTATTATCTATTATGCTTGCAGCCCTTCGACAGCATTAACCATACTATTAAACAACATAATACAGAAGATAAGGAACACAGAAACTTTTAACCAATTTTCAGGCCATTTCAGTATATGCTTATAACCTTGCTGTTAGCAGAAAATTTTTACCACTCTGTTGCAGCAAAACTTTGATCTCAGATACACTACATTCAATATAATATTATGTAAGTACTTTAAAACACACTAAAAGTCTTAAAACTTCACTATTCTGAAAAATTGAAACCAAATGGATTTCAACATGTTTACTCCTTGACATCAAAGAAAATACAACAACCCAGCATAAAAGTTATGATAAACTGATATCAAATAGCTTGCAAAATAAATGCAAACAAATTAGAAGTGAAGGTGAGTATAACATTGAAATTAAGTAGACTGAAAAGCTGAATCTCGTTTATGCCTGCTGATTCTCCAAACAGTCAGAATCAAAGGTAAGTGATACCTGTGCAGGAATCCAAGTTACTTTGTTAATTGCATCCATAGCCAACTGGCGGAACCCATCAACAGAAGCAAACCACTGTTCGGTGGCTCTAAATATTGTTGGTTTCTTTGTTCTCCAATCATATGGGTACTTGTGCTCTAAAAGAAAGCAGGAATTTGAATAGAAAGCAATACAAGCTTTCACCTCAGCTACATAAAGGCCAGATCACTGCTTAAAATAAAACTTACTGTATGGTTCCTCTAGAACAAGCGATAGTTGTTCATCCAGGCGCTTCACAACAGCAGCATTACCAGCCCCAAGGACTTCCAGACCATTAAATTCACCAGCTTCCTCAGTAAACCTTCCTTCATCATTCACAGGAGAAACTATAGGTAGTCCATATTTCAAGCCAGTTATGTAATCTTCCTGACCATGACCAGGAGCAGTATGAACTAATCCTGTTCCCGACTCTGTTGTAATATAGTCTCCGCCAAGTACCACAGGACATTCCTTGCCATTTAAAGGATGAACATACCTGGCATCATGCTTTCAATTAGACTATAACGAAAATAAAGCAACAAATAAATCACTGACACAATTACATACGGCTTCTGGCAGCACATTTATCATTGGTAAGATTTAGGCTGAAGGTCGTACTCATTTTTCTCTAAGTATGTTCCATCATACAATAGTAGATTATGGCAATTCACATAGGTTTTCATTAAAAGATGGAGACATACTATGCTTTATGTCAAGTAACAACCTGCAATTCTCCAGAGTTGATCCCAGGAAAGCTTTCTTGACCACAAGCTTCACCCCCCACTTAGACTCAAGCATGGGCACAAGCTCTGAAGCCACTATAACGAAAGGCTTTCTTTCACTAATTTTCAATAACCTGCCAGCCTTTGTTTGCTTCTTCTCAGATATTGTTGCATCTTCCAAAGCATGATGCACTTCAGCAACTACGTATTCAAGCTTAGCATTAACAGCAACAGCTGAAAATTGCAAAAGATATTATTAGTTAAGATATAGACATTGGCTCCCTACTACAAGAATCATACAAATTGAATAAGAAACTTAAGACCACAGACTCATGATAGTGTGATACAACTCTTCTTCTGGTACTTCGCAATAGACTCTTCAACTCGGGGGATATAATCCTCAGTACAGTAATAATTAAGATTGGAGCTGATATCCAATGATAGTGAAATGCAAGAATCAAAAAGTTATGTTACTTCTGACAAGTATTTCATAAGACTTGAGCATTGTCAAACTCAGTGCAATTTTGATAATGAGTTTCTTGCTAAAGCACATTTTAGCATTGTTCTCATAGCATGGAGAAAATAAGTAATGATATTGCCTGGTACAGAGTTCAACAGCGAGAAAATTCATGCAACAAACCCCAAATAGTTGGGACATAACAATTCCTGTTGTTGTGATTGTTGCTGAACTTAACAAATAACAGATGACTACACGAATTGTAGATAAATTTTAACACAACATTTCTAGAGTGCCAACTACTCAAACATTAAGCCTCAAAGCATGGTTCGCCTTACTGGTCTATGATAGTGTACCGACAAGCTACTGGTATAGTACATACCAAATTGTATCAACATACCAACACACGGTATGATAGGACGTACTAATAAACTGATATATACCGCCCATACCGGTCCTCTGTCGGACCAGTACATACCACCCATATCAAGCGGTACGACGAACCTTGCCTCAAAAGCATTTAGACTAGGATTTGCATACAAGGAAAAGAGAAGCATTTTATGCTTCTTACAACACAGCTACTTTGTCTCAACCATATTGGATGCATTTGGTATAAATATTAATATAGCACTTCTTTATTGTTTGTCAAATAAATTGAAAATATCAAATTATTAAATACATTTTTATACTTTGGAATTTAGATCAGGGTTCTCAATTTTGATGTGTACCGCCTGGTACAGACAATACGTACCTGTCTGAGATGATATCGGTACGCGGACCGTCTACCATGAAGTACTAGTGTTTTAACCGATATCGAGGCGTACCAACCGGTACCACCCTGGATTTCGACCGTTATCGAGGCATTCCGATCGGTACACCCTAGCGTGGTAGGTGAAGGTATTTTTAAGGTTTTAGGGTGTACCACCGATACGCCCTAGCGTACTGACGGTATATACCAGTACGTACCGTACCGAGCAGAGCTCGGTACGTCGATACGGACCAATATTCAAAACCCTACTTTGGATATACTTAAGAAAGTTCAGTTTTTCTTCAACATTGGATAACTTCATAATGGCCAATATGGATCACAAAACTAGATATATTGTGCAATCTTATCATTCATAAAATTGTAATAATTACTTCATGAATTATGAGTTCATCAAGGTAATAATTACTTCATGAATTATGAGTTCATCAAGGTTTAGTTTCACAGCATGGGAGTATGCCGGTATGTGTTTGCAAGATGCATAATGAATTGCACCCAACATGGTCATTATGCCAAGCCAACAAAGTGTAATGGCATGACCTGCCAACCAAAAAGGAACAATAATTCAATGCTATACATTGCTGGAGCATTTTTTTAGACAAAATGACTTTTTTCGTCGATGGATTAAGCATGCACATCGATAACTTGATGTTATCTATTAGAGTTAGCAATTACAAATTTTGACAAATTGATCATCCAACCTAAGTTTGAAAGGGAAGTATTTTCACAAAAGAAGTTGCAGGACAAAAGATGGCATTCTTATTGCAGGTTTAGATTATACATCCATTGTTACAGCAAAGTGCAAACCAAGGTTTCAAATACTGGTCAATGCCAAGATTGCAATACCACCAGTATGGTTCGGTACATGCAGTATTTACCGGTCCGATAGGTTACTGGTATATAGACCAGGTAAACCAAGCGGTTAGGACCTGTACCACCTGATATGTGCAGTACAAGGCTGGTATTGTCCAGCACAGGGCAGTACATGCTCTGTACTGTGTCTTGTTTTTTAGCTTTTCTGAGGCTTTTTCAAAACTCAATATGTAATACCATACCAACACTCGGAACACCGGTACGGACCAGTATAATACTGGCCCAAGCGCTGACCGATATACAAAATTATGAACCTTCTTATCAATATCATTCACCTGGAGTGTAAATATCATTGAAAGAGTAGGAAAGACAGAAAAAAGAAAAGCTCTTTTAAATATGTTATATAAACTTTTCCATGTATATGGAATATATATAGTATATGCACAAAAGCTTCTCCTTCCTTTGCACAACTGAATACAAACATTGGCAAGTATTAACATTTCTCGAGAAATAATGCAGATATTTCTCAAAAAATAGTTCATAAATCAAGCAATTATTCATTATACCTAATTATAGATAACAAGTCTAGACATTTTGAGTTACAAAAATCTTACCAGCATTTGCTGGAATAGTCCATGGAGTAGTTGTCCATATGGCCAAGCACAACTCTGGAAAGAATTCCTCAAGCAAGTGACATGAAGGTGGAGGTGCACTAATAATCTTGAATGTCGCATATATGCTCCTAGAAATGTGTCCTTCAGGATACTGTAAAGAAAAAAAAGAAAATTTGTGATGCATAGATATTTACATGAACTATAAGCCTATGTGGCTCCCAAGAACACATAGCAAACCCACAACCGATCCTAGCAATTTATCCATCATTTTATCAATCTTGGCAAGTTTAGTCAAATACTGCTGGATCTGACTTAGATATGTGCAGTACAAGGCTGGTATTGTCCAGCACAGGGCAGTACATGCTCTGTACTGTGTCTTGTTTTTAGCTTTTCTGAGGCTTTTTCAAAACTCAATATGTAATACCATACCAACACTCGGAACACCGGTACGGACCAGTATAATACTGGCCCAAGCGCTGACCGATATACAAAATTATGAACCTTCTTATCAATATCATTCACCTGGAGTGTAAATATCATTGAAAGAGTAGGAAAGACAGAAAAAAGAAAAGCTCTTTTAAATATGTTATATAAAACTTTTCCATGTATATGGAATATATATAGTATATGCACAAAAGCTTCTCCTTCCTTTGCACAACTGAATACAAACATTGGCAAGTATTAACATTTCTCGAGAAATAATGCAGATATTTCTCAAAAAATAGTTCATAAATCAAGCAATTATTCATTATACCTAATTATAGATAACAAGTCTAGACATTTTGAGTTACAAAAATCTTACCAGCATTTGCTGGAATAGTCCATGGAGTAGTTGTCCATATGGCCAAGCACAACTCTGGAAAGAATTCCTCAAGCAAGTGACATGAAGGTGGAGGTGCACTAATAATCTTGAATGTCGCATATATGCTCCTAGAAATGTGTCCTTCAGGATACTGTAAAGAAAAAAAAGAAAGTAAAAACTCATAAGAGAGAGAATGGAAACGATGTGCCATTTGTGATGCATAGATATTTACATGAACTATAAGCCTATGTGGCTCCCAAGAACACATAGCAAACCCACAACCGATCCTAGCAATTTATCCATCATTTTATCAATCTTGGCAAGTTTAGTCAAATACTGCTGGATCTGACTTAGATATGTGCAGATTTAACCAAGATCCAGCACGCCAAATTAAATTCATTAAAATGCTAGCCCATATAAATCCAATTTAAATTCATAGACCAAAACAAATTCTCTTATATCTAGGCCAGATCTTTCTAGGTTGAACACTCACAAATCTAAGATATACTTGTACAGCTTCAGCCTAGAAAACGGCACACTCATTTTCTAGATCATATTTGCAAATTGCATTAATCAAGTGTAATTGTTTTATATATTAAAGTTGTTTTCTTAATGTTTATAGGAAATAGCTCCAGAGAGTCAATAAATTCTATATCCAGCATAAAAGAATGCTTGACAAAGCCACAACCAAGGTTTGACATACCAAAGCATACTGCTTGGTATGGGCGATATGTACCGGTCTGATAGAGGATCAATACGGGTGGTACATTGGTAAATGCTTGACAAAGCCACAACCAAGGTTTGACATACCAAAGCATACTGCTTGGTATGGGCGATATGTACCGGTCTGATAGAGGATCAATACGGGTGGTACATTGGTACACCCCAGTGTATCATGTGTCGGTATACTCGGTACAACTTGGTACATACCATACCGACAGCTAGTCGGTACACCAACACGAACCGATAATATAAGCCATGGCCATAACCATTGACAATGCATCCGACAACATACAAACTAGGGTTAAACCAAACGATACGCATAGTACTAGGCCTACACTAGGCAATGCAGGGTTTTTACCACTATGGACGCTTTGTATACAGCTAGTATCAATTGATATAAGACCGGTACCACCTAGCTAGGAAGCACGGACATGCTGATTTGGCGGCATACTCGTGTACGACACATGTCGGACACAGATTCGTCACCGACACAATAAGACACGTGTCCTTCTGTTAGGACTCTAGCTAGGAGAGTCCTAATTGATAGGGGCAATCATGTAAAACCTACCTAAGCCGACCCTTATTAAAGAGGTGAAGAGGCCGGCTAGGGTTTGAAGGTTATTTCTTAAAGAAGAATTAGGAGTTGTAAAGGAATAGGAGTCTTGAGTAGGAGTCCTATTAGGAGTCTTGAGTAGAAGTCTTAATTGAGTAAGAGTCTTGAGTAGGAGTCCTATTAGGAGTTAGGGTTTAGACACCCTATAAATAGTCATGTATTCATCCTCTTTTGATAAGCAATAGATGAATCTTTTCTGCAGCCTTTGAGCAGCAACTTGGAGGAAGGAACCGATGGCCAGACGAAAGTTATAAATAGGTGCTTGGAGACAGCCCAAAGCCACCCACCAAATATGACTACTCAAGGAGAACTCCAGACCCAGCCAAGTGTCATTATTGATCAACGGATCGTGACTCAACGACGACGACCCACTACTGAAGTGCTAAAACAGTGGGTGAACCTACCAACAAAAGATGCCACTTGGGAGAACTATGACAACTTGAAGATCAAATTCCCAAAATTCATGAATCGTCAGCCTCGAGGACAAGGCTGATTTGAAGAGGGCGGGTCTGTTAGGACTCTAGCTAGGAGAGTCCTAATTGATAGGGGCAATCATGTAAAACCTACCTAAGCCGACCCTTATTAAAGAGGTGAAGAGGTCGGCTAGGGTTTGAAGGTTATTTCTTAAAGAAGAATTAGGAGTTGTAAAGGAATAGGAGTCTTGAGTAGGAGTCCTATTAGGAGTCTTGAGTAGAAGTCTTAATTGAGTAAGAGTCTTGAGTAGGAGTCCTATTAGGAGTTAGGGTTTAGACACCCTATAAATAGTCATGTATTCATCCTCTTTTGATAAGCAATAGATGAATCTTTTCTGCAGCCTTTGAGCAGCAACTTGGAGGAAGGAACCCCTATAGAGTTCCAGGAGGCCGATCCCCTAAAGAGATCAACCCCAAGCTTAGAATCTGAAAGGGTTCTAACACCTTCTTTATTTTTAAATTCGTTGGATATTGCATTTGCGTATTGGACTCAGTGCTCGCATGCGAAGGAACCGATAAGGATGAGGTTCCCTTCTTCCTCACTGGTGAAACCTTTGCCACCGCCCTGCCTATGGTAGAGGCAAGCTCTATCCCCAACCTAAGTGCCCCCCAAACCACCACCACCCACCAGCCACCTCTACTCCGACTCCCAAGTGAACCGGAGGTTTCAACCCTCCTCCTCCGACAACCTACTTGTAAGTGACCCGACGGTCGTTGTCGTGTCATGTGCTCTCAGGCCCTCCACCATGAGCACCCCACTTGCGAGCAACCCAATGGCCATTGTGCACCCTTAGGCCTTCGACGACTTCACCAACGTCCAGTGAAGCTTCTTCCTCGGCCTTGCACGGTATACCAACTTTGTTTAGCTTTTTTTACCACTAAAAACAATTATCTTCGATTATTATTTTTTATTTTTTAGTTTTGATTAAATTGTTAAAATATGTTTAACCTAATTTATTATTTTTATTTTTTTAATCTGGGTTTTTTATTGCTTTCCATTAAACTGTTAAAATATGATTAACCTATTTTATTTTTTATTTTTAAAATCTGTTTTTTTCTGACTTTTGGATTAATTGTTATAATAATTTGAATAAACTGCAAATATAATAATTTGAATAAAATATAAAGATCCTATTTCTTAACTAGTAATATATATATAATAAAAAATGTGTCTTCATCATGTCTATATCCTAATTTCTAAAGAATGACATATTGCCATGTCCATGTCCCATGTCCGTATTTGTGCTTCTTAGCCACCTAGAACAAGATGGTGAAGGCTCTATACCAGACAATTTCCTTTTTATTTTTTCAGCTTTTTTTAGTTTTTTTTTTCAAAACTTGACCTATATCTATATATCGAAACTAGATATGCTGGTACTAGATATGTCAATAAGGACCAGTCCAAGCACTTCGATACACGAAATTGTGACTCTTGCTTTAAACGACTCTTAGTGTCTATCATGTTACTGTTGCATGAGTTCTATATTCTTTTCTTAACACTAGAAACTTCATTATAGAACTCGTCCACCCATTATGTGGGCCTCTATGACTAGACTCCAAAATAGTCCAAATTAATTAATCCACAAATGTATAATGTAAGATGAAAACAGTGTGAAACATAATACTGAATTCAAAAGTCTCCACCTGACAAGTATAAAAAGTTAACTTAGAGACTAAAAAGATCATCATCTAATAATGGTATAGTATATATATATATATATATATATATATATATATATATATGTATGTATATCCTTAATTCTATCATGCAGGTCAGTGTCATTATGCGCCAGGTATATATTGTCTAAAATACATTAACAAAGAATATCTGTTTCTATTTTTGATTCTCGGTAGTCACTCTAGAGCTTATTTCGAGATGAGAAATTACATCAATTGCTCTAAAGTGTATCATAGAAATTGATAAAATATTGCATCATGCACAATTATGACAATTGCAGTAAAGAAAATGATTATTGATGTTCCACAAGATTCAGAATATATCAACAATGATTACACAAGCTTTCAAAAATAACTATTCAAAATTCCTACCTTACCTCCAATTCAGCCTCTGCCAAAGCCGTACATGAAGATGGACTCCAGTGGACAGGCTTTCGACCTCTATAAATATATCCTCTCAGTGCCATTTGACCAAAAACTTCTATCTACCAAGGAAAGACACAGAAAGAATGAATAGCAGATAGATAATGACAATAAGATTATTTTACATTCATAACACTGAAGCAACAGAAGATGGTCACTAAACCATGCGCCTGCAATATCTACATCCTAAATCCTAATGCAGATGTAGTCATGCAGAACTACAAACAGAAAAGTTTTGATCATCACAAAAGAATTTCCACATAAAAATGGGTTCGTTAAGGAGAAAAAGATAGATAGAAACCCAATTATAAACAAGGCTTCCTCGAACTAGGTGTTGAATCCTGACAAAGACAATCTAGAAAATTTCTAGCTATAAGCCAATAGATGAGCCTCCCAGCTGGTCACGAGTTGTATAATTCTGTGATTTGTACAAATTTAATTAGTGCTTACCAAGAAGAATTTGGCCTTAACTTGCATGAACCAATAGAAACTTACAAAAGTAAGTTATCCTTTTAGCACATCTAGGAACTAACCTGGCACATGAAAGGCACATTAAGCGATGATACTACACTGGCCCAGCACAAGATTGGACCATGGTACATCAGCTTGATCAAAACCATAAAACTAATAGTCAACAGGAAACAGTTGAACATTTTGTAAGAATCCAGACTCGAATTATGGAAAACAGTGGTGAAAGATCCAAAAAGACACATCAGAAAAGAAGAAATAGGGAGATAGGCGAGAGTACACCAACCTGTGCAGCTTCATACTCTGGTGAAAGGGTTAGATATGGTCTATCCCAATCTGCCCATACCCCGAAGCGCTGTCAGCTTGCAAGAGTTAGCAATATATACAACAAACATAGGAATCGAGATGTAGTACTTATCTGAGAAGATCAGAAGTTTACAAAGTACAGTTACAAGAAAGATAGAAAGACTAAAAAAATACCTTAAAAGATTTCATCTGAATGTTCATAGTATCTTTTGCAAACTTTGCAGCCTTTTGTCTCAACTTTAAGGGCTTCAATTCTCTTCTGGTATCTTCATCCAGTGACTGCAGAACTAAAGCAATAGAAAATTGTCCAAAGAAAGGTCACTTGCAAAAGAAAGTGACTAAAAGCTGAATATCATTTGCAGTCAAATTTTAACAATCAAACAATCAGTAAAACAGAAGTATATTAATTGCAGCCCTAACTAAGTATATATGCTTTAAAAATATAATGAGTGCTTACAGTCTAAATGTACAATAGTTTTAAGACTTGTTTTGTAGTAGGTAGGAGAATTTTGATGGTGCACATCATACTATCATCTATGTGTTCTCACTATTTAGTTGACAAGATGCAGATACAACCATATAATGTACTAGACTATATGGAGGCAAAAGAGCAAAATCTTCCTCCTATAAATATTGTCCTAGATATTTCCCGACTAAGTTACTCCAACCAAATTTTAACATGGCAATGAAGATGCCCTGAAGAGGTTCCTACCCATGTCAATCAGCAGTGAGAACTTTGTTACAAAAACAAAGAAACTAAGAAAGTCCATGTAACTCTAACACAATCAAAATTCAACATAGATTTCTAAATCATGTTTTTTCCTCCTCCAATTATTCTCTTATTTTGTTTGGTTCCTTTTGCTTGTTTTTCTGCACCTAACTTCTTGTCATCTAAATCCATGGAGCACACTCCTATTCAACATCAGGCTGGAAAACTAAGCCATGGTAAGAAAAAGTCAGTTATCAATCAACATGATACAAGGAATAACATCCAATAACAGAGACTAGCCTCATCAAAAATGGAAGCTAGGGCAAAGGGATAGTAACAACAAACAGCTAATGTTGGAAACAATTGTTCCTACTTCACATGATAGTGACTATGACGAACAATATGTTGGGTGAATGTTTACGGGCAAAATACCTTGCAAAATAATTCCTGGATTTACCTCTAGTGCAGACAATCCTAGAATGTAAGGAAAATTCACAAATAGCCCTAGTATAACACATAAATGAGCCTCCATGGCTGCCACATTCAAAAGTTCACTCTTTTTCATTTTGTTATTCCAATAACAAAATACCACAAAGGGAACAAGAGACCAAAGATGACCCTCTTATTTAGTGGTATGATGCATGAGTACAAGGGTGAAAGAAAACTCTCAGAGATTGGACAAGTAGAAGTACCTGAAAGACCTAAAAACAATATTCAAGGTCCCAACAGCTGTGAGGTCAGTTGAACAGATCTTTTGCTGCTATTCAACTCTATGAGGATGATATCACTAGTCAAACTGAGAGTCACCAAGTTCTATTTTTATCATTTAAATAAAGTTCCTTTTGTCTTTTTTGGCCTATATTTACGGCACTAGTAACTCACTCAGGACCCTGTTTTTCTGAATCAGATTATCCCAATCTAAGTTGAACCCAGCCAACTCAACCAGAACTAATTGTAAGATAATAGTTTAAGAATGGAATGAGAGAGAGAAGAGGAAGGAGCAGAGGAAGAAGACACTGACAATCTAGTTGAACTAGGCCTGATAAAACCGACAACAAGAACAAAAAAATTAAAGAAGTAGAAAGAGGAAAGATAATCAGAAGAGATGAGAAAAGGGATTTTGCATAAACAGGCCAGACAAAATACCCAGACAGTCGACAAGGAGAACAGTGAAGGGAGAGTCTTCATGTGATTAACTGGGTTCGTAAGTAGACCAAGAATGACCTGAGGTTCATGATCTAGAAAAGAAGCAAAAAGATATTATAACTAAAAGGATATGGATGTTTTGTGTATATAAAACATAGAGGTAAATTATATAGTTGTATAGCTAAGGATTAAATACTAATCAGACTGGTACATACCAATCGGTAATTTACTGGACTTACCTATCACCAAAAGCTATCAGAAATAAGGTTTAAAATTCAGAAACAGTGAAAGTTTAAATTTCCAGTGTTGAATGCAAAAAAAATTGCTTAAAATAGGTTTAAAAAAGTGTTGAATGGCAATTCTAAAGTTCCCCTTGGTGCTCAACACAAATGAGTGTTCAATAAGCCTGACAAGTGGGACAAGATTAGGGACACTCTATAATGCATGGGCTAGAGAACATAAAATCTATCTGTGCAACAAAAATATAAGATTGCCTAGATTTTGAGATTAACATTAAGGTGAACTGAGAATAAAACAGGCTGCCACCAAAATCTATGGTTCAAAACCGGCCATATTAGGCTTTTTTATATACAGAACATAGAATTAAAAATTTGCAGTTTTCAATACTCTGACAATTGCCGCTTTGCATAGATAATAAAGTCTGATATATACTCTTCATAGGAATGTATATCAACTTCTTTAGAGGTTACTAAATGAGGCAAATCATACCAATGACAACTTGACAAAAACAAGCTTGTTTAACTACCATAATTCACATGTTTATGAAGGATATAAAATATGTTAAGGTTGTGAAGCTTGCCTTTTAATTCTATAGGAAGACCATGGCAATCCCAACCAGGAACAAAATTGACTTTATAGTTCAGAAGAAGCTGCAGCGGCAAAAAAACTAACTTTAAGATAGCATAATTATTCAAGTCACGATATCATGATAAATACAATCATAATTCATGAGGAAATATATTAATATATCTTCCCCAATAACATCTGCAAAAACAGAGACATTTCTGAATACATACATATTTAAGTGGATAGGCATGTAGTGATTGTGAAAATGAATACAGAACGAAAGGACTAAAAGACCACATTTGATATTCCATGAAAAATTAAGGGGAAAGAACCATAAAAAAGTTATTGGTGTGATATTTCATTACCTCAACTAGATTGCCTATAATTGTTTTGCTACAAGTGGCCAAGTTGCATGCAAGTATTCTACTATTAAGGCTGTAAATGGGTTGTTCTCAAGCTGATGAGCCTGTCTAGCTTGCAATCAGCTTGTGCTAAGCCCAAAAAACAAAAATGCAATTCACAAGTTCAGCCTGAACCAAAACCCATCTCCATCAGGGCAAGCTCGAAAAGTGTTTACTAATAAATTATTTCTATAACATGAGCTAAATATCCCAACCATTTACCTAAAACAGTGTAGTCAAAGGCATGAGAGGCTAAAAGGCCCCGAGGTGCCAAAACACCAGTGGCACTCCCTAATATTAAAATTTAAAATGTATATATCATGATTGATAAATATGAACATTAAAATAAAAATGGCACATCAAATTGCATTCATTTAAGGCACCAAAGTACATTGTCCAAATTTAATTTGTTGTCGAAGGAGGAAGAAATGGTGTTGTCGGGTATAAGAGGTGGATTGTTCGCAGTTGGGAGGGAAGCAGGGTAGAGGAGGAGGGAGAGGGGGCTATCTAGGTCTAGGAGCAGGGAGGGGCACTATCAGGGAGAAGAGGTTGTTAGGGTTCAGGGAGGCTCGGGAGTGGAGGAGAGGGAGCTATCAAGGTCAGGGAGGAGGGAAGAGGAGGGAGGCGAGCTACTCGAGGAGGAGGTTGTCAGGGTTCGAGAAAGCTCAAGGGAGGAGGGAGGGGGGGGAGGAGAAGGAAACTACGATGAAGAAGGATAAGGAGGGAGATGGGTGTTGTGATGGTTCGGAAAGGGGTTGATGGCAAAGGAGGGAGGGGAAGGAGATCACACGAAATCCTCTCATCAAAGGAAGATACTGCCACATAGCTCATCAATTAAGTGTTCCAAGGGGGCAAGGGCTCGTGCTTGTGGTGGTGGTTCAATCTAACCAAAATCAACGAACCTATTTCAATTAGGCACAACCCAAACCTCAATTTGATGCCCCTTGGGTCGTGCCCAAGTCCAACTGAAGGCGCCCGCCTGGACTAGTTACCCGGCACCCTTAGTTACTTCAATGATCTAAAAAAATATGCTAGAATCTAAGAGAACTTCCGTACATAATATAAGATAAGAGCTTAGGATTTTCCTAACTCCATCTTTCTTCAGCATATTCACCCTAAAATGTAGCTCCTTCCCAAGATCTTGAAATGCTTCCCATGATTCATGGTCAACACCGCCCTCTCATCTCCTCTATTCCTTTGTCATCCCCAATCAATGACAACTTTTTCCCCATTGAAAGCAATCTAATGATGGATTTATTATTCCTTTAGATTTCTCTTATTGAGCATCACTATCACAATTTGCAGACATTGCCAAATCACCAAGCCAACTTTCTCTTCTAGAGTTTTGTACAAAAACAATAATGGAGAAATAGCTTCACCTCATCTAGCCCATTACCGTCCACCTTCACCACCTCATTCTCTCCGAGCACAAACAAGCTGAACCAGATGAGCCCACACACTATCATTGATCTCGTATCAAACTCGAACTGAGTGAAACAAGTCCTCAATTCAATTAAGCACAAACACAAAAATGGGTCTGTTTGGTAAAGATCAGCTAATTCACACACTATAACTACTTGAGAGTACACATACAAATAATAACTTACTCCAAACAAACCCACTTGTGATGGGATCTGCAAGGAGTAGGCATTAGTTGAAAAATGTATTCCTAAGTAACAGACTACTTGAAGGCAACCAAATGCCTACTATTGGCCACTTTCTGTGAACACAAGACACTCAACCAAAACTGCAACCAAGCAAATGTGAATGCAACTGTGATCATAGCATTTATAGTTGCACTATGATTATTTTTGCAAGTGTTTATACCTGCAGGCAACTAAATGCACCCTCAGGGGCAAGTTTGGTTGTCTATGTTTCATTTTTACATTTACCAAGGTTGCGCTGCATTTTTGCTTCATCACTTGTAAAATGGGATTGTGTTGCATTTGCAAATACGATTTTAGCAGGATGGAACCCAACTTATATCAAGCTACCAACAAAACCACCTGCGGCCAAACTATTTATAGTTGGTTTTGCAAGTTCCAATTGCAGGTCGAAATGACAAAAGCAAATGCAAGCATTTGTAACTGGTTTTTTTATGCAACTTCCATTTACAAGCACCCAAACAATTGTCTTCCAGTCATTGTGCGTAATTGGGCATTTACAGTCCCAGCTGCAGACAACTAAACATACCCACGGCATTTTCAAATGCATTTAGATTTTCATCACTTGTCGATTGGGGCTGTGTTGCATTTGCAAATGCAATTTTTGCAAGCTTGAATGTGACTTATTAAGGTACCAACAAAACCACCAGTAACCAAACTATCTATACTCGGTTTTGAATGTTTGGGAACAGCAAGCAAATTGCTTTAACCTAATTATCCATGATAATAGTTTTTAGTTAGGTTCTGGTCTCCTGATTCTTTTACAAATTCAGATTATCCAACTTAACTAAACAAGCTCCTAAGGATAAGTTGCCGAACGTGCAGCCTTTATCATATTATTTGTGACAGATTATATTTGAAAACACAATAATATGCTAGAACCTTATAACAACTCACAAATGGAAAGCCACAAATCACAAGAAACTGAGGCTGATAAAATTACCTTGTAACGGTTGATAATATCCTTCAGAATCTTATTTAAAGCATGGCCCATGTGTAGACTTCCGTTTGCATAAGGTGGGCCATCATGAAGAACGAAACTCCCCTGTCAGGCAGCCATGCATCAACAACTTGGCTTGATTTTAGATCATTTCCCAAAACCACAACAGAAAAAAAAAAAAAGAGCAATAATGCAAAAGAGTTAATCCAACAGAACTTACCCCAGTATTCCTATCCGCCACTCGCTTAAATACCTGGTTGTCCTCCCACAGCTTCTGGATCTCAGGTTCTCTTACCACTGCATTTGCCCTCAGGCCAAAAGTTGTCTTGGGCAAATCCACTGTGTGCTTATACTTCCCCTCTTGCTTCGCACCTTTCCAAAACCAGCATTCATGACAAAATTATACATAAGAAAGCAATGTATCCAGTTAAAATTCACATCTTTCAAGAAGTTGGCTGACACAATATTACCACAACGACGAAAGTAGAATATCCAATATCATCACAAGTAATATTTCTTTTAAAAATGTGTAAAAAGCCAAGACCAATCAAGATCGCACTTTTTTGCAACACGTAAAAGATTTCGAGCAAGGCAACCTCGAAAGAAAAAGCAAATTACCCTCGGAAGCCTTCTTCGCTGCCATCACGGGTCCGCGAGCTCTCCGTTTCGAGCCGGAGCCAAGACAACCTTCGGCGAGTTCGGTGCAGAAAGGTCGCACGAACAGAACAGGCCGAAGAAGAGGAGAATTTCGACAGTGAAGCCCAATTCTGGGAGGCGAAACCTGCATACAACAACTCGACGGATTACACGATTGGATTCAACTACAGAAACAGAAAAGCTGAGAGAGGGAGAGGAAGCGAGTACGAGGGAGGAGGAGGCCCGCATGGTGAGAAGACTAGCTGCGGCGGCGGAGGAGCGGTGGAGTGGTTAGCGAGCCATGGATACAAGAGCCAACCGCTGTTTGTAGGGCGGAGGGAGGCGAGTGGGAGGGGGGATAAGAGTAAGAGGAGAACCGGAGGGTTTGGTTCACATGTCCCGCAGGAACATCGCGAGGACCATATGGACCTTCCGCCTCATGTCGGGTGAAGCGTTTGACGACATGATTCGTGAACCCTCTTAAATGGATCAGATCCAATTGCGAGTGAGACAAACCCGACCCGTTTGACAAACCTTAGTGTAAGATTAACTTTGAATCAGCTTAATTTAGCCTATTGAAGATTTTGATCCAAATAATGCAAATTCAGATATATATATATATATATATATATAAAGCAAAATCTTATGATCACAGCATTTTCTGAAATAAATCGATTCTAAATTTCTTTAAATTATTTATAATTTTGTATTTTATTGATATAACTCTAATAAATTAATCAATTGGAAGAGAGTCATAATTACTACAATCATTTATGTTTAATCCCTACTTAAGGATTCCTTTTATGCATAATACAAGTGTTCATCCAACTAATGCAAACAATATACTATACATCAAAGGGTTGTTTGCCGGTTAAGCTGTAAAAAGGGGACTTATCCACATAAATATCCTAAAGATTAAGATGAAGAGCACACCGATCATAATTTAGGACTTTCTATTAAATCCGTAATCCAAATTAAAATCACAATCCATCAAGCAGTTTGAATCTAATTAGAATTCTAGACAATTAGATTATATTTTATTGATAATTCAGTTAATTGCAAATTTAATATCAAAGTTTCCTCATCTCACATGAAGAATTTTGTGGTCCATAATAAATTGATACTGGTATTGATCACTGTTATTAGACACTTTAGTATACGAAAAGAAATAAAGTCGAATGAAGATAATCTTCTATTGACAGGACCTAAATCTAATTCATCTTTCCTCACAAACTTGAATTGATCTATTTAGAAAGAAATTTCTACAAGCATTCAAAGTACTTTTTCTCTCTTCACACGTCAAAAAAAACTTTAAGATACATAGAGAATTCATAGCTTAATGGCTTTTTTTCTTTAATTATCTTTTCAAACATTAATTTCCTTATTGATTAAGCAAAGTTGTCCTCTAAGTTTCTAAGATATCATCGATTAATAATTTCTAAGATACATATCAACTTCAGATTAATTGATCGAAGAACACTTTCTACTTCAATCTCTTCCTTCCTTGTGTACACATCCTGAACGTTCGACACGCGAGTCAGGGAAAGATCGTGGCGTTTCCAACATGAACAGTTCACTTTTTTGGGTTCCTACGGCAAGGGGCCGCTGACTTTTCTTCAGACCCAAGCAGGTGTGAGAAGTCAAAAGCAGAGGAGGCTTTTATCCTATCCTTCCCCGGAAACAAATCTGCTACCGAAATCTCTAAACTATTTGATGCATCAGCAAACAATTTGAAGCTGATTCAAGCAGCAGTTTTGACCAGCTATGCTGCTAAAGTCATCTCTTGGTGTTGTTCCTTGTTATCTGAACTAACCACAAAGCTTCCTTCTGGATTGATGGAGATAGTCAACGGAGGTTTCAAAGAAACATGCCAACCGGGTGGTCAGTCAACCCGAATATCGCCGATTCACATCCATTTCGATCCGCGGTTGTTCTGCAAGCAGTAGAGAGAGTAGGTGAGGTCCGACTTACTCGACGAGGGGTGGGGTGGGGTGGGGTGGGCGTGGAGGAGTGTGGAATGCACGCAGAGCAAAGGCGACAGGAAGTCGAATGAGATCACGCGGTCGGTTTGATTTGAGTGGGCTCTGTGCTCACACGAGGTTTGGAGAGTTTTCTCGCAAGGGGAAGAAGGGAGAAGAATGCGACTGTTCTCTGTTGTTGACGACGCCGTGCTGCGTCGTGCAAAACGCAGTTCGTATTGGTTGTGCCTCGGCTCTCGTCCTACGACTCATGCAACGACGCGTCGATTCTCGTGTTCTCCTCCTATTCGGCGTGTCCACGTCGGTGGAGTTGCTATCGGCACCGGAAGTTCTTTGGGCTGTGGTGGCGGTGATCGGGCACCGGTTGGGTGGCAGAATGGAACCGTAGAAACTTTGATTTGATCTGATTTGATTTCGAATGTATTTGTGACCAACCCACGAGCTGACAACTTTGTTCCTCATGTCGTACGAGATAAGAGCTTGATTTGTGAATCGTAATTTAGATTATATTATCTTTGAGTTGTTGCTTTCAGTTAAGTTAAATTATATTTCTCTCTTTATTCCTTAGTCTCTAAGGATATACATATTTTTTATTATTTATCTATCCCTCTCGACGATATCATAAAAATATTAAAAATTATATATAATAATACGAATAATAATTATGGATGAGAAATGGATTGGATTCACTTATATCTAAATATCATGTAAAAAATATTTACATATAAATTTGAATCCACTATCTAATAGTTATCAAAGAGTATTATTATCAGTGATATAGGATTTAGGGACAGATAAGATTATTATTAGAGACGTATAAGATATATATTATCCTTATCTATAATCAAGACATTATATTTTTTCTATTGATTATATGTTTTTTTGTCTTGACTTGTCTCCATTTATCTACTACTATATATAAGAGTAAATAGATACTGAAATAAAACTTATCCACTAATATGTGTCGTATTGTTATGATGTTGATTTAGGTTTATTTCAAACCCGTATTATTGAATTTATTGTATTATGATTCAAAATATATATATCTCTTTAAAAAAAAAGAAAGGATGACTTATTTACGTTTATTATGAATAGGAGATGATTATAGAGAATTTGATTTTGATTTATGTAAGCTTCTATCCTATCCTAAGATGAGATCTTTTGCACTCAAACTTATGAGTAAATTTTTTTTTTTTTTGAAAAAAAATCAAACCACAATATGTTTGGTTGAACTTTGCAATCAACATTCTCTTTCTTTGTGTTTGCATAGAAAGGTGACCTGAACCTAAACCAATGCATGATTATATTTTAATGCACGCATCCTTTTCCTACAATCTCTAGAAATAATGAAGAGAAAGAAGCCTCAACTAACGTTGCTGAAAGGACAGCCTACCTATTCCCAATTTGATGCTGTCGATTCACAGTGAATCATCAAACATTTGATGCCGCTGTGTTTGCGTTCCTTCGGGACGATCCAAGTTTTATGAGACAGATGAGCACATATCGTACCCACGAAACGAGTGTCGGAGTTGTGATGCTGTGCGCCACATCTTTCTCGAAGACGATCTTATCCATTTGATCGATCGAGGAGATCATTCAATGAAGGTTGCAGAAGAGACACACCACCACCAACTCACATCATGTAACATATTATATTCATGCATCTCATATTTTCGATCAATTTAGATGTGGCATTTAAGAATGATATTTCCTTGGTAAACCACTCGATATTCTCTTTAGACTTGTCAAACTAATATCAAACACTCATACTCTTTATGGATTTTTTTTTTTTTTTTGGCTCATGAAGTGCTAATCTGACCAACAAATCCATTTATATAGTTTTCTTTTTTTATAGGGATAGAACGAAATGAAATATAATTTTTATTTTTAACTTCGAGATAAATCAATTTTCGATCGTATCGTAACTCTTGAATCACGCTCGAAACATACATTAGGTCGGATCAATTTCAATGTGTAATAGGTCAAATAATATCATAAGCATGAATAAGATGTTGAGGTTGAGGTGACGATTAAAATTTATTTTATTTTATATAAATCAATCCAAACTATTTTACTTGCATAAATAAGACATTATTATGGAATACTAGTCAAAAATATTCCCTAATAAAGTCTTATTTCCTACTAATTCATCGTCATCAACCACAACACAAAGGAAGAAAACAACACAGTGGTGCTTCTGGAATCATGACAAGTCAAGGCTTTCATCTCCTGCAAGAAAGTAGACGTTCGTTCATTAATCAACAAATGGAGAGACTTGAATCTTCTGCAAGTCATCTGATTTCTCTCTCTCTCTCTCTCTCTCTCTCTCTCTCTCTCTCTTATTTCTGGCTTGGCCTTCGCAAGGACATGATAATGGTGTGAGTAGCTTTGTCTGACATTGGCCATTATAAATGATCACCATAGAGAGAATTAGATGACGTACTCCGGCAAACAATTAGCCTTAAGCAGACACTACTTTCATTCTTTAAGAGAAACCAGTTGATATGGGTATCCACCAAACGGCAGAACTTACCAACGTGCATCCTGCAATGCTTCTCCGTGGGGGTACAAAAATGGGAGCAAACTTGCTGTGTGGTCTGTGTTTGAAGCAGATCGTTGGGAGCTCAAACACATATACTACCAATCATGTGTATTGATGAGAACCAGCTGCCAAGACAACCATTTTGATGGAAAAGGAGGACCAACCAAAGGGATCTGACTTAGCAAGAGGATGCTCAAGAATAAGACACCAAAGCATTGTTTATGATGGGCCACTAACTTCGCGAAATCAAAGGAAATCGAATGAAGGTTCCTCGCAGGTGCTGTGTCAGCTTCTGGAGAGGCTTACATGCTGCTTATCTCGTGTCTCGGTAGAGAAAAGTGGGGAATGCCCCTCAAACCACAACCATTCCCGGTGTTTGGATCTCCCACAGATTTGCTGTGTCATTGGTCCAAGTCAAGGGACACTTCAGTCATTTCCAGGGAACCAGCAGCACTATATGAAGGAGATTAGATTGCTGAGTTGTGCCTACCTCTCGTTCTCCTCATCTGTAACCCTTCTCCAAGATGGCCAAGAGTCCATGGAAATCTTTCTTGATGAGCTGCTGGGGGAAGAGTGTGGAGAGCTCTGCAGCGAGGCGCAGGGAGCTCCGAAGCAGCTCGAATTCCGGCATAAGCGACTCCTTCCGCGCACCGTTCTCCCCGGAGGACCTGTCGTTGACTCTGGCAGGATCGAACCTGGTTGTGTTCACCATTGCGGAGCTGAAAGCTGTCACCAGGAACTTCTCCATGACGAACTTCGTTGGATCGGGTGGATTTGGCCCTGTCTACAAGGGATACATTGATGAGAAGCTGCGGCCGGGGCTCAAGGCGCAGTATGTGGCGGTGAAGTCCCTGGACTTGGATGGATCGCAGGGCCACAGAGAGTGGCTGGTGAGTACTAACACGATCACCCTTGTTAGTGAAGCTTCGATTGGATTCCTCTGTTTCCTGATCCCCTTGCTCTGCGTGTGTGTGTGTGTGTGTGTGATTCCAGGCGGAGGTCATCTTCCTCGGGCAACTGCGGCACCCCAACCTCGTTAAACTCGTTGGATACTGCTGTGAAGATGAACACAGGATGCTCGTCTACGAGTTTATGCCTGGAGGAAGCTTGGAAAGCCATATTTTCAAGAGTAAGTCTAATTTGATTTGTGTGATCCATGGAATTTCCTCTTTAGATCTCAAACATCAATATTTTTATCTTTGTTTTTTGGTTTAGAAGATGAATTATTGAGATCCTCCTTCATAACTTTCGCATGAATTGAATTGTTCCACTTTCCTTTTGGGTCAGTCATATGAATCGATCAGAGAGTGAGGTCAAATCAACCTTTTTTTTTTTTTTGCTTTTTTGCCTTTATGGATGTCAAAGACAAATTGGACAGCTCACAACCACTACATAAACGTAAAACTAAGGAAAGCCAAAACACATTGTTTTCAAGCAAGGTTGGACTATCACATCAGACTACATTCCATACTCATCTGGTCACCAACTTTGTCATTCTTTTCATCCAACTTGCACACACAGTTTAGGTGTAAATCGTATGAAGGTTTAAGCTTTATCTCCTTTATGTTGCACAGGCCTTCTTGCCTCATTGCCGTGGTCAACGAGGTTGAAGATCGCAGTGGGCGCCGCCAAGGGGCTCGCCTTTCTTCACGAGGCTGAGAAGCCCGTGATCTACCGCGATTTCAAAGCATCCAACATACTGCTCGAATCGGTAAATTTCTTTGAATTTGAACGAGTTAAAACAAAAAAGTCTTTTTGCACGCATCAATGCAAACTTACCTCATCCCACGACGTTGAATTGGTGTCACAGGATTACACGGCGAAGCTTTCGGACTTCGGGCTTGCCAAGGACGGACCTCAAGGAGACAACACGCACGTCACCACGCGTGTGATGGGCACGCACGGCTATGCGGCACCGGAGTACGTATTGACCGGTGAGATCTCGTAGCTGATTCGTGGTTTCCAGGTAGAAGATTACCGTGGCTGATAGTTGAGTAACTGTCCATCGATCCCCTGCACAGGCCACCTTACAGCCAAAAGCGACGTCTACAGCTTCGGAGTCGTGTTGCTGGAGCTGCTGACAGGGAGACGATGCGTCGATAAGAACCGCCCCAACAGGCAAAAGAACCTCGTCGACTGGGCGCGACCCTACCTGAACAACGCCGACAAGCTAAGCCGCGTCATGGATCCCAGCCTTGACGGACTCTATTCCACCAAGGGTGCTCAGAGGGCAGCCGCGATCGCTCACAAATGCCTGAGCCAGACTCCAAAGTCGAGGCCTGACATGAGGAGCGTCGTCGAGAGCTTGGAGCCACTCCTGAGCTTGAATGACGTGCCCGTTGGTCCCTTCGTGTACGTTGCGCCAACGGAGAGAGTCAACGAGAAGAAGGAGAAGTTGCAGGAGACGGAGGAGAAGAAGATGGAAATGGAGACGGAAGAGAGGAACCATCACAATCGGGATGAAAGACACAAACAACGGTTCCCGAACTCGGTCATTCATTCTGAGATCACCCTGCACAGGGATGGCAACAACTTGTATCGGAACTCCCACGTCAGGAGAACAGTGAGACAGAATCAGGAACGGGGAGCATAAACAACAACACATGTTAGATTGCTTCATACTGTACATAGATTACAATCGGATATGACATTTTGTTTAGTTGCATTATTTCTTCGGATAATGTCAGATTTTAAGGAAGTTTTGACATAGAATATGCATGTACATTGGCTACACACTGTGGTTGAGAAGACTAATTAGCGAAAGGGGCCATCAGCGTGAAAAGTAGCTGATCCTTTTGGTTTGTTGTGGTGTTGTATCATTTTGGAAATATATTGTGCAATAAAAATAGAGTGAAGTTACAAAAAAAAAAGGAAGATGTACATTAGACTCTGTAGTAGTTTCTTAGGCTTGCAAAATCTTTTCTAACTCTGTTTTTAATGTCACATGTCAAGCATTAATGGAATGATATTGATAAAAAATTGAAGATCATCCTTGTCCATTTGTCCTTTAATTGGGTACAACAGCAATAAAAAAACCATACTTCACTTTCCTATTGAATGGGATTTGATCCTTGAGACTTTGCTATCAAAGGTCGAAGTCTATATCAAGTTAGATAATACTTCACTTTCAAAAGCATGGTAAATGGTTTATAGTCAGTTAAATTTGCCATATATCGGCACACTTATTTTTCTTTTCATTTGCTGCTTTATTACAAGTAGAACATAATTAAAAGGGTGAGAAGAGCAGGTACTATAGACATTCATAAGTTCATAAACATGACAATGGTTCTCTTCAAGCAGTCTGTTCTCTGCACTGTACAAGTTCTTCTTACCAACAAGACGGGTTATCTCTTATAAAATGCATATATCCTCAGAGGCCAAATCTACAGCATCAGCAACTACCTCTTCCGCCGCTTGGGTTCAGCCTGCAATAAGAAAAATGAAGGAATTGACGAATAAAATGACCATGAACGAACGAAAAATATCTGGTAATTGATAGCAATCTCTTTTAAAAGTTCTGCTACTCAAGACAACTGAATTAACACTCCCAAAAAGTATGTGTCAGCTTTTTACTATTTTAAATAGGGAACCCAGCTGCTACTGCCTAAACTGGCTAGCTGTTCTTTAGAGGGTTAAATTGACTGGAGGCAAACACCTATGTGGTAAGATGCACAATTAAGTTCTTATTTCCACCGCCCCATGATTTCTTTACAAATGAAAAAAAGCTCCTTTTTCACATGGATACAAGCAAGGATACTTGGAAACAAGAATGATGATTTAATATATTCAAAAGCAACCCCCACCATGACTGTTATGCACAAGACCATTGCACATGCTCCACAAAAGAAACCATTTCAATTAGCATACATCTACCAGTGCAGGATAGTCCTGAAGACAAAATTCACCTCAGTGAACTCAACATAGTTTCTGAACCAACAAACTTGAAATTTTGATTTAATCTATAAATTTTGGCACATTGGTATGTTTCAATTTTGATTTAATCTATAAAACAGAAAAATATAAGGAACAAAATCCTGTTCTAATTTTCCCTTATACATATGTCTAACATACATATAGTTTCCCAGGCATGCTAAATATAAATTGGTAAGTAGATAAAACATGGCGTGAGGTTCTCTCATGATCAATATCAGGTGACTCTTTGCATAGCAAGAGTATATTAGTATGTGAATTGGATCTTTAGTCCCCTTTATACTTCCACCAGTGAGCAATGCATTAAAATTCAATAACATAGCACATGATATAGTATACAAAACCAAGAGAAATAATAAGATGCCTACAAGTTATGTGTACATGAGAAACAAAGATTATCATGATAACTGTCTTGTGGAAAGAAACTCCAATGTACTGTTTTGAGGTAACCAAACCTTGCACTGAAACCAAACTTTGTGAAGATTATAGTGACACCGATTGGAAGGTGTTTAGAAAATTTTCTTACAGCATATATTGTGACATTACTATCATGGATATAATATTTTTCGAAGTTAGAACTTAAACACAGTATAAGGCTAATGCATATGTACCGTAAGCACATGTTAGTTGGATGCCAGACTTCTAAACCACCTCAAAATCAATAAGAGTTTGGATAACAATCAAATTATAAAAAAAAAAACCAATTTGAAACTTTTTGTATTATTTACTATTATAAACAACAAGCATACTTACATCAATCAAGAACTAGGGGCAAATACGTAATTATCATATTACCTTGGCTTCAGAAACTGGTGAAGTTGGAAACCCATTCATAGATCTTTTGGCATCATTTTCAGAGACACAATCAGAGCATAGAAAGTGATCCAACTTTTTTGCTTGTTCAATTGTCATGCCCATGCAAGATGGATGGAACCTGTCCATATAATCATGTTTATTACCTCAACCAAACAAAAAAAAATATTACCAAAGGAAATATAACACAATATAAACCAAAGGTTTAACAAAACAAAGCAAAAAACAAAACATTATCTCGGGTCATACTAGGAACTGACGATGATCACATGCAACATCATAACATATATGCATTGTATTACTTGCAGGCTGCGGATGTTATAAAACAAACTTCTGGTCCAAATACATTGAGTGGTTTATAGTTCACGAAGAGGTACTGTGATGATGAGAAACATTATTTGTGGAAACTCCAGCAACTTTGATGGGGAATTATGATTGCCTAAAAAATGCATTAACATAATGGCAACATATCACTGGTGGTCACTGTAAAGAAAAGCCCTACAATTAGAATCAGTGGACATGCTTATTTATAAACTTAATCCTAGGGAGTGAGGAAAATCTTATAGAAGATTCTTGTTGGGAGTCTTGACAGCCTAGATGACCAACTTCATCCCAATAGAGTGGTTACCAACTTTTACTAACTTCGGTATTTTTAGACTACAAGTTGCAAGCCTTAGGAATGTTTTCGTAAAGGCTTTCGAATTTGCTTTCAAGTTCAACCTTTAATCAACTGAAGCTCAATGTCTAAGCACCCATGAGCTTCATGTCTCAATATAACTTTGATAACTATCATACAAAAGCTTTTAACAAGAAAATGGCTTGTGCTACTACCAACACATAATGGACCAAGAAGTAAAGAACCACTAAGATAACATGAAATAAGTCTTATCCTCTTCTTTGATTATTGGTAATTGTCAATGAAGCTACACAAGATTTCTTTACATGCAATATGTGAATACTACACTTTAGCTAAAGGCCTAATCCACTCAAAAATGCAGCAAAGAGAGAAAGTGGCAGTTAAACCAGAAACATGACAGTCTCCAAGTTTGCAGCATCAAACACACGAAAATAAATAAAAGATGAGTTAGAAAAAAGAATCTTAGCTTGGCCATCTCTATTAAAAGATCATGTCATCACTCCATTAAAAATATTACAGTGTATTCCAGAAGATGAATGACTAACTAATGAAGCTAAAAATAATAATGATATATCGTATTTAAATCAGAAGATATTCAGGGAGAAATATGGAAGAGCCAACCATAGCTTTAAAGAAAAAGATTAGCAAAAGCACGATAATCATTCAGCAGCAACTGGTCATGACTAGACTAAAAGTAGCCAAAGGCTTGTAGTGATCAGAGTAACAACAAAGAGGAGCAGAGCATGAAAGAATAGCTTAGGTCACTTGCCAATCCTTGCATCCCTCACACTGGACCATGAGATCGTCAGGGTTGTAAGGCATCTCACACTTGCAGTACCTGAGACACAAAATGCCAGTTGACAAATGGATAGACAATTACGAGAAAGCTAAAGAAAAGTCAAAGGAATTAAAGAGAAATACACCGCGACACGGTCAGGAGTGAAGCCCCCAGTGGCCGCCTTGTACTCAAAGCGACAAAAGTAGTCCTCGGCACCAACATTCTCCAGCTTGGTGTAGTTCTTGAAGGAGTGGACAGTGCACTTGCCCTCGATGGTGTGTGCGCTCTGCACGTCATAGTGGTCGGAGAGAAAGAGCTCCTTAGCACCATGGAACTGCCGGCGGCCACCAATGGACTCCTCGGGGCGGTAGTACCACCGGACGCGGACGCGCACATTGTTGCGGTGGTCTGCCTCGATTTTCTCCACCCGTGCCACGTACGGTGGCTTCTCGGACTCCGCCGGCCGCATCAGCACGCAGTCCCCCACTACAAACCCCCCCCGCAAGCATAAAACATTAGCAGCCAAAAATCGAGAAACAGATCCAAGAATGATATCATCCGCATAAAACTCTAATACCTTTGACGACCTTGTTGGTACCCTTGATGGAGTAGGAATCAAGGTCCTTCTTCCCCGGCTTGGTCTTGGCCATCAGCTGCATCCGACAGAGGATACCAAATCAAACCACTATCCCCTTTCGTCTCTCCGTGGATTACGCTGGAACAGACGGATCGTTCGGATCTCCTTCTCCGTTGGTGGTGCTGAGATTGGAGGGGTGGAGGAAAGGCGATGGAATAGACGGGAAATAGAAACCCTAGAGAGAGCGGTTGGGCGTCGACAAGAGTGGGATGTACAGGAGACGGCTCGTCGAGCGATGTAATTGTTTTCGCTTTTTGTATTTGGTTGGGTTAAATAACGGCCTCGCGTTGCGCTTCACGGACTGCGGGGCCTACAGCGTAGTTATTAGGAGCTATGAGTGGCTTTGCTCTGCTGGATGGCATCAATCATGCACCAGCATTTTCTTCGATTATTATTTCGTACGTGTCCTTTCAAGTGACGTGGTCCGAGCTTTGTGGTCTGTAAAGGATTTGTGGAGATAATTACATCGATTTACCCACAAAAATCTAAGTTTTGGCCTTTCATCTTAAACATCATTCATTCGAACGCTGGGTGTTCATTGTCTTCAGCTTTTTTGGCCTGCCCATCACCCGCCATGGGGCACCGATGAATGTCTTAATGCAAGCGGTGGCCTCGAAGATGGGCCACCGTCTGCCACCAATAGGGTGGTGTCGCTGGCGTCAACGTGCTGCTGACAGCCTCCAAAGACTGCGGAGGTGAACGACGCCGTGTTGGTGTCGCTATCCCTTGCTTTGTCCCCGGTGGAGGAGGTGCCTCTTCATCACTGGTGGTAGAGGAGGTCGTTGGGGTGGAGACGGAGGCGGTCGTGGTGGCACTGATGTACTGGCCCGTGGTGGCGGCTGTGGCGGACGTGACCATTATACCAACGACAGCGTCGGTCTACCAGGCGGCAAAGACATTAATAGCTGTTCGGAAGCAGCAACATGCTCCCTCCCACCTCCCATGGCAGCGGCCGCGGAGAACGGTGTCACGGAGCTCCGCTCCGAAACAAATGGCTGCGACGAGGTTTCTCTTGTCCATCGACTCCTTCCTTCTCGATATGGCCGGACGGATCCAAGACATTGTGACAGTAGACGGCATCCAATTCATGCTCGTTAACGACGAGAATTCGCAGGTCGAATGCAGGGCGACTCTTAACCTTTGCTGCCTGACCGAGAAGAATAGGAAAGCAAAGAAAAGAAGGCCGTAGAGGACCAAGCTGCTGGCTACAGTGATGGAGACAGCCTTCTTGCTAGCGGCGGGGATGTTGGGAAGGCGATGGTGGGGCCATTGCGGTTGCTTTCTTACGGTGATGACTTGTTTGTGGCAGTTGCGTAGAACCTTCGATTTCCTTGTGACCATCAAGTTTCGTCTTTGTTGGTGAGAAGGCTAATTAAAGATGCCTGTTATTTGAGGTAATTTTTCTGAAGTTGCTCATTGTTTTTCTAGAAAATTATGTTTACTTCTGAACATATTATCGAAATCACATATCTTCATGTCGCTACTGAATCATAACAAAATAATAATAATAATAATAATAATGTAAATTATTGTGCTTTTTCATAAAATTCCTTATTTAATTTTTATTGTTTCTTCATTTTGTTTTTCTTGTTTTCTTGTTTTTTTCTTCACCTTATTCTTCTTACCATTCTTATAATAATAATAATAATAATAATAATAATAATAATAATAATAATAATAATAATAATAATAATAATAATAATAATAATAATAATAATAATAATAATAATAATAATAATAATAATAATAATAATAATAATAATAATAATAATAATAATAATAATAATAATAATAATAATAATAATAATAATAATAATAATAATAATAATAATAATAATAATAATAATAATAATAATAATAATAATAATAATAATAATAATAATAATAATAATAATAATAATAATAATAATAATAATAATAATAATAATAATAATAATAATAATAATAATAATAATAATAATAATAATAATAATAATAATAATAATAATAATAATAATAATAATAATAATAATAATAATAATAATAATAATAATAATAATAATAATAATAATAATAATAATAATAATAATAATAATAATAATAATAATAATAATAATAATAATAATAATAATAATAATAATAATAATAATAATTCACCTTATTCTTCTTACCATTCTTTTAATAATTACACAACTCTCACTTTTCTTCATATGGAGTCAGATCTGATCATCTTACTAAATAGAAAACAAAAGTGGACCAAGATTATTAAGTTTTGCAGTGCTATTTTAAAGACTATCTTTTATGTTTCTTTCTTCACTTTCAATTGCTTTCCATAAGATTCTTCTTAGATGCTCGAGTCAATATCTCTTTAACGTAAGAAAAAAGCATCCGAGTTAGGAGCGATTAGCAAGTAAAAGCATAAAAATTTACGGGTAAGGTGGTGTGTCCCATTCACAGCTAATAGATCTAAAATGGAAGGATTGAGAAAACTATACTTCAAGTTTTGATGTTCGATCCGATGAGTTAAATGTAATTAAATTGTGAATGAAACGAATTGGGTTTCACGGTGTCTTAGTAGGTTGCATTACCTTAAAAAAATGGGACATATATCATAATATCATCAACTTAGTTGAAATTATCTCATAAAATATCATTATGATAATATCATAGAATTAATTAAAATTCAAGCACCCTTATGCCAATGTCATATACTTAATTGAGATTACTTAAATTGTTCGTCCGTAAAATATTAGTTTAGTTGCAAATACGCTTGAGTCCTGAATGACATGTAAAATAATAAATTGATTAGTTCATTTTACCTGATGTGAAAAAGAAAAAAGAAAAAGAAGAAACAAAATAGGAACTTTAAAAGATAAATAAGCAATCATAATTCTATAATGCATTAGGCATTGATTGGATTTTATAGGTTCGCACGTTAAGTTTACGAGGACTTGTCAATGTGCCCAACACTAGATGAATAGTAATTTGCATTCTAAAGTCCTTGTTTTTTCCTTCTTATCTTTTCTCTTTTACACTATAAGTATTTGCTAAATTGTTTATAAAATTATTCTTTTCATAAGATATTGAGATTTATCTGTTACTCACTTTTAAACTAATCAATTTGCTCTCTTACAATTCGTCCATCGGGACTTGAGTAAAATTATAAATAGATTAACCCTTTGTAGATAGATAATGTAAGAGTGTATTACGATTTAAGCAATTATAGCTAAGTCCATATTATTAGCGTAAGAATACTTCATAACTTAGATAATTCCAACTAAGTTTATAACATTATCGTAAGAATATAGTAAGACTTAGATAATTTCAATTAAGTCTACAATATTATAATATCTAATACAGTGATATGCTAACTTTGTTAAATGTTTCCAACCATTGCTATTATTATTTAGATAAAATCATTATGCACTCAAAACAATCAAATCATGCCATTTGCATAAGACATACACACATATGACAAAAAGATATTTATGATAAAAAAAGTACACATGGCTCCTTGCATTCACCCAAACGTTTATCTTAAGTGAGATGCATTCAACTAAGAATGAAAAAAGAAAATTGAAGCATATAATGCTACTAACCAAATCTAAAACGTGCATCTGTTCAATACCATCGAGGATCGGAAAAGTAATTAAAATATAATTTAATTATTTTAATAGAGGCAGTAATATAAATTGAGGTCTGGAGATAGATATTATGCTCCGAGATAATCAATACTTATATTATTAGATTGAGCTTATAAAAAGAAAATAGATTTAGTAATTTTTAATTTTCTATTTAACAAAATTATCAGAAAATAAAAGTAAGTCTCCATATGCATGCAGTTTTCACAAAATCGGACATGAGAAAACGGGCTTCTAATGCACTATCTCTCTCTTTTCTTATGCATTTAATTCTGGTGGGAGTCTGAAGAAATCAGCGATCTATAACGCAGAAGAAAGTTGACTTTTTAGTAGTACGACTTTTTATCAAAAAAATTCATTGATTATGTCAAGCCTGCATCTGCATATGTCATCAATTCCTCGTGTCTTGTCGACGGAGTCATCAAGGAATCCCCACTCCGTTTCGTAACCCTTCACGCTACATGCCACGACCCACCACCAACCGAACCTCTCTCTAGTAATCCGTATTGGCGTTTTCCCCCCACCGAAGAATTGTGGTTGCTGGGAAATGGAAGTTTCCACCCAGCGGCTGCGAGCTATGACCTCTTCTGCCTTCCCGTGTACGAATGAAGCCGTCGGCCGATGAAACCGTGTCCGTGAACGGCGACTACCCACCCAACTTCCTTCCACACGCACGCACCCAACAACAACAATCTCCTCTTCTTCGTTCTTGTCTTCCACGGATTCCTCCAAAGTCATCTCCAGCCTTGTTCATGGCCTCTAAACGGTGCCTCCCTCTCCTTCCTCTTCTCCTTTCTTCTTTGATATTGTGTCTCGCATCGGCATCGGCATCGGCATCGACTTCTCCTCTGAGGCGGCTTCTAGATACCAATCCCCCACCTTCAGCCCCCAAGAACATCCAGACCTTTTTCCCATCCCTTCCTTCCCCGGCCTTACAGAATACACCTCCTCCGCCGGCGGCCCCGCCATCGCTTCCACCAGCGCCTCCGCCGACTGTGTTGAAGACGAGCAACAGTAACGTGAAGAAGGCGGTTGCCATCACTGCGGCCAGTAGCTTCGGCCTCTGCGGCCTCCTTTTCGTGACTTTCCTGTTCTTATCGGTCAGGAAACGAAAGGTAGAAGCTGGCAATGGCGGAAATAGCACCCTCAACGAGCGCCTCCAGTCCAAACCAAAGCTCCAGCCTGCAAGAAGTCTTATTGTTGATGAGAATGGATTGGACGCCATCTACTGGCGAGAGTTCAACCAGAAGAGGTGCCAACACTGTCACCACGTATTGGATCCGTCCGGCCTCATCGAGGAGAAAGAAGGAGGAGTCGCTGATCATTCGTCCCCGAGAAACGACCGGAAGATTCAAGAAAAGCCATTGCTTCCCGCTGGTTCCATCCGTTCCTCGTCGCAGTCATTTGCTTCGCAGCAGAGCTCGGCGTCACCGTTCTCCGCGGCTGCTGCGCCCATGCGGAGGAGTTCGAAGCATGTTGCTGCTTCTGAACAGCAATCGTTGCCTCCGCCGCCTGGTAGATTGACATCGTCGTCATCACCCCCACATCCGCCACCGCCGCCATCGCACTCGCCACCGCAGGACAGTAACTCGGCGCCACCAGCCCCGCCTCCGCCTCCACCACCACCGCCACCAGCAATGAAGTCGAGCGCAGCACCTCGACCACCTCCTCCTCCTCTGCCACCAGTGAGAAAATCGAATGCGGTTCCCCCACAGGGGACGAAGTCAAACACATTGGCTCCGCAATCCGCACCGCCACCGCCCCCACCACCTGGCGGCAGCCGTCCGTCCAGCGGTCCATCTTCGAGGCCACCGCCCGTACCGGGACAATCATCGGCGGCCATCGGAGGGGAAGGCGGGCCGAAAAAGCTGAAGCCATTGCACTGGGACAAGATGAACCCAATTAACCCCCAGCATTCAATGGTCTGGGATAAGATCACCGACGGCTCATTCAAGTAAGCTCCCCTTCCACATTTCTTTCCTCTCTGTGAATTCTACGTTGTTAGCGTCTACATTATCACACTACGGAATCGGTTTAACCGAGCGTAGCGCATGGCATTTCAATGTGGAATAAGCCACCCAATTGCCCCTCTTTACGGAGAGAGCTCTCAAACCTTCAACTTGGAGGTGGCATTTTGGCGAACAAGTTGCAGGCACTAAACTTTAGGGACAAATAGATTTAACCGACAACCACTATCATGGATTGATCTAATCACAATTGCCAAAGCTTTTTAGCAGAACAAAAGTGGATTAGTAAGATCACAATTAAAATCCTTTTTTAACCTTCAATTTGCAAGATTTGAACAAATCCAAACTGATGCAAAGGCAAATAAATATATTTGTTTTCCCAAGTCAATTAATTTCTTAAGATTTGAAACTTTCAAGTTCGTGAATTGATCAAATCCACTATTTATATGCTTCAAGATGCTGTCATGGGGGCCAAACGCATGCTGCGGTAGTCCTATTTTTATGTATGACTGGTAGAGATGGATAAACGTATTCTACACCAACCAGGCCTCTTGAAATTAATTAGTGGAGTACAGATCATAATCCACCTCGAGCAAACTTTGACCTGGTAACTGAGTAAGAGCACCATCTGATAGCCTCTTTGACTGCTTCTTCATCTGATAGCTTTCTATTAATCTATTTTTCATATGAAATGGTTTTCTACTTCTGAAATGTTAATTACTGCACTCTCATATTACACTCTCACATAACAAAGTAATGAGTTGCTACGACTCTTTCCTTGAAATGAGTTAAGAAGGTTTTGCAGCTAGCAATTGTCCCAGCAATCCCAATTCTTCCTTAAATCCCATGCATTGCAGGAAAATACAAGTTGATATTTAATATAGGCCTTAAACCATAGATTCTTTCTTCTATTTTTGTAGGCTGGTTTCTTGATATCCTCGTCTGTCTATAAGGTTGCATGTAGAAGACAAGACATTATCTCGAGCATGTCATCTGCATGTTCTGATGCCAGTTGATGTTGGCAGATCTAATGCACTGATAAATTCGATTCACAGATCTTACCGGCTTAGTTATGATGCCTTTTGATTGCTAATCTTGTAGTAAAAATCTGATCCATGTTCGTATGATTGAGTAGTCTCGTTCTTATGACTGTTCTGTGCGGCTAATCTGTTTGGCTCGGCAGGTTCGATGAAGACATCATGGAAGCTCTCTTTGGCACGATGGCTACCAACAAGAAATCCTCGAACGCGGCCAAAGACCAGGGCAAAGGCACCGCCTCATCCACCAATGGCGGCCCCGTCACTCCCACGCAGATATCCCTGCTCGACTCGCGCAAGTCGCAGAACATCGCTATCGTCCTCCGCTCTCTGGCCCTGAGCCGTCAGGACATACTCGACGCCCTTGTCGAGGGTCGTGGCCTTCCCGCCGACGTCCTCGAACGGCTCACCAAGATCGCACCCACCAAGGATGAGGAAGCCTTGATTCGAGACTACACCGGCAACCCTGCGAAGCTCGCCGACGCCGAGTCCTTCCTCTTCCACATCCTGCGTGCCGTCTCCTCGCCCTTTCTGCGCCTCGAAGCCATGCTCTTCCGGACCAATTACGAGCACGAGGTGGCGCACCTGAAGCAGTCTCTTCAAACGCTGGAACTGGCGTGCAAGGAGCTCAAGAGCCGTGGCCTGTTCTTGAAGCTACTGGAAGCGGTCCTCAAGGCCGGCAACCTCATGAACGCCGGCACGGCCAGGGGCAACGCGCAGGCCTTTAACCTCTCGGCGCTCTGCAAGCTGTCCGACGTGAAGAGCACTGACGGCAGCACGACGCTGCTCCACTTCGTGGTGGAGGAGGTCATCCGGTCGGAGGGCAAGCGGCTGGTGGTCAACCGAAACCACAGCCTGCGCCAGTCCGGCATCAGCGGTCCGACGCTCGACCGGACGACGAGCCGTGCCGCGAGAGAAGAAAGGGAGAAGGAGTACATAAAGCTGGGACTACCGATCGTGGGCGGGATCAGCGACGAGTTCGCCAACGCGAAGAAAGCAGCCGGCATAGACTACGACGTGCTTGCCGGGACGTGCGCGTCACTCGGGGCGCGCCTGGCGGAGATCAGGAGATTCGTGGACACATGCAGCGGCGACGGATTCGTGATTGAGATGCGAGCGTTCATGGGCGGGGCGGAGGAGGAGCTGAAGGCGGTGAGGGTAGAGCAGGCCCGGATTCTGGAGCTGGTGAAGAGCACCACGGAGTACTACCAGCCCGGAGCTTCCAAGGACAAAGGGAGCCACCCGCTTCAGCTGTTCGTGATCGTGAGGGACTTCTTGAACATGGTGGATAAGGCCTGCGTGGACATTGCCAGAAACCTGCAGAGGAGGAGGCCGGCGGACGCAGGGTCGGCGTCCAAGGCGGGTTCGAAAGCGGTGTCGGCGGCGGCCGATCAGGGTTCGGAGAGCGGCAGGAAACCGATGGCGAGATTTCCATACTTGCCGCCAAACTTCATGTCGGAAAATTCCAAGTCGGACTCGAGCAGCGACGACGATGACGGGCCGTCGTGACGGGGAAGAGGAGGCAGCAGCAGAGTGGCTTGTGTGCTAAGATTCGTGTCGAGAATGATTGATTGATTTTTCTTTTTTTTGGGTTAAATTAATTAAATTCTGTAAGTAGTGTCAACGTTGTTTTCGATTCACAATTCCAAAGTGTAGAAAAATATTAGTTTGATGAATATGTATTCATCTTTATTTTTGAAGCTTACTATTCATTATTTTTTTTACTATTAACAATCTCTTTACTATTGATAACTTTTTTTAAAATAATAAAAATATTATTTTATTATTTATAATTCTAATATTATCAATTTTATTCTTGCAGAATTATTTATAATCTCACAATCTCTCATTTCATACCTATCAATCAATGCCACTCGATGATGATGTTTGACATTACTTGTTGTCTCTCTCATTTCATTCTCATATGAATATTGCAACTTGTTTATTAACTTTTACTATCGAGACATCGAATTTGATTCGTCCACTTTGTTACCATTCTTATTGAAACCTTTCGATCAATTGTTTGATAAAAGAAGAGTCTTCACCTTTGTGTTTGAGCCCCTTTAAGGTGTTACCTTACAAGAGCTTAAATGATAATGATTGTAACTTCAATAGCGTCACATCATAAAACTTGAATAGTTTGTGGTATTCTCCCATGAAGTTTGCTTCTCGCATCTTTGGATCCTTCACCATCTCCTCCAACTGGGTTTCTGCAATCCCCCATTTTTAAGGTAAAGGAAAGTATATGAATGTGCTTCCTTGACATAGATGATCATCCTAAGGTGAGGAGTTGATGGTTTCTGACTTCTGAGTACTTTGAAGAACTTTCTAGTTGATTGAGCTCCACTGTAGAAGTGAAGAGAACTGAACTACTTTGACTAACTTCACCAAAATTTCTCTAAGATGTACTATGAGTTACTTACTTGACTTCACTTATTCTTCCACATTAGACTTTTAGAGTGTCAAAAGTGTTGTCGACTCTGAGTAGGTTTCACCCTCACGGAGTGCCTATTTAATAGCTTTGCCTACACCTTTCACATCATCCATGCCTCATTTATGGCCAGAATTGTGCTTTTCCCTCGAGACCATAAATTTGGTTAACACTTGAAGACTTACCATTATACTATTATAACCTATCTTTTGATATTTTTATACCCTTTTACCCTATGCTTTTTCAACCGTATTCTTTTTTTTTTATTAGTCGAGTCGCTAATAAAAATGAACTTTTCGATATGATCACAATTACCTTGTTGTAGGGTATTTCATAACTCTTTATGTGTGATCACTTACGAGCAAAGATTAACTCTGGAATAATTCATCATTCAACAATTTGTCATGAGATTCTCGTAATCTAAAAATGATAACTGAAGTGGATAGTTGATTAGATTTACGACTCCTTCGAGTTTGAGCTATCATTCCACATTGCATTCTTATAGAAAAAACTTTGACAAATGATTTATTGACAAATCAATATATTTATCAAGAGTGTGTCTCGATGGACACCTTACCCTACGATAATTTCTTCTAACTCTAATTATATTATTGCAGGATAAATCATGTTTTTTTTTTCTCGATTCATTTATTACTTATATGGTTGAGTATACATGTGTCCTTCGAAGCTTTCCTTATTACAAGACTATAAAATGAAGAATTACTATCCATCAAAAAGAGAGAATTTAAGAACATCATAGATATTATTTCATTTATGGTAGAAATTAGAAACTTCATTCTAAAAATGATATGAAAATCTTCCAAGGGAAATGCCATAAAGTTGGCGCTTTTGCTCCAAGCTTTAATCTTAATGTCAACTCCATCTTTAAATTAATTTTTTATGCGACTTATACTCTTTGCTAGTTTCAATCAACTATTTACTAGTACGTGGCTCTTGTGTTCACATTGTGCTAGTCATCTTCCTATTTGATTTGATATCCATAAATATCAATACGTTATCATGTACCTTTGACTCGGCGATAAGTCTGTCACTTGCTTGAGTTGGAAGATTTCGTTTTTGCTTTATCCTTCTCCAATTGGAAATAAGCCATGAGGGCATTTGACTTCATGACATTCCTTCTAGATCTATGTTCTATTGAAGCATTTTTTGTTTTCTTTAAGTTCTTCCATTTCAAAGATTTTATAGGGTCCTTTTCCAATAAATTTTTTTTTTCCTTTATCATCTCTATAGAAAAATCTGAGACGTTCCACCCAGCAATTGCATCTACCAGCTTATAAACATTCCGATTATGCAGCTCCTCTTTAGCCAATAGTTTTAAACAATCGAGAAAATAGAAAAGTTTATCATTCTTACATATGTCTTGGATATCTAGCACCATCACATAAAAATAACTTCACATAATTTCAAATTATAAAGGTTTGACGAACTTGTCATAACTTCTACCGTGTGACGAACTCTATACTTTGTTGCATGAATTAAGTTTACAACTCCCTCTTAAAGGCTTCCAAGTACTAATGTTACAATTATCTTTGTGTATTTCCCGTAACAATTTTGCCTTCTTAACGAGATACATTGTCGTTTATGACACTTGACGGGTATCAATTTAGGTTGGATTATTTGAAAGTATTAGTCCATCAAAAAAAACATTTTAATTCTTTAGCATCCCCTAGCTTTATGGCTTGTGAGTTCTTGACGAGAGATGACAATGAGATGTTCCTTTACTCGCATGCATTACTTCATGAGTAACGACGACACATGAGCTATCAATTTCCTTGCTCTTGTAAGTATTGCTTGAACTCTCTCACGTCACCTATCAATCTTTCAACTTGGATCTCCAACTGAGCCAATTGGGATTCTAATCATTTAGGAATCCAATCACCTATCCTTACTGAGGTAGTTAGGATTCCAATCATTCTTGTAGAGACTTTACCACAACAAAGCAACCGATCGTTCTTGTAGAAACTCTTCCACCACAAAGCACTCGATACTTTCGTAGAGTTTCATCTTCAGTTACAACGCGAGTCGGTAACTCCAACTCAAACTAGCTTATCCTTCGTGCTGTGCCTCTTCTATGTGGAAAAACTCTTGCTTCTTTAGAATATCACTGTAAATGTGTGCAAATTCTCAATAGTTATTCTAGAATTAGTCATACAATGCTACTACCCCTCTTGTATGATAGTGCTAACTTAATCATACTTTCTCGCTATGGCATTTTGATATTTGCTTACACTCTTTAATACCATCTTATCATATCAACGATATTCATCCGTAAGGATTTGCTTACACTCTTCAATACCATCTTATCGTATCAACGATATTCATCCGTAAGGATCAACTTAGATCTTAACCTTACGTCATCATATCAATGATATTCATCTGTATGGATCAACTTAGATCTTAACCTTACGTCATCTATAAAGGAAAAAGATGATAGGACGATAAACACACAACTGATATTTCACCATTGCACAAGAAAATGATAAGATAACTAAGCTCCTAAGTAATACATAACAACTGACTTTAATAAGATACAAAAAAAAAGGCACAAATGGACTAAATAATAAGATAACTAAGTTCCCAAGTAACACATAACAACTGACTTTAAACAAAAAATGTGCACAAATAGACTGAACAATCACACACAAAGAGAATTCAGAAAGAAGATACAAGCCTAATATTTACTAAGCAATTTCATCGAGCAATCAACTAACGACGTTGCACCACCGCTTAGACACACAACCAAAATTTCCATCCAATGTAGTGCAACCCAGGGATTCAAGGTACTGAAACATTTGATATTTCTTACTACAAGACCATCGACTAGAAACATTTACAAATTTTACCAAAAAGATTCAAAAAATAAAAGACTTGCAACAAAATGAAGCTGACAGTATTACTTCATAGCCCTTATAATCCACATATAAGAAAACATTCAAAAACATAAAAAAAAATTAAAACACAGTAATCCAAAAACATCATGAACATGCATCAAATACCTCATCTGCATCCTCCATGACATTCTTACTCTTTGATCATTCTTATGACCCGGCACCAGTGGTGCCGGATCATAAGAATTGGTACCCTGTCATAAAAATGGAGAAAGAAAAAACTAGAGAGACAAACCTAATCCTCCATCACCTATCCATAAATTACCATTTGATAATTTTGAACAAATTAATCAAAATTTAACTGTCAGCAAAACCATGACAAAGAGAATAAATCATAAAAGGACTATAAATTATTTATTTATTTATATCCGCAGAAAATGGATTCAGGGAAGGTCAATGGTCTCGTTTGCCATCAGATCCACTCGTCCAAATCCATATTGGAGGTGAATCCTGATTTGGATCAAATGGCATCAAAGTTCATTAACTTTATCAATTAAATACAATTTGAGCCCTAAAGGTCTTTTTCATGAGCAATATTTTGCCTAGGGGATTCCTGAAAGCATGAACCTTGGTGCAAGCAGAGGATGAACCAACAAACATAATAGGTTCTATGCCACATCCAGGGATCTGATAACCAATGGAATGTGGGAATCAATGTTTCATGTTGAACTCTGCTTGCATTTCTCCTGCACAGTAACAATAATCAAGTGGTTTCAGTGTACTTTGGCCAATCAATAATACACAATCAACCCGCAAGTTCATTTATGGGTGCTCGGTCCATGACACTGGATGCAAGCAGTGCATTGTTCTGTAGAAGTGGATCAATATCTGGCAACTTAGGAATCTGGAATAGATGCAAGCAAATCAAGTGTCAGTATA
This sequence comes from Musa balbisiana, assembly GCA_004837865.1. Lineage (NCBI taxonomy): Eukaryota > Viridiplantae > Streptophyta > Magnoliopsida > Zingiberales > Musaceae > Musa > Musa balbisiana. The sequence continues at coordinate 36,722,732 of CM017195.1, read as the reverse complement.
CTATTTGCATTGTAACAAACTGAAACCAAAAAGAAAGCAATGCTAATTGCAAAAGATACATGCACCCACCCAACTTAGCAGCTTTTGAAGTGAAAAAAATAGTGGATGTCCTGGGCTGAAATTTTAAGCTACATAGTGCAGTTTAACTACCTTTCCAAACATCCTATCTCTTCCAATGAAACTATTTTAGAGTTTTTTTGACTCTCTAGCAATTAATTCCCATACCTTTTCAGATGCTTATTATTTGTTACAGAACTCTAAATTTGTCGAGTCATATCAGGCAACATTTCAGCACAGGTAATCAATCTTCCGTTCCTTGTCATTTTAGATGGATATGCAGATAGTATCCCTTTCAAATCTAGCCCAGTTGATTTTTTAATCCATGTTTTAGTTGGAGTGACACTCATGAAGCATGCATTTCCATCTTTAATGACAAAGATAATTGAAGTATTTTATATGAGATCATACTTTGATCTCTAATTAGCATATGATTATGATGCTGACACAAATCAGCTTCAAGAGGAATGTTCTTGTAACCAAGATTTGACTTCCATTAATTTTTCTATCTTGCAAACCACTGCCCTTTCTTGAAGTTTAAAATCTTCTCTGTAGTCAGCAATTTCTGTTCTTAAGGCAGTACATTATCCTAGTTTTTGCAAACTCTAGCTCATGAATGTTTATCACCAACGGTCCTAACTTGTCTGGTACTATGGCCAATATGTATCTTTCAGATATAAACCATATGCCCTTCACCACATAACCAAATCATTAATTAAATAATAGTTTTTCTTGTGCTAGTGACTTATAATGAGTAGCAACATTTCAATTTTTGTTGGTTTTGCCGCTACACGCTTATAGGCCCATTAATCAAATTCTCTTATTGTATTTAGAAGATTTGATCATAAAAAGTATTAGGGTGAAAAGAAGGGTGAAGATGGACTAGAAATTTGCAACTATGATGAACCCAAGCTATTTGGAGCAACAACACAAGGGTAGGGCCAAAAGAATTAGTACAGATTAATTTACTTTTTTCTTTTTATTTTTTCTACTTAGAAAAGGAGATAGCTTTTTCTAAATCTTAGAAAAATCAGTTTAGATATGAATAATTTTAACTTCAGTTATTGAGACCTATCTTAAAACGTAAAGATTTTAGAATAAGTAAACTAAGATTTATGAAATATAATTCAGTACTATAAGAGGATAATTGAGGGCATATTCAGATGGACAGTAAGTTCTTATAAGTGAAAGTTTTAGGCGTCTTCGAACTATTATTCAACAAAATGGAGAGATTAAAAATATTATTCAGAGCAAAAACTAGATGGTTAAAGTGGAGAGAGGCATTGTGAGCTTTGCTATCATTGAATGTGTTCTAACTAAAAAGAAAAGTTCTAAAAGACAGTTATTAGGCTACCCATGCTTTATTGATTGGAGGGTTAGGTAGTTAGAAAACTACATGTACCAAAAGTTTGTATAGATGAGATAGTGGGTGTGAGATACCTATTGATGTTGTATAAGATAAGATGAGTCTATTATTCATAATACAAGAAGATAGAGAGACCTACAAATGTTGTATCAGATAAGATGAGTCTATTATTCAATTCGAGAAAGGTAGAGAGAGACTGACTTCACCAGAAACAATAAAAGATATTTACATCTTTGATTTAACAAGTAATAGTGCCTTAGACAGTGTATGGAAAAAATATTCATATAACCAACTTCAAATACTTGGAATATCATGACTTGTTTGTTTGTTGTTCAGAATTACAAGTAACACTCTTAACTAATAAGAAAATAGTTTGGATTGTGGCTTAATTTGTCTTGACACTAAACTGGATTCAACCCATACCTAGACAATTCCTTCAACTCCATAACTGGAACTAACGAAATTAAAAATCTGAATAACAATGTGCAAGCATAAAATGGGTTTTAGCTTTCTAAGATAATAACGAGTGTATAAACTACAAGACCTCTAATTAAACAAAGAAACTTGTTAAACATAATGATTCAGAAAAACTGTGAATGCCAATTAATTTGCAAAAATACTAAATTACTCATGTAAATTATGATATTAGTCACCAAACTGATGTCTGGTATCTTCATGAACTGCAGGTTTTTAATTCAAAAAGCATCAGATTAAAACAACCAACCTGTGCCAATAAATCTATTGTACGACGTAATAGTCTAGCTAGGTCTCCCTCATCCATAGCACAATCCATCATTATTTCTCTCCAAGTTAGACCAGAGGCCCAGGCTTCAACCATTCCAGAGAACTGACTGTCTAACTCACAGGGTATCTGTAAAGTAAATGAAAGACGAATAAATTTAACAAATATGAGAAGTAAACATTTACCAAAGATGATAACAAACCTTGACGCCATATTTATCCTGAATTTGGATAAGAGATATTCTCTGCTCCTCCAAAAGGTAGATAACATCAATCACAATTGAGGATGGCTCATAAATATAGCTGAAACAAGGAGAAAATCATCAGAAAGAAGGTACTTTTGGACTAAAAGGGAGTTCACACAAAACTGTAAAGCATGAATACAGATGTAAGGCACCAATACAGTCCAGATATATGACACCAACATGTTGATACAAATTGAAAAATAAGATAAGATACAACATGGATATGAAAATAAAAAATATTTATGAGATATATCATATTATATAAGACAAAGTTCAACCACTTTGTATAGCATTATTAATAATCAATAATAAGTATATCCCATGCACCATAATTCATAACGAGTATTAACATAGTTCGCCAATATCATATAGAAACATCATGGCTTTACGATAAATGAAGCAAAAGCATTTTTTATTTTTTACTAATCTTTCATGTCCAATACATGATAGTAAGAAATCTGTTTAATCATAGTTCCATCCAGTGCTTTTAAAAGCGGTAGGTGTCAAAAGACTCCAAAGTCCCAAAACGCCCGAGGCCTAGGCACTCACCCGACTAAATCAAGACACTCTCAAATATTAAATTTTAAAAAATATTATATTACCTATAACATTTAACAGTGCACCACCTTAATATGTTCTAAACTCTTAAGTTCTAACTCCTAACAGAGTAATAGTGCACCACCTAAATATTGTGCAGCAAGTTAATTGATGAAAAAATTACCTATAAAATGAGAAAGGGAGGACTGAGAAGATAGAGAAGCAACCGACAACCATAGAGGAATGTGGGGGAAGGCGGAAACAAGCGAAGAACGAAGATGGACAGGGTGGTGGATGAAGCGGATGAAGGCAACGAACGAGGTTGCTAACGACGATGAATGGAGCTACAGTGGCGGACGGAGTGTACAAATCCAGTGGACAATGTTGTCGATGGTAGCGGACAGAGCTGCAACGACCGACCGAGTGTACGAAGAAGGCGGACACGGGATAGGGTTTCGCTGGTGGTTTCTTTCACTAGGTCGGGTGCGCGGGGAGGGGGGTTGCAGTGTTAGGGTAAGTAACATTAGTCGGTTCAATTAAACCAACTTACTTGGCTAGTTGAACCCATGCTCAAAGTCGACTTGATTTGGCTCAAGCACTTGCCCGAGTAGGCGCACGCCTGAGCAGTGCTTCATTGAAACGCCTTGCTCCGAGGTGTTGTGAGGAGCTCAGGTCTTGCCTTGCCTTGCCCGAACGCCTAGGCGAACACCCGAACGCTTTTTAAAAACATTGGTTCCATCATTATAATTAAGAATGAATATTACACTAAGAAAAGTTCCCCAAAAAATATCCATGAAGTATTGTACTATATCCTATATATCTTACTAGTTAGTACAAGAATTTTCAAAAAGAATAATTTTTTTAAGAATCAGATACTTTGAGAAAGTATTTGACATGTACCTCAGGATTATCTTACAAATATCATTTTTGACACATTTGATACATATACAATAAGCAATTCCAAGTGTTCATTCTTCAAATACAAAAAGGCTTTTGTAGTCATCAGCTAGCATCCTTTTGCTGCTGTCATCTCCTAGTAACCATGCTCATGCAACGAAAAATAATGTATATTGAATCCCTTAACTTGTAATTTAATTCAGCACCCTAACCACAATGGTGGCTTTTCCAAAAGACAATCTGTTTGAAAAGATGCATATTAATTGTTTAAATGCTCAAAAGGATTGTTTTTGGTTCTATTTCTCACACTCCATCTCTATAACTGGAACATTGCTTCTGACATCTCTTTCATTTAATATATTCTTGTTTTCCGGATAAAATATCATAAGATCTTCCAAATTTCTGCCAGGTCATTTTCTAAGTGAAGATTGGCTCACTTTTAGCTCTTACAAACTTCTAATCATTTCTGTCACATATTTGTATCCAATTTATGAAACCAACAAGCTTAATCCCATTTAAATAGAAGACTTGATGGTTCCTAAAAGAAAATTTTATGACGAAAACTACACTATCAACCACCTTACTTTTCAGAGGCAACCAACACAAGGTCGAATTCTTGTTGGGTAAACAGACCAGGGCTTATTGCATATCTATAATCCCAGCCAACAACATTGTGCATACTGCCTGGTGCTTGGTAGTTGGTACATACCTGTTCAAATATTGGGCTTGCTGCCTGGTATTTAGTATATTTCCATGCCTCACCCATAAAGGTCCAAGGACAGACCCTTGACTGAACTTTCAGTCAAGTCTCCTCTCTATTCCGTTCCTGTTTCACTGAACTTTCCTCTTTCACTAAGATTCAAAATCCAAAGACCTCTTTTAGTCCATAGCAAAGATTCATTGACACTCTTCTATCAGATTTGAGGTCCCATTCCACATTCAAGATATTATTATTGAAACTTTCATGTAGCATTCTAATTCTTTATTAGACTAATAATAAATCCAAGTTATATTAAACTAGGATTGGGCAGATGTAGGCCAAACACAGTTAAACCCCAAGGAACTAGCCTAAATCTACGTGGATCTGGATCAGATCTAATGTAGCCTAGATCTATGTGGATCTAGGTCAAATCTGTAGCAATCAAGTTTAAATCTTATAATATTAAATTAAACAATGTTTATATGAGATGGTACAAAAGCCTCAATAAAGTGTCGACCCTAGCATGAAAACATGATAGACATTTTAAAAGCCTCCATCATTAGCAAGGTGTTCACTATGATTACAATTGTCATGGTGGAAGAATCGATAGGGTGCAGATGGATCTGGCTTAGGGATTTCTTCACATCATTAGTAAGGTTAGTTTTCAGCAAAGAATTGGAAGCCAAGAGATCCAAAAGAAGAAACAATGAGATAGGAATTCAAATATTTATGGGTTGACATATAGGAATTCTACTGTTAATCAGTAATGAGGGTCATACGGATGGCCACAAAATTGTTGGCGTCCATGTGTCTATGTATCATTATATGATGTACAAGCAGGCAGTGAGGATCAAATGCTCTTGACTAATTGACACATCACTGGTTATGACAATGGTGATGACGCTAGTGAGTTGAATAGGCATGAGCATCATGCCAACACCAAGTAGAAGGCATACCGGTTTCTTTAGTTACTTTAGACAGGTCGACTTTAGATACCAGAGACCTTGAACCATGGTGTTTTAGTCTTGAATGTCAAAACATAAGAGGACTAATGGCTAACATATAATAAGAATATTGTCTGGACAATTGCTAAGTGGTCTTTTTAACAACATCCCCTTATACTGGCCAAAATAACTATATTCAACCCCTTACCCCATATGAGTTTGCAAGAAAGTATCTTAATGACGAGCTTGAGAACATGCACATGGATGACATCTTTTAAAAGCTAGAGGGACCTCTATGGTGTTACTATGATGCAAAATAGATGGTCAGGACTCAAAGAAGAGGAGAAAGAGAAAGCAGAGGTAGAGAGGAGGATAAGTGCTAGTGGCAGTGAGCTATGAGTGGGCCCATGGCAGAGGGCGGTGATGTCGTACTTCATGCCATAAAGGGCTTAAGGGTTGACAATGCTAGAGAGAGAGAGAGAGAGAGAGAGAGAGAGAGAGAGAGAGAGAGATGAGGATGAATTTAATATACTTTACAGTTTATAATATATTAAAAGGGTTTTTGATTAAACCCTGAAGCAGACCGGAACTGTTCGAAATGGGCTGGTCCACAATCAGAAACTCCATCAGCTCAGTATTTACTGTTTGGGTCATATCAGTCTGAGCAGTTTTTTAACCATGGTGGACACCAAAACTTTGTAATGGTCATGTATTTTATGATTTAACACAAGTTTAATGTTTGAATATAAACCTCATGGTGGAACTTGTATGCTAGCTTCAACATTTTTATTTGCTTCGATATATGTTTCTTCTTTTTATAATTGATAATAGGTCATAAAATATCAAAGAGATAATGAAAGTTTAAAAATATCAAATATGATGAAATTATTGGATCTAAAATGGATACGATCCAGATAGGTTTGTACTGATTGGTACCTGCCTGTATTAGCACTCAATGGGATCAATATCAGTATCAATTTCAATCCTGAGCAGAGCTCAATTTAATATACAACAAATATTTCAATCCTTGGACCATCCCATTTATTTCTCAAGATTACACGACCAGCCATGAAAGAGAAGATGCATATCCTTTTACTTGGTTTTGATTTTGATTTGGTAAGCCCAGTTTTGGTAGGATTACTGGCAGTATCCGATGTTTCAGACCGAACTAAGGAAAATCACTCGGTACGTATCCTGGTCTCCGTCGTTTGATACAGACCGATCCATCTAGGTTTTGAAACCATTCCTTATAAGTTTAATAATTTGAATAAATGACCATCTTGTTTGTTTTTTGTCTCTTTATGTTATCAATTACATTTCAATACTCCATTTATTTTAAAAAATTTTAAAAATTTAAAAAATTCTAATTTGTAAGCTCTTATGTTTTCAATTTTTTAATTTATTTATTTCACTCTGTAGTAATTGGTTTATTGCAAGTTCATAGGAAAAGTTTTAATTAAGAAAATAAAAGTATAAGATTGATTTGGCAGAAATACCAACCTGTTACTTTTCCAAGGTCGCACTTTGATTCCTTCTGAAACTAAACTTCCGCATGCAGCAGCGAGTTGTGCTGGTTTCAGGTTTAATAAGACTTTATTCCTAAGTATCATTGCAAGCCATAGCTCATTTTCTCCTCGAATTGCTGCTGCTGTTTCACCTAAAGGGTATATAACCTGAGTGCTCAAATCCAATGCTCTTGTTTCTTGTATTACTTTGCTTATCTAATCAGAAGAAACATAAACTGATATAAGTTTAGCAATCTTGAAATCAACTGAATTGATGAAGTGCAAAGATTAAAAAACCACGAGCTAGAAAATCAGATACTGAGATGTTCAGCAACCTTGCCTTTAAATCCTTGCATATATGCAACAACAATACACATGAATAATGATATTGTAGACATGGAAGCCATGATGTGATGCACTAACATATTTATGCACAAGCACCAGAGAAACTGGCACACACAAAAGCTGGCACCCATGAGATACAAGCATAAAACAGAGATATATTTCTGTAATATCTAATTGATCTCTGAACACGGACCAGTAAGAAGATTCCAACTAGAACCGAGTCCTTTTGCAAAGATGCACCATTTAGGTAGAATAAGTGACAATTTGAATAGCTGATTGATTACACATTTTGTTATAAGCAAAATATACTGAAGCAAACAACTTTAATACATTGAAAATGAGAAGTTCACAGAATTTTCCTAAAGGGGAAGAGGAGAAAGTAGAAAAAGATTAGGACAAAAGGAGAGTATAAGAAAAAGTATTGTTTAACTACCATAGCATTCTGTACATACCAGTTTTGAAGAACATGGTATGCTGCTTAATGCTTATAGTGCAGTTAGTACATACAACATAATGATCCAGTGCTAGATGGATCAAACCAGGCTGCTGTCAACCAAAAAAAAAAATCCCACTAAATTTTTTTGCCAAAATCAAATTGATTTTTGAAAGCTTTGGGTCTAAATCCATCAGAAACAGAGTTGTGATCTCCTCCCCTCCATCTCTAATTCTCTATAGGGAAGCGGTGAAGTGTGAACAAAGAAGAAAAAGCATTCAAGTGGAAAATTTTTGCCTGCAAAAAAAAAGAAGAAAAGAAGAATTTGAGGCAATGGAAAAAGAGGAGGAAGAGGTCACTTTTGGTTCCATCCCACACTTTTTATTCTAGTTTTCTATAACCTTCCTCCCTGTTATTTTCTTTGTTTCTTATCCATATTAACAGGTATCATGGTATATTCTAGTCCGATAGGGGATAGTATCGGATCCAATACCAAATTTAAAATGTACACATGAACCACTTAGTTCAGGGTGACATGTAGCAAGCCATGACATTGTTGCTACTTTCATTGCAAATTGAACTGGTCCTAATCTAAAACTAGAGAAACCTCACCTAAATCATAAGAGAGCAACATCATGCATAGCACCTTGTGAACTCTTCTTTTTACATGCTTATCCCCTTGACTCCAAAAAAAAGGACTATGAGGAACAGCAATGACCCTGCTCTAAGCAATGCTGCACTGGGGGAAGGAGATATGAGAAGAAGAGAAGAAATGAGAATAGAACTAAAGAAGGTTAAAGATTGTTATCACTTATCATCATCATCATCATCATCATCATCAAGAGTATCTAGTGTATAAGGCTCCCGCTAAGACAGGGGATACAGGAGTCAATAAACAAACTTACCCTCTACTTATAAGTAGAGAAGTTGTTTCAGTGACTCGTCCCTTGGTCACATAGGCCATGAAGGTGCAACCTTATGGTTTTATTAAAGCTCACCTTTTTTGCCTTTTAAATATTACCATCATCACAATAAAATTATTATTGCTATTTGCTAGTACTTATGATTTCTCTATTTCCTCTTTAATTCTAAATTGGAATCAGCTAGTACTAATAGATACACTGACAGTATCAACATGCTTAGCAATTCAAGGGGTTATAAGTGACATTCTTTACAACACAAGGGAGGATGGAAAGACTGATTGAATAAGAAGTTCTTTCAGTTTCTTCGTTTCCATATTTTCTAAGAGATAGGCAACATCAAACAGCCCTACTCTAGTATTCTATAGGTGCAATTCTTATAGAGCAGGGAAAGAGTATATCAAATTGGAAAGTGTTAGAGCCAACATAAAATCAACAAGATATGATGAGGTGGTCAATTGTCTCCACAAAATAATGGCATATAGTGCAGTTTGCGATTCTTGGCCCTTCTCCCTCTCTTTCTTTAAATCAAGAACCATTTCAATGTGGAGTTTAATATTTACAGGAAGGAAAATTAAGTCTAGATGTTGTCCCAAAGTTTTCCAAGTGTTCTGAATATATATATATATATATATATATATATATATATATATGATGAATGTATTATCATTGCAAACTAATCATGTGGTATATGCAAGGGACATGAATGTTATTGAATAATAAAAAAAAAAACATGGATCTATCGAGATTACAATGAAGCTCTTATAGGAAGATCGATCAAGCATAAGCAGTGATATCTTTAGAGGACAAGTAACCATCCTCCTGCAACAAGAGGATTGACTGGTCAATCACTAGCTGAAGGTGTGAAATCTTGGTCCAAGACTAGTTTTGGCCCTTGGATTGACTGGTCCCATGAAGGGTATAATATGGCATACCATGTGTTGATATCCTCCTGTACCCATTACAATGGGTCCAATTTCAAAACTAGCTGCAAATAATTACAAACCAGATTTAGGATTTTTCTTTTACGGGTTTGACCTAATAAGAGCTAATAATTGGTAATAAACATGAGTTTTGACTATATTATGAGTGAAAAATGAATGAAAAATATGTTTCAAGTACAGATTACAAATTGTACATGAAAAGAACATGTCAATGAGTACTTTAAAGTCCTGAACATGACATTTTAAATAAAAAAAAGAATGTCAATACCTCGACAGTTAGTGATTAGGCATTGTCTAGAAGCTATCATGGGGTTGCCTGATTGGGTCAACAGCTCTTAATGATTTAGAGCATCCATTAGAAATAAGCCATAACCCTTACATTTATCCCACTTTTACGGAAAGATCAACTAGTCATGACTAATGATATCTCTGGGAGACTCGAGAACTGTCAGTTGATTTCTCATGAATGGAGGTTTAACAGCCAACCAGTGGTCATTGTAAAGGCTAGCTGTGATTCAACTATTGTCAACTAGGTCACAATCTGATGTTCGTATGCCTCATGAACCTTTTAAGTAAACCAAGAATACTGAATCTGGTCTGGTGAATGTGGTATCTCCCATAGGATACGTGGATGAAGCAAGGTGTCCAAGTCAAGAAAGGGGCTAAATCTGCACTCAGCCGAGTCAAAGCAGGTTATGGACTGCTACCAGATGATAGATCTCTAAGTGTACTGAACCTATATCAACATATAGGAGTCAGTATACCAAGTTTTGCTCTAGTCCTGAGTATAACACTGGTATAGCATGGTGCACATGCCAAGATTTCATGGACCAGTATATACAATCTAAACAGAGTGATACAAACTGGTATGACTATTCATGCTCTTGAGCTTCCATATAAGCTTACAATCAGGGTTTTGAATATCGGTCCGTATCAGCGTACCGAGCTCTGCTCGGTACGATATGTACCGGTATATACCGTCGGTACGGTAGGGCTTACCGATGGTACACCCTAAAACCTTAAAAATACCTTCACCTACCATGCTAGGGCGTACCTATCGGTATGCCTTGGTAACGATCGAAATTTAGGGCGGTACCGATCGGTACGCTTCGGTACCGATCAAAACACTGATACTGTCGGGTAGAGGACGATCCGCGTACCAGTATCTTCTCGGACCGGTACATATCGCCCGTACTAGGCGGTTCACATCGAAATTGAAAACCCTGCTTACAATAGTAACTTATAAAAGTAATCAGATCACTGGAACCAAAAAATTAACATTACACTTTGTCATTTAATTAAAAATTATAATTCATCTCATCAATAGGCACCATTCAACTTAGCAAAAGGTGATCCTCTTGGAAAATTGAACTGATTTCATAATATGGAATAGGATTTCCAATGGAAAACCTATTAGTGAGAATTTATCAATTTACCTATTTGTCTATATTGTTTTAATTGAACTATGTAATATTTCATCCAACCAAGCATAAGGTTGATAAATTAATTGGACAACAGAAAACATTACAGTTTTACTAATGCAGCATATTAAAGTAGCATCACCATACATGGCATTGAAACATTGCTGTGATAATTCAAAATCCAAATATCTAAGTAGTAGATATGCACTACACCTGCAAGAATTCCTTCCAACCAGTTGGCTCAATTTGTCCTATTCGTTTACTTAAGCGATTTGATCTAGCATTCAGGCGTTCCATTTTCTCTTTTATAAACTTGGTCATATCAATGATCTTCTTAAATTCTTTAAACCCTTTGGTATTTGTTATCTTTTTCTTCAATTGAGAGACTCTGCTTCTTTGCTCCTTGTAACGTCCAACAGCATCTCGGTATGCTTCAGATTGATTTGCCACCTGTCACAATAATATAAAGCAACCTCCTCAATCATCATCATTCAACAAATTATGTTCATATGCATGTCATTCACAACCCAACAATATTATAAGACCTGGACAAGTAATTTTCTTGATTTATTTTGACTTCTTAAGTCCTTTAAACAAAAATATGGAGTTTTTAAATCAAATAGAAGAAAAAATTAAAATAAAATTCATTAGGATTTTGAGGCATGGAGTTTGTCGCAGAAATGGATCTATCCTAACAAGATTATGATTTAACCACAGAATCTGTTGATGATTTTAGCATATCCTAGTTATAATAGTTTAACCAAGGTCTATCGTACCGAAGCATACCTCCCGGTACGGGCGGTATGTACCGGTCCGACAGATTACCGGTACACAGACCGCCCCGTACCGCTACAGTGCTACAATACTATACTGTAGGTCTGTAGCACTGCTACAGTATGAAAAAAATATAAAATTATGCGGTACACCAAGGTGTACCGTTCGGTACGCCCTGATGTACCACTCGGTACGCCGGTACCATACCGTACCGAGCTCTGGTTGAAACGTCGGTACGGTACGATACGGCGAACCTTGAGTTTAACAATACTCTTTATTGCTGCAGCTAGTCGAGGCTATGTTTATGTAAACAAAGGAAGCAGACACTCAACCAATATATAACAAATTAACCATTTCAGAATAAAAGCATAGTGCAACCAGTCAAGGCCATCTTTACATGAATGAAGGAAGCAAACACTCAAGCAATATATAACAAATTAACCAGTTCAGGATAAAAGCATAGCAGGCATAACATGGGATAGATAAAAACCTCATCGTCCTCCGAAAGGCTACTCAATACAGGAACATTTAAACTCCATGACCATGTCTCAATAGAACCTCCAATGGACCATAATGACCCAAATTCAGAATCAGCAATCTTTTCCCACTGCAGATCTTCCTTGATGAGAAGGTTCCTCAACATTTCTCGTGGTAGTATATCACCATCATGTGATGAGATGTTTGGAAACCCTGTTCTATATATTGTTTTTAACCATTTTTCTGTAAAGAGATACCATGAGTTATCTGAACTCAAAGCCACATAATATGCTGGTTTGCCATCTTCAAGACTTACAACATCTCTAGAACCTGTCTCCAAGTTGTCAAAATCAGAAGAATCCAACTTAACCTGTAGCAATCAATATTTTGCATCAATAATGTTTTTCCATCTTTCCAACAAAGCAAAGAAAGGTGCAACAAAAACACAATTAGGGGGAAAATGGAACCAATGCCAGCTGGAAGGACCTGCTTTCTAATATATATGTCCATGAAAACATGTAAAATATGTACTACAGCAATTGATCAAAAAAGAATCTGAAACCAAGATTGCGAACCAACATGTTAAACATGCAGGACAAAACGATACATGTTACCTGAATACATCCAATTAACTCATCTTTCTAATCATAATCTCCCACCAATAAATTCTAACATGAAACCTTGATGTCAATTCCATCTAAGTGATTAATTAAATATCGATCAAACAATTTATTTCAATTCTTTCCATCTTTACTGGTCAAGAAATATGTATTTATTCACTAGAGAAGGTGCTTTCACATTTTTATTAAGATCTCCATTAAAATATTTGCATGATGGCACTTAAAAAGTTATGAGATGTAGCAATAAGATAGCACTTGAAATGAAAGTATTAGCACTAGCAAATGCAGATATATACAAAAATTCTAGGTTTTTAACACTGACCATATTCATGATCTTCTGGACAGAAGAAGAGCTAAGTTTTCCAACATATACAGCAGGTATATTGTGCTGAACTCCTTCCTTGTCTTTATATCGCAAACAAATAAATGGAAGATTTCCACTTCCAAACTTATCTAAAAGCGGTCTCCAAGCAGCCATTCTTTTGATCTCCATCTGTCGTCTGAGTTCAGTCCTTGTTCGTTTCTCAGCCTGAGAGTTTAGTTATGCACTTCAGAACTGGGGACATAGCAAACATTTTGTGCAGAAAACAATCAAAATTTACTTCTAATAAAAAAAAGTAGCAAACGTATTAATTATGCAGTAACATTCAAGTTGCATCATTTCTAACTTCTTGAAAATGTTGGTTCTTGCAGTTTCTATAAGTATCCTTGTATGTCCATTATCACATTATAAGAAAATTTTCCACATACACAAAACTGTATGGGAAGTAATTTATTTAAATCTTAATACCAGCACTTCCCCATGAACATTTCATGTCCAAACAACTGATGGAAGAATCAAGGACTAACTCTAAATATTTTATAGTTTGGTTTATTCTAAAGATGTACTTATATTTATTTCTTTAGTTCAAGTCATAACTTTTACTAGGCAACATTTATTTGTCCAGAACATTTAGGTATCCTGGTACATAACAATGAAGAAAAATCCATGAAATCAGTATAAATAAACATTCATTCACCAAAACATTGAAAAAGCATTTCATCTTTTTAAACTCAAATTTTGATATCAGAACATATCCCATCACAAATTACGTATTAATAAAAATAAACAAAACATTATAAACTGTTGAATGCAAACTGAATAGCAACTCATAAATCAATGCAAAAATTAAGTGCTTGACTCAATAATATTGTAGTAACCTCAAACTTCAAAATGTGACAAGAGAATGATACCCTTAATTCTTCTTGCAGTTTAGAGATCTCAGCATAATCATTCTCAGATAACTGTTCCTGGCATTTTCTATCAATAGCATCTTCAGTGACTTCCACAGAAAGCAACTCAATTTCATGTTGTATTTTTTCAAGCTCTTCTTTGGCAGCTTGCATAACATTACTGCCGACGTAATTTCCAAAGCTTTGCTCCACTAGCTTTCGAGCTTCTTCCAGAGTTCGTCCACAGTGAGAAAGTTTTGTACCATCTGGATCATGAAGCTTACGAGTAACCTTTTCACCCTATGGAAAACATGGTGACAACATATTATAACAAGCACCTGAACAAGAAATTAACAGGAGATAAACATAACCATACTACGTACAGCAAGGAGATTCAAAACCATCCCGTATGAAGCAGTAAATTGTGAAACAAGAGGTTCAAGCCCAGCAGAAAGTAGCTCATAGCACTCCTCAGCTCCTTCATAGGGAGTCTGTATAAGAACAGCATGACCCACTTCATCAATGCCTCTCCGACCAGCACGTCCTGCCATTTGGAACAGTTCATTTGGGCTTAGAAATGTGCGTCCAGTTTCACCCTTTTTGCTAAGTGAGGAGATTATAGCTGTTCTAGCAGGCATATTTATCCCAGCAGCAAGTGTTTCAGTAGCAAAAACAACTTTTACTAGACCCCGCTGAAACAATTCCTCAACAAATGATTTCCACAGAGGCAGGCATCCAGCATGATGTGAGGCAATTCCATGCAAGAGACCTTTCACAGCAACTTCTCTGACAGCATCAGGATACTGCTTCTTAAACCTCCTATATTCAAGTTCAACTTCACCAGCCTCACACTCATCTAAAAGCTTGCAATCCTCAAGATACTGAACAGCAGCATCACATCCTCTTCTACTAAAAATAAACCAAATAGCTGGAAGCATATCCCGCTCTGCAAGGTGCCATAAGGTATCTTTAATCTGAGGAACCTGATGCATAAAGTATAATCTCAGAAGATATGTGGTTAAAGAAAAAACATATGGTTGACAAAAAGCATATTTTGATGTTAGTTAAACAAGCAAGCATTAACCTGCAAATTTAGAGACCACAAGTGAATAAAGTCTATACCTGTGAACGGCGAATATAGTTCATATCATTTTTTGACAATGGTGTCTGCTGTGAGAGACGAGCAACATTACTATAACCTCGTTCAACCTTGCCCATTCTGTGCTTCTTAGTTTTGCTTTCATTGAAATGTTCACCTCTTGAAATGGATGTTTGCAAATAATCCAGTGAGAGCTTCCTTCAGCAGCATACAAATAGATCAAAAACCACAGATCAATTTCAAATTTACAGCTAATAAACAAAAAGCTACAGAAGATTCAGCTAGCATGATAATCTCTAGGCTTACATCACATAAATCAGATCAAACTATTCAATGAAATTCTATGCTAAACTAAATGTCAATGTATTTTTTTTTCCCCATTTTGATGCAATTGAAGTATGGACAACCTGAAATCAATTACTTCTATTTTTCTCTCCCCTCTTTGGATATAATTTTTGTTAAAATCTGACACAATAGAAAGAAGAAACAAGCACAGTAGATTTGATTAAAAATAAAACTCTTGGACTAAATGGACATAGTATTAAAAGAAATTAAATATATCAGCATCAAAGTTGCTGATCATCCAGCAAATACTATCAAAGATTTTGGCATGAGAACAATCTCTAACCTTGTATAGTTTAACCATTTCATGGTTAATTATATACTAGAAAAAGATGATGCAAAATAATCAAATTAAAGATCACAAAAGGACATCAAAATAACTGTTAGCACCATCGTATATCACAATATGCCTAGAAACTTGAGTGTTATTTGCACATTGATTGATAAAAGACTAGAATTTAAAACATTCCAATAGTTGACCCTCCAAAAGAGGTCAACGACTCAACTCTGTTAATTGAGCTTTCTGTTTACATATTCCAGTATTAGTGATATTTTAAGGTGAACATCAAGTTACCAAGAAAAAGCATTCAAATGGAACATACTAGGTGGAGAGGATATGATGGATGAACCACAATTTGTTATAGAATAAATGATAAATTCATTCAGGAGGTTGGAAAGAATTTTTCTAAACTTGTACAAAAGAATTTAAAACAAAGCTTCGTATGAGCAATGAAAATGAGTCATCATTTGGTGTACCACCCAGTATAGATAAGTAAAGACATTAACATGATCATCTAAAATATAAAAAAAAGCAAACAAAGAAAATAGTCGCACACAGCTTCAAACAGTTGTATACCATATTACCATATAGGAAAATTTCTGGACAACAACTAAAGTATGAAGAGGCAATTACCTATTCATTCTTTTCCCTTTCTCATCAAAAAGAGGTAGCAGAGAGTTCTTCAGCGAGAAGTGCCAAGTAAGTGGGACCGGTCGTTTTGTCGATGTTACCAACTCTGTTTTACCATGAATCTGTGTCAAACAATGAAAGTTGGAACATTTGGTAATACACAAATTACAATAAAAGAAACTATTAAATTTATCTTGATAATTTTCTAACATATGGATTTGTCACATAACACCTTAGAAACTGCCTCAAGCCAATTTAAGTATTATTTTCACAATATATCAAGCCTACTGATTAGATGGTTCTACAATTAAACTCTTTTGGGCATCAAGACTTTTGTATGATCATCGTGAGCCCCTTAGATTAAGTAAAATATAGTTGTAAGGTCAGTTGTATTTTATGTATTAGAGCAAAGGGAAATTAAGAAACAATATGTATAAGAAATTCGTGTAGAGCTAACAATGATTAGAATGTTATTGTGGATGGAGTTACTAGAAAAGATAAGAAATAATGACATTAGGGAACAATAAGGTTAAGTCGTAGAAAAGGATAAAATACAAGAAACAGTCTATGATGAGATGAAACATGTTCAAAGGATATCTATGCTATGCTCGGTGCTCTTAATTTAATTAGAGATGGCATTACACAGAGGTTAATGACACAAAAAGATCATGTAACTGACATCAAAAAGTTCGGACATTACAGCTTCTAGTTGTTATGTAAATCTTTTATTAAGTAGAGTTTGCACACACATGCATCTATAAAAAGATTAAAATTATGCATTAACCTTCTAGCATCTGTAAAAATATCAGCATACCACCTACTAGTTGCCAAAATCAATGCCAAACCAGCATACAAAGCCTAGGTAAGAAGTACATTTGTCATGTATGAAATTTAACTTCTTGCTAGCATATCCTTGAAAAGAACACATGCTTTTAAATTTTTTAGGGATTCGTCTTGACTTGTATACTTAAAAGTTAAGACTACTTCTCTCGATAACCAGGAACGAAGGATCTACTTTTAAATTGAACATTAAAGTTTTCTTCGTTGTATGAGATGGCTATCATTTTGCAATAAAGTCTGTCAAGGTTCATTTGCATCTTTGAACTTCTGAATGCCATTCCTACAAATTTCAAATTGAACGACACTGTCAGGCCAAGGACATTGTTCTTACAAGAGGGTAAATTTCAGAGAAAGAAAATTATGACTTACCTCAGATAGTTAAATGTTTCTTGTGAGGAACTTTTGACTTTTATCTCTTAGAGAGAACAGTCTATATAATCTGCCGACAAAGAGTTCAAGTTTACCTTCCAACCCTTGTTTACAATTCGGTTGAACCATTTAACTATTGGAAATTAGTGTTGTAGGAAACTTCTTTATCCCTCTGGCCATGAGTATAAAATGTAAACATGATCTTTGAGTGTCACAGGTGTGAATATAATGAAGTCGGTCAGTGTAAAGGAAGATGATATGACTGCAATAAAGATGTCAGCATATAAATATTATGTGCAGACCAGCAAACATTGTCAAAGTAGGGGCAGGGACAAGGTTGAACGTTCCCCTTCTTTTTCTGCATATGGTGTGTTTACGTGGACATGAGTACTTTTCCACTATTAATATATCATTCCAATTAAAATTATATTTTTCATAGTTGAATCAGTATGACACAAGATCCTAGGTTGAATAGTTCGAGGAGTTTTCTACATGAAATAAATTGGAAAAAAGAACTCTTTAGAATGTTCACTGTTCCAGTACAGATTTCAATAAATTAGCATCAATAGCAAGCATCTTCCTTGACATGATAAATTACATACCAAGAACCAGATGCAGTCTATGCATTACCTGCCCTATCCAACCAGCCAATTCATCGGGATTTGCTACTGTAGCTGAAAGACAAATAAGCTGGACTTCTTTTGGGGAATATATAACCTGAATAATCTTGTATCAGTTCATACAGATCAATAATAAGCAGTTCAAATTACAAGCAACACAAACTAACTATAGCATTACTTACTATTTCTTCCCAGACTGTCCCCCGAGATATATCACTTAGGTAGTGTACTTCATCCAAAACTATCACATCAACATGAAACAATCTACTTGCAGAAGAAATCATTCCTACACTGAAATCCACAGTACTAATCACTGATGTGCACCATCAATTTATTTAGTGTATCAAGGACAAGGAAACACGAAGTATGGAAAAAGAAGTGATAAGAGAAATGCATAATGACTATTCACAAATTTTGCATGTTACCTATGATGACAAGCTAGTAGATCCATTATATTATATCACATACTTTCTTATCATGTGATTGCTTATTTCTTTTTATTTTAAGCAAAATACAAAACTACTAGTTAATTTATGCTTCAAACAAGATATTTGAATTATTCTAAAAAAACGGAAACATTGCATGATAGGGCACCATACGATGGACCAAAGTTTCAAATCTCGACTGTACCAATTTGTTTTGACCATGTTTATTGGTCTGATCAAGCCCTAGTTGGCCAAATGGGACAAGTTGCTCGATGTTGAAAATAGGTTTTTTTCACAATTTGTTTGTATCATGTGTGATATGCTAACTCCATTTCACATCAATACTAATATATCAGATTTTGGTCATTACTTCTAGTTGAAAAGAGAGCCTCACCAAGATGATCCTCTCTCTTGATATCATTTTATTAGTGGCACTCAAGGAAACGTACAAGTAGACCTCATCCATGGGACCAAATATGATTACAGGCACCATCCATTTCACACCTTTTACATAGATGACATCAGTTCTTTGTGTGGGCAAGGGAAACAAATTGCAAGACTATGCTACAAGTAATAAATCATATGAGTTGGCATTTGGTTACTTGGTGAATTTATCAAAGACTGAGGTCAATTACGCGGCCAATATGCAACTCAAAGTTGAAGCTCATCATCTCCAAATTCTTTGAAATTCAGCAGACAAATCACCATTACAAGCATTGGGGTTACATCATGTCTTAGGATTAAAAGCTAAGATGTTTGATGTTTTGGTTGATAGGTTATAAAAAAAATGTTAAATGACTGAAAGGAAGAAACTTTAACACAAGCTAGGAAGCAAATCTCAATCAAATCAATTATCCAACCAATTCCCACTTATGAGTTGCTTCAAGCTTTCACTTACTACATTACCTTAAGACAAGCTATTAGAAAGTTTTCATGGGAATGAAGGGAAACATTGAAGAAATATGTATGGTTAATTAGAACAATATGTGGTAGCAAGTCTGGAGGTGAACACAATTATTGAATTTCAATGCACGACTAATGGAACTTGAAGGTACTTGAGGAAGTCATTTTATAAATAAATCAAATACATCAATGGAAGGAGTATATATGAAGTTAAGACCATTCGTAGGAAAACATGTTTACTTATCTAATGAATTTGCCATTAGCACAGGATTTCATCAAGAATCAACTTTAAATCTTTACCATTTTGCATTGGTAATGGACAAACTTATCATATTCAGGCATGTTGATCATCCTACATGACAGTTCATGTTGATCCTGGGGCATAAGAAATTAGCTTCTGTAATCACTTAAAGAGTACCTTTTATAGAGCATGTTGCGTAAAATCTCTGTAGTCATGATTAGTATTGGTGCTTCTTTGTTGATAGCAGAATCTCCGGTTAGAAGCCCAACATAAGCATCACCAAATGTCCTCCTGAAAGGATTGCAAAGAATCAAAGTAGAATAATTAACTATGGCATAAATGAATAGAAACTTCAACAATATTGAATATAGATTAATTTCGACAAAGGCAGAATTCAAACATTTTAAGAGGTAACCTATGCTAAATTATCAAATTGATCTTAGTTGTTCAGTAACAAATATCTTTTGGTTAGCCTAATTGCTAAACTCTGACTTCAAAGAAGACCTTGTGGGCTAGAAGATTTTTATGTAAATAACCATCACAGGGCATACAATTGAATGGCCTCTAACCTCTGTGGATGGCATGAAAAAACAACTATATTGCAGCCATGACACTGCATAGCAACTAAATGTTAACAACTGAAATAGGCTTTTACGACAGCTGCTACCATCCCCTCAATGTAATAAAATTACCACAAAGGAGTTCCTTTAGTTGATCATTCTACAAATCCACCCCACCTTACTCTTCTCCTGTCTTTTTTTTTGCTCTTTTTTTTAATTTTCTAGGTTTCATTATCTTTTGTCTCTATTTCACCATTGTGACCATTTCAACATGTTATGCAAGTGAATCAGTTCTGATCCTTAGAAATGACATCATTGCATAGTCGTAATTTTTAAGTCTTTGCTGTTAATTCATCTGATTTGCTGAATGTATTTATGATTACATAAAGCGCTCAAGTTAAATTTCAGCTTATCCTGAAAGGGTACAAAGAGCCATCAAAACCTTGGGAGAAATAAAGATCTAGTAAGCACAGAAATGTTATAATTAAACCACTTAGAACTTTACTTGTTAACATGAACTAGTGATCTCTTTCATCAAACCCCCAATTGCAACTATGTTAATCAAATTGCTTCCTACATACTGGATTCTAAAATCTTCAAACAAAAACTTGTGGTTACTACTTACTAGAAGATTCTTTGACACAGTTTTGCCAAAAATTTAGCCTTGATTAACTATAAGCAATGTTAAAAAAGGATAAGTAGAGCAGCCAGACTGAGATGGTATTTCATACAATTATATAAATTCTCACCATATTTTGCAAGAAATTATTCAGACTAATCAGGCCTTCTTATGACAAACCAGATGGTGCTGCAGGCCTCAAAGGTTTTTTTCTTTTTCATCTGTCTAACAGGAATGCTTCATCATTTGTGTATATGTTTATTGATGATTATGTAATTAGTGAATCCTTGTATTTCTTGTGAGCTATCAACTTAAAATTTAATTCAACAATCAATAGGAATTTTTTGAACTCTTCTTGAAAGTTGATGATATGATTGACTTTTCTAGAATATTAGAGAAGTTATAAGTGGCTTCAAATGCTAAAGTGAACCAAAATCTTCATGAAACATCCGTTTCTAGTTTCTACCATGAAATTATTATATATTTCCTGATATATACTGCAACAAGAAATTAGGACCAGTCGTAAACACTATACTAAACCTCATCTTAGCCACTCTTTATCAACTATGTCGATAAAGCTTGATCTATACTTGGTATTAGAGTTGCTACTTACCTCATTATGATGCCTCATATCTTTATTGGTAATAATCACTGTAGAAATTTTGTGGTGGACCTGGTAATAAATAGTCTATTTTGAATTAGGTTGACATCATTCAAGTTTTTCCAGAGATTTATATTGAGTACTGTCTTTTAAAGTCAAGGTCATGTATTAGGTTGTTTGCAGTTTTAAACTGTGGTTTGAAATGTAAAAATATTTCCTTGTTATGCTGTTCGGAAAATCTCTAAATATCCAAATATGGGTCAGATTTTGGATTTAGGTCAGCTTCAGTCCTTAGACACAAAGCTCAAGGAATGGCCAAAATGCACAACATAATGTGCCTTGAGATGATCAGGGCATGAGAGCAGTTGAAAGCTTCCCTGAATAATATTTAGTATTTTGGCAGTTTATCTCAAGATAACTTCTACATATTCTTATATTAAATGGGTAGAAGTATTTGTAAGAGGTCTATTATTCTGCCACTGAAAAAGCTATCAATTGACCAAAATATACCGGAAATCACGAAACTTTTGATTTGACAAAGCCTTCAAAGGTGTTGTGTAGAAAAGCCTCCTTCCTCTGGCTACGGTGGCTACTGCAGCAGCTTCAGCAATTAAAGTCTTCCCACTGCTTGTTGGCGCAGAAACAACAACAGATGAGCCTCTCAAGAATGCTTGAATAGCTAAACGCTACACAAAATGCAGAAAGAGAAGTCAGCAAAAAGAATAAGGAGAGAATGGAACAACTATAATTAGATTGTCAAAGAGTGAGAGTGTCATCTTTCTGACAATGACATATTTTCAAATCAAAGTATAGTAGAAAACAAGGAATGCAATTTTTCCCAGTTCGATATGGTACAGCCGGTATTTACTGGTCCAACCACCGACCATCTCATGGACCAGCTCATGTGCAATACAAGGCGTACCACTCGCTAAACTATACAAACATGACAGTCACATCCTTTGTTAGGTTAGCCTAAGGCATGCGATACCCAAATGATACTTAGCCTGCAAAGGACAGCCTAGACCTTAACCTCATATAGTCCACTGAGGATTTGCACAAAGAAGAAAGGTTAGAAAAGCAAACACACAAGTACTATATTTTCGTCAAGCACAAAAAAGGAAAACAAAATTAAGATTGCAAACAACACAAAACAACTAGATTTTATTACGCATAAATGGCTCAAGCAAATGGACTGAACAATCACACACAAAGAGGACTTTGAAGGCAAGTGAAGGCCGAGTGTTCACCTAGCATTTTCAATTGGAGGGTTTTTGGTGAGTCCTCTACCTTAAGCCACCCTTGTTGACCTTAGTAGAGTTCATCCATATTCACTTGGATGAGGTTGAGGTGCATCTTGACCATTGTGAGCCTTTTCTTGTGCTTCCGCAACACCGGCACTGATTGCCTCCCCATGAATTCTCATCTGGCCTTCAACGGCAGTGTGCGGGGAGGTTGCTCCTTCTGTGTGACCTTGCTTTTCTGCTTTGATACCAAATTTCAGACTTAGCTATATTTGTCTATGTCACATGATGTTCACATACACAGATATCGCAAGGGTGTTATGCGATGCTGAGTAATGTACTTGGACTGGACTAGGTGGTAAGGCCAATGTATTTTTTATTTTCTTAAATTTTAAAATAAAAACTAAAAATCCTAAGTTCCTAATCTCTCATGTGTACTCCCCTGCGTCCACCTATGCTATCGCTCACATCCCTCCCCACTCGTGTCCATTGTAGGAGCGCTCGCATGTGTCGGCCCGCGTCTCCCGTTGCCAGCACTAGCAATTGGTACTCTTATTCTCTTTCTCATCCTCCTCCACTGCCTTCTCCCCTCCTATATTTGGTCGCCTCCTTCCCTCCTCTCCTTTCGCACAATAGCCTCTCCTCCTCCTTTTCTCTTCTCCTTATGCATCACCATCTCTCCTCCTCGTCCTCCATCCTCCACAGCCTCCTTACCTCCTCCTCTCATGCGTAGCAGCCTCCTTCACACCTCTCCTTTTGCCTCGTCACCTTTCCTCCCTTGTTGCCTCCTTCCCTTCTCTTTTCCTTCAATAGTTCTATATCACCATCTCTCTTCTTCCTTCCCTCCTCCATTGTCTCTGTCCCTTATAATTTTTAAAAATCCTTAAATAGGATTTTTTTTAATTATTATTATTTTTTAACCTTTTTTCATAAACTGATACATACTGATATATCGAGAGTGCCAGTATACCATACCGGCGCTATATACCAAGGTCCGATACAAAATTGCATTTTTAATAGAAATGATGAAAATTTTCCTATAGCATTAAACGTATTAGGCAAGTAGCCAAGTAAAGAAATAGAGTTAAAAAAATTAGAACCAATTCATAGCATGACAAATTAAGCAAAGCAAAAAACAGACTACTGCAGCCAAAATTTATTTCTTCCAAAAATAGATTCTTCGGCATGGGAAATTACTAAAATATACACTAGGACATTGGATCTCAAAATCATCAAACTTAGTTTTGGAAGGTTATATGATACAACCCCAACCCAACACAAGTCATTACAGATGAGAACACTACCAGACTTATTTCAAGCTCAAACCACCTTGGCTGTGTGCTTCTAAAGGTCCTAGATAGGCAAATTTAGCCAACAAGTGATCCAAGAAACACTTTCATTTGTTATGACAATGTTTGATCCTAAAGCGAACCCAACAGCCCCAGGCTTGACCTCAGCATTATCAGCATTAACATTAATAGAGTCAAGCCATGTGGGGAAAAACCATATGGTGTGATCATCCTGTACTAGAAACTATTCTGCCACTAAGAGCAGCCCTAGGGCTAAATGAGCCCTACAGCAAAAAAAAGAGCCTAATATGTCAGTTAATAGATGATTGAGCATGAATCTCTCAGGAATCAGCTCCTACAGAGACTTGGTAGGACTTAGAAATTATTTTCTATTATAAAAGAGGCTAAAATCATAGCACACACAGAGTTTCAATGACATTTTATTTTGAACTAAACAGCCACAAAATGTATATTGGAAGCCCAAGAAGGGTCCACAACAGGCCTATGAGTGGGTAAAAAGAAATGGAAGAGAAAAATTCTTCTTTGAAATGGGGTACTTCAACTTTTATTTTCAATGGCTAGTTCAGAGGGTAAAAGGAATTCTATTATGAAATTGGTATCAACAGACCCTACATAGACATAACATAGGTCAGCCAATTTATTTTACCACCAAAATTCATATTTTTGAAATTTCTACATGTCTCTTTCGGCATGTATAAAAATTAGTATAGCGGACATGAGATTGAAAAAAATGAATAAGCAGACTATCCAGAAAAGATAGGATAAAAATATGTTTATACGCAAACAATTATATATAATTCCTGTAGAGAATAAAATGATAGTGAAATATTTAGGACAATATGAACATATTCAAAGAAAACGTGATTACCCTAATTAGAGAAGGTGAGTCAATTAGGTATATGGATACAAGGCGAGAGACACAACGAGACCTAAGACACAAGAAAAACAAAAAAGGAATTTAATTACACTTAATTAAACTAGATACATTGGCTTATGCAGAGATCAATGGTGAGAAAACATCCATATGTCATACCCATCCCAAATAGTTGGCACGTAATGGTTTGTTGTTGTTGTTGTTTGGGACATTAAGGCTTATTGTTGTTGTTAAACAAGAAAAGAAATAATATAACAAAAAGCAAAAACTAAATTTTGCTGTAAACTAAAAGATTGTTCAGATTGGAGTATTGGACAAGGTAAAGAACCTGAAACTTATCAATTGGGAAGTCATATATCCCTGCGAGCTCCTCGTAATCAATAATCTCTTCACCAAACTCCCTAACTTCAGCAAGAAGCCTGGTCACTCTTTCCCACTTGTGTTCCTCGAATTTAGCAGATGGCCCCGCCTCCGCCTCAAGCAGAGCAGTCTCACCCTCTCTCTCCTCCTCTTCCCGGTCGACATCGGCCAACAGCCCATCATCGTACTCCATGGCAGCAACTTCGTCATCGTCGTCGTCTTCTTCATCCTCGTCCGTATCAGACAACTGGTCCTTTATTGGAGAAGCAGAGCGTAAAGGGTTCGCACAGAGAGGGACAAGATGCAGCCTCGCTCTTCGAGAAACGGCGGACTGGGGACTGAGGAAAGGGAGGAATCGGTAGCGGCGGCGAGAGGTGGGAGGAAGGAAGGAGTCTAAGAGGCAAGCAGGAGAGGAAGAACAGCACGGCAGCGGTAAAGCGAGGGAGAGCATAGCGGGGGGAGTAAGTGGAGTGGAGAGGCCGAGAACGCATGCGTGGGCTTATCATCATTTTCTTTATATCGCATGTCTGATCGCTACAGATGTACTTGATACCAAGTCATTACATTGTATTACCGCAACTGCGACAATTAATTGCCCTTATCACAGGTTATATCGCGTAACGTGGATACGCTATTACCATTTATATGGAGAATGCCAAATATTCTAAAAGAGAGATGCCTTTTACATAAAAAGATAACACAGCTAAAAATGAAAGCCGGATTATATTAACTATCGATCCATCAATCTCAAATTGAAGGTGTCATTTGGTCTTTCATTTTATTTCCTTTGTGGTGTACATAGCACTTTGAATTACACAATGGTACATCCGATATCCAAACTTTGTTCTTTCTTTTTTGTCCTTTCGCAGCTGAACGTTTGACGGAATATGTTTTGGTTATTAATCTAACAGTTTGTGCTCTTGAAGAATTGGATGGGCATTTACTATGGTTTGTGCCTTTGGGGACACTTCCATCTCCAAACGAACCTTGAAGGAGTTACCTTGAAGGAGACCGTGGCACCAGAGTAGCAAAACACATAGTTAAAGGTGACTAAATAATCAACTACAGTTCTTTCTCTCTCGTCTCACAAGCTCATAAAATTACTAGCCATGTTGCCTCGGCTCAAATTTGCAGCTCTGTTTCAGTGAATCATTGGGAAAAAAGAAAATGGAAGTCACGTTTTATTGACTGCAAGATCTTCCAATGTGAATTTCTAATAATGAGTGCATTCTTAAAGCTTTAACAAAAAACATTTGCTCTAAAGTTGGATTAATCTTCTTGGGAGGATGTGACATCAGAATGTCAAGTTTGTCATTAAGATCTCAAGGTTGACGGCCTCTTTGGAAACTTACACTCTAGCTATGCCTGGGCTCCAAGTTCCAGAAGTAGGGTGTGATTCACATCATCTGATCCTGGACCCTTAAACTGAATGGGGCCTGCAAAGAAAAGTTTGATAAGAAAGGACATTTAGTTCCATATGTTAAAGTTGCATCTTGCAAAGAACAAAGCGGCAGATAATGAAGAGAATGATACCAGGGCTTATATATCTGTTTTTGAGAGCCCACTCATCTCGCATGGATGCAAACTTTCCAAATGGTGCACCTGAAGTAACAATTGTATTGATATTGGAAATAAATCCAAGAGTTTGATTTTGAATAATACACTGGACAACAATATGAGCAACTTTTTACAATACCTTCGAGTTCCACCATTGCCTTTTTTATCACTGGCTTGAACTTACCTGGAATGAGTTTTCATCTCATGAGAAATAAACACAAAGTAACAAATTAATGCTGGAATGATGTTTGGAACAAGCCATCTTGACACTTGGCCTGAGTCGTATATCAACCGTCATTGTTTATTGGTTTATCTGTAAGTATTTTAAGTGGAAAAAAACTACTTCTGTAATTGTAAACTTTTAAGTGTTTAATTTACATAAAGTGATGGATGGACAACTGCAGTTTAATTACTTGAATTATTTGTTCTCCTACGCTAAAAGGATACTGTAAATTAACTTAACACTTTGTCTTCTTTTACTGAATAAGTTGTACAGTCCACAAATTATGATCAGTATATCATAAATAGTGAACAAGGAACAGAAGTATTATTGGTGATCAGCAAACAGATGATAACTGATAATTTAGTGGTGATAAGTGGTCAATGAGTAGGCTGTTAGCCGATCATTGCTGAATGTCAAAAGATCATAAATAGTTGTCAAGGCAACAGATGATCAATACGGTTGATAGGACAAACATGATTGCTGATTAACCATCATGGATGATCCGCAACCATCAGATCACCAATTGCCAAATGATTGTGGCATTTGCCAACACAACCAATGGTAGCCAATCACAAATTGACCATAAATCTGTTAAACTGTTAGCAACCAGCAGTTTATATGGATGATCTTTGGATGTCAACAATTCTCTGTTGTTGCCATGGTTGGCTATGGCTGGTGAAAGTTGCAAATAGGAAGGTTGGCTGGGCAACTGATGAGTCACTGATTGTCCGCTATCTAATATACCATAGCCATATGCAGATCATCAAGTGCTGCCAACCTATAGCCGATTATAAGCAGTCAATAGTCAATTGGTGGCCAACTAGCCGATTATAAGGTGTTTAGTACACCATACCTGACCCAGACCTGATTCATTTAAGGAGATCTTTCAGGTTTTACAAGTTCTAATGGGTCAACGAAATGCTGAACCAGCAAGTAGATCAGGTGAATTTTGTGTTAACAATCAACTAAGTTTTGGATTATGTAGATTTAGTGATTTGTTACACTAACATTTAGTGATTAGTAACATCAACAATGCAGGGAGAAAATGGCTTCTAATCAGTTTGGTAACTTTCATAATGTATGTCAGTCACCAATGGGATAAAATAAATACATATGCTAGCAAAGAATCAACCACAAGCACAATCTTAGAGGCTAAAGATTTCACAATCGGTAGGAATGACATAATTTAATCCACAAGATTATGCAATTATAACATATGGGCCATGAAATATACAAATGTAAAAGTTACTGATGGCTTTGATCCAGTACTCAACATGTCCAAAAGCAATTTAAGTGTAATGTTAGTAAATGGTGAACCGATTAAGTCGGATGTTCTAAATCAGTTTGAGATAAAACGAGGATTAGTAATTGTCACAGAATATAAGAATTATGTTGAGGTGAAGTTTCTCATTTCCACTTTCAATATTTTACAATAAAAGGACAGCAGATATATCAACAAGCTCAGTGGTGTATGGCACCTAAACTAAATTCTCTCATAAAGGAAGACAAAATTTCTAACAAACAAAAAGCTGCATTTCGACATGAAACTTCCAAACTTAAGCAATGGAAGTCTTCAAGAGTCGAAAATGAACATAAACTATGCACTAAGAAGAGAAAGAATAAAAGAAGATGATATACCATGTCTCCTTTCAACATCCATCAATGCAGTCAATGCAGTCCCCCCAACTGTCCATTCCTCAACAGGAGCGTTTAAGTTACCAACCTAGATGCATCAAACCAAAAACAAACTAGTTACCAAAACCTGCAAAACGGACTTCACATTATTTCTTTATTAATAAGAAATCATGCAGAATTTTTTAACTCAAATAATAGAATGAGATAGTTGGAAGTATATAAGTACATTGCTTCATTCTATCTCAACAAAATATTCACGCAGCCAACTCCAAATAGTTGGGACATAGGTCTTTGTTTTTGTTGTTGTTGTTGCCTCATTCTATATTAAAGCTTTTTGGGCAATTGTGACAAAAGAAGGCCAAATGTCATTAGTTGACCTACCAACATGAAGAATATGGCATAGTAAATTGGTTAAGTGAGAATAATACATAAATGCCAAAAGATTGTAATTCTTGCCACTATAGGAGTATCAATTGGTAAGGTACCCACTGATTTCAACCTACCCAAACCTGAACCCGGATGATTAATTACCTAGGCACCCAGGCCAGAACTTGAACCTGACTCAGGTATCTATTTTCGCACCCGGATCCATCTTAAACCTGATTAAAGGCCAAACATGGTTTAAGCAAGGCAGATTAATTAAAACCAGACTAGATCAGTTCGCATGTACAAGATCACATAATGGGGTTCTAACCAATTAGGGTTCCAACAAGTCATTTTGTCAGCACCTTTGCTTGTTGCTGACTTGTATGCTGAGCAGCTGCTGGCACATTACGACACCTGGCATTCAAAACATTGGTGCCTCTGCACTTGTATCTCCAGTAGAAACTTAGGCTAGACAATGTCAAAGCATAACCTTTTGTTTCAAACTTCAAAGCCCTTTAAACATATAGATATATCCAACAGAGCTGATGTTCAATTTTTATTGTCCAGTTCTTATATTTTGGTATCATTGAGAACTCGATCCTACAAATAGGATACTAGCTCAACTCTACATGCAAATACGTATTTGTATTTTGTATACATAAACAATATGATACATACATAGGTATATACCATACAGTTCCTTAATTGAATTATTACATGGTATTTCATGATGTTGGAACATGAAAATGAATTATTACTAGGGATAAGAAATTCTTCAGAATAACAGTGATGATGGTAACATACTGAGGATATGAGGCCTGTCTTTCCAGAACGTAACAGAGCTCCTGCACCATAACCCAATGCATAGCAGTAGGTGGCATCAAAATTTGTAGGCAACCCACATCTTCCCTCATATCTGCAAATGTAAATTTCTAATCAGAACTAGAGAGCAAAAAGAAAAAAAAAATCTGACACTATAGGTTATTCGCAATGCCACTAAAAAGGAACCTTATAATGTGTAAAAGGATTTCATAATGACTGATGTGAGAGTTATCAATCAATGATAAGGGCATCCAACACAAATGGCTTCCTTCTACCGATAGGAGATCTAAAGAGGGTCAAATGTGTTCCTACATGCAAAGAAGCTATTTTGATGGTTCCAACACTTGATGCCTAGGTTTTGATGGAGCATCACTAGCACGATTCCATAGCTCCACCTCAGTTATCAATAGGTCCATCAAATCAAACCAATTCATTTAATATGTTATTCTTATCACGGATTGAAATATCATACCATACCGGAGTTTCAACATTCGCTCGATACGGTATAATACTGTATACCGAGCGGTATACCGTTCGGTATATATATATATATATATATATATATACACACACACACACACACACCGAGCGGTCCGTGTACTGATCTACTGACGGACCAGTACATACCTCTCGGTATTATTCGAAATTCAAGACCTTGATTCTTACCCAAAAAAGTGGGATTGTCCTTTGAAGTGTCCAGAGTATGTACCCTCCAATTTTCTTTTCTCCAGCTCAGTTTCGACCATGGAGATAAGCATTTTCTCAGTTTCAATTTTGGCAACCTGATCAAGTAATAGCAGAAGTCTTTGAACAAGATGAATAGCTAGCCTTCTTTTCAAAATCAAAGATCACACAGAGCTTTGATATGATTAACATTAAGTACAAATGTAGAATACATTACCTGCACATTTCCATGTGGATCTCTTTCTAGCAACAATTGCTCTTGGATTGCCTGGGGAAGAAATTCAAAGAGAAGCTGAGACTGATGTTGAAGTTTCTTTTTCCATAACCCCTCTTTGTCAACTACATCATGAGCTAGGATTTCATTTAGTTCTGCAATAAGTTGTTGAACCTGACAAAAGGATAATCATATCAGTACTCCGATGAAGATGATCCCTCAACAAATACATGAAAACAATGGATTTCTTATACCTCAGGAATAAAGTCAATTAATCCTTCTGGAATAAGTATGACACCATAATTGTAGCCAAGTTCTGCTCGCTTGCAGATTATGTTAGTAATGTAGTCTGTAACATTTTTGAGTGTTTGCTTCTTGGCTGCCACCTACAAACAAATAAGGGCCATGGCAGCTACTAGACTTTTGATATTGGTGATGAAAAACTTACGGCGAAATATTTGCAACAGATTTAATGACGTGCAAAATGTTTTTACTTGATTTATTATAAAATAATGAAATACTGAGTATTGTCAGCATGAAAGCATCACTTCTACAGGCAGTCTAGCTGGAAAGCAGTAAAAAAGTTTCCTGCTAAGATGCTAATTATCAGAGGGTGTAAGCATAATGGCCCATGGATAGATTTTTTATTTTTTATACTTTTATTGCAATGCATTTAATTATTTTGTGGCTTCAGAAGGCTCCTCTTCCTCAAACTAAAGAAGCGCACACCAAAACTGATACTGTAAGTCCATGAGTCAAACAATTATCGAGCTCTTTACTATTTAAACATGCAAGTTGAAATTTTGCATATTCTTTGTTTCATACATGTTACAACATATTGTTGAGTGTTGTTCTCCTCGCAAGAGTAAACAGCTTTTAAATGTATCAGTATGGTCATTATTTCAGTTTTTATTCACTATTATGCTTTTTAGACTTATTAATTTACAGCCTTTGGGTTGGTTATGGTTCCTAGTGAGCTCTCCTTTTAAAACCCATATATTGAAAATATAAGCAGAAAATTCCAGCAGATTCCACATAGAATTGTCAACATTTATATAGCTTCAATTTTAGTTTAACAATTTATCATTGTCCTTAAGTATAAAACCTCCCTCATAAACATCCTAATCATTACTTTCAACCTATATCATGAGGAAGCATTATGGTAACCTCTTTCCCTAGCCTCACACAGAGCAAGCAATCATTACTGATATTACAATATAAAACAGCACAAAAGGACAACTCATAACTTCTTGACCCAGATGGTGACGAGTTCTAGCAAGAAATTAACAAACAAGTTTTCTCCAAGTTAATGTAATTTACCTAAAGATGCACGAGGAAATTGACAAAATGAGTTACTAATAGTCAAATAGGCCCTTCAAAATGAAATCTAAAATCAAAAAAAGAAAATAACCTCTTCGCCAATGATAGCAATATTCGGGTGTGTTTGCAAAGCACACTCCAATGTAATGTGAGAAGCAGCACGGCCCATTAACCTCACAACTGAACAAGAAAGAGTCATTTATAAGATTAAAAAAAACTAAGTAAAAGAAATTTAAATATAAGTAAACATAGATTAAAAAATTACCTAATACAATTTTATGAATTGTTAGCTAACAGGCAAATTAATGTCATGTTGGTTAATCATTTAATAAAAAAAGGAAGAAAAAAAAACATAACATATGAAGAATAACACTGCAAAGGGACTAGAAAAAGATTTTGAGCACAAACAATTTGAAATGAGTTGGTTCTCATATTTAATGGAAACTATTGAACAACCTTGAAATGTATATTTGACAGTAGACCAGATCATTCAGTTCAGTTATCATGCTGGGTTTAGATAAGCACAATACACCCCACAAACTTGGTTTAGTACAATTTTGTACAAAATTGGTGGGAGACTGTTGGGAAGGAAATCAAACCACATTAAAATAATGGGAGAATTTGTCATCAATGGTAGATGGTTGACTTGGTTTTAGGCCAAGTAGCTGTAAGAATTATTTTTCCGTAATAAACCAATCTAATCTATGTTAGTAGCATTTTAGAGTTTATAAACAACCAGTAGCAAATATCTTTGGTCAAGGTTCTGCTCCTTTTATACTCAAAAAATAAAGAAGACATCAAGTGTTTTGAACCAAATACTAAAGCAACTATCAAAGATCAAGTCTTAGAACATAATCAGCTCACAGTGATAATATTTTCCAGTAGATCGTGCATCTGTCATGACATTTCCTATCATTTCAGAGTATATCTGCAGGAAAAAAAAAATCTGAGAAAATTATGCAATGTAACTATGTTAAAATTGAAGAAATGAAGACTCATAGAGTCAGTAAGAATGGCTGTCTATTTATTCCTAGAATGATGAATATTTGATTCTCGTATAATTGGCATCCCTGTCAAGCAACTCATAAGCAAGTAAGGAAGAAAACAAGTTTAAATCCTTGCTTCGCAAGTGCTCCTGTGTCAAGTAATAACCAGTAAAGCTTTCAAGTCAAACTGTGTTGATATATTGACTACTTTATCATTTCTACAATAATTGGCAAAAGAGACACCAAAACGACAAAGTAACAACCCTTTTCGAATCAGAATTGGTGTGTTTGTCCTTCCTAGGATAAATACAAGGGCATATCGAGCAATATGCTTGGTATTTGAACCTTGATAAATATGTCAAAGTTATCCACACAAAAAAGGAAACAGAATTGGTTTTTAAAAAATGTAATAATGAGACTTAAGAATCCCTATAATAATAAATTCTAGAGAAATTGGCAAAATAAGGAAGCTATAAAACTACCAGTTGTGGCTACCATGTGATCTGAACATTCAAATGAATATTTGATATGGTATGTTAATGCAGAAATTGGATTTTTCTTTCCTTAAATATTGACAGTTGACACTACCACTAAAAAGGCAAAAAAAAGACAAGAAAAAGAAAGAAAGATTTGACCTTGCAGGCTGTATCAAATCCAAAACTTGTAGGCACCTCCTTGCACTTTAAATCTCCATCAATCGTCTTTGGGCATCCAATTACTCGAGTTTTCATATTCTTTTGCCTAACCATTTCAATATCATCAGATGTAAAAAAGAATTAAAAACCATAAAAAATGTCAAAATGATTGCAGTATTATGATTTAATAAATTTTAACTCAAAGTTCAACCTAAAGTTTTCAGCGAGGAGGCATGCATTAGTGTTAGAGTCATCTCCACCAATAACAACAAGTCCATCCAAATCAAGTTTCATGGCTGTCTCCTCAGCTTGCTTAAACTGATACATATGAATATGAGATGTGATGTCAGTAACTTACAGTGAGCACATAAATATATAAACAGAAAACTTGTAAATCTACATTGTTATACAGGTAATATACAAAAATATCAGAAAAGCACCTGTTCAGGAGTTTCAATCTTGTCCCTTCCACTGCAGATCATATCAAATCCACCCTGTTCCAGAAAAAACAATAGATTATTAAACCTTATATAAGGTTTTTATAAAGTGGAGAAAAAAATGTTTATCTATAAGTTACATATATTACACTTAGAATCACTTTGGCATCCATAAAGGGCTGAAAGGAACTAGTTCAAACAATGTGCTAAGCCACCAAAACACAATCAAAGAGTTACAGTCTCCATGACAAAAGACAGCAACAATAAAGTACATATGCTTATCAAACCAATTACTACAAACATGATGGAGAAAACGTTCAACATGTATGGTAAATGACATTAGAGTAGATCAATAAAATCATGGTAACTTTTTGCATATTTCAGAAGCTTCATTTTCCTTCGCAACCTTCCTATCATTTTCACTTTATCAACTATGATCACATGTTCTCATAACAGGTAGCTTTCTGATTTGGAGGTTTGGGTTTGTTGCTTATCTAGTCACCTGCTTGCTTGTTCTCATAACAGGTAGTTTTCTGATTTGGAGGTTTGGGTTTGTTGCTTATCTAGTTGCCTGCTTGCTTGCATTCTTACTGCTTACAGTTTGGTCTAGTTAGCATACAATAAATGCAGAGGGCTGCACTGCATGATTGCACTCTATAATGAAAGCCTTATTTGTATAATCTACAATGGGAAAAGGACTGATGATTGAAAGGACTTCTTTCAAAGTGAACACTTGCCAAATCTTATACGAATATATATGAAAACAAGGAGAGAGTACCTTGACTGGGGTATAAGATAAGGAACTCATGACAATCCAATAGAGCTGTTTTGGGTAATTTCAGTTTTTACTGGGATAATTCTTGATATATGCATGCCATAAAATATTTGATTATGGAGTGAAAATTTGTTATATATTACATCTTGTATTTATCAATCTAAATTCCTATACATTATCAAAGTGGATTCCGTCCGCTGTTGATCCATAAGCTTGTCCTGAAATTTGACCTACCAATTCCTATTGCCATCACAGATCCTGAAATTTAGTCATAGATTAAGGTTGTTGCATGATAGGCCTGCCCCTCCTTTCTCTTAGTGGTGTGTAATATCTGGTTTATAGATATTTTTAAACCGAAGTTCAACTAAAGTTGCAAGTTTGGGCTGATAAGATAGGAGAGCCTACCTATCAGGATTTTCTCCAATTTAATAAGGTGGTCATAAACTTCAGTTCCGTCGCTCTTCTACTCTTATAATCCCTTGATAGCATCAGTTGGAGAGATTTTCAATTTAACCATTTACAAATAACCATATGAAAATGCCTCGATTTGAATACTACTACTGATGATTAATCTATAATGCATAAATTACTGCCGCCTATAAAAGCTTGTTCACCAGACAAATTAGTAATCCAATAACGAAGATTGATATCCAGGATCCATCCTCAACGAAAGAAAAAAATGATATTAAAAACGAAAATGAAGCATCAAATACCTGGTTTCTGTAAGGATAGATGAACTCTGGAGTCAGCTGCACATATTTGCACTTCATAATCCCAGCTGGACCTCCCTTGAACCCATAGAGGATACTGCCTTTCGCTCGCTCCTGCAAGTAATCTGCCACATTCCAAATGCAAAAAAAGCATAAGCATAAGCCACTAATTAATTAGAAAACAAATGAACGAGCACTAGATCAAGAGAAAGCGAGATCAAACATAAATCAACATGAAAGCGGAATAATGACTCACCAAAAATTCCAGAGATGACATTGTGTCCACCTGGAGCCTGGCCACCAGATAACACGACGCCGATCTTCAAACTTCCGGCGAAATCTGAAGGATCCGAGCCCGTAGGCACCACCTTTGCTGATGGCTGACCGAACAGATTAGGGAACAGCTTTGCGATCTCATCTACAAACATCAACAACAACGGCATCATCAGAAGCATTATCGAGAAAAGGGGAGAAAAAGAAACAAGTCGGGAGGATGACCTGGGTTTCCGGCGGCGGAGCTCGGCGGGCCATCGACGAGGTTGAAAGGACCCTTAAGGACAGAGGGTAGAGGGAGCGGATGGTTGAGACGGCTCGTCTGCACGTCGCTGTACACCGAGGAGAGGCGGCCGGGGGATGGGCCCATGTCGCAACCGTTGGCGAGGGCGGAGTTCGCAGTGGCCATGGGGGCAGGAGCAGAGATTAGGATCGAGCGGGGGAGACGGATCTCAGTCTCAGATGCACAGAGAAAGCGGCAGCCAAAGTAGAGTGAGTAATTCTCGGTTTTATAGGAGAGGGTTTGGGTTTAAGAGGAAATCGTCGTCGCGGCCCGCCGGTTCGTAAGGTAGCGGTAAAAGCGACACAGTGGGGGCCGAAGGGGACGCAGGGGTAGGTGGTTCGGGTGGACGGTTGGGTGAGATCGAGTTCTGACGTCGACGTGGCAACAATCCTGCAATGCGGAATACATATCGAATCTACATAATTATTATGCAAATTTTCGGGTGACTTCCCTACAAAATATTCATAATTTTAGATATTTTTAAATATTTCTTTTTATTTTTTTAAAATAATATTCCTAGTTTAAAAATTACTTAAAATATTTCTCCAAAAAAAATTTGCTACATTTTCTTTTTTTATTGGTCAATATTTTCATTTGACTCTTTTTTATCTTATTTATAAGATTTTTAATACATCAATAAAATACTATAAATATTTTCAAAAAAATACTATAAGTGGCATCATCTTATATCACTTTGACTGTCATTACTTATAGACCATTACAATTTTTACTTTTAGGCTCATAATTAGTTTTGGTTGAGATTATGATTTTATTTAGATCATTTATAGTATTTTGAGTATGATTTACGATGTTTTTATTAAACTATTATAAATACCTATTTGAATCATAATATGACATATCAAATGATTTCTAATGTGTTTTAATTTCATTTCACTCGTTTATAATGTTTTCAAAAAAGTAGACTTTATAATGTTATAATAAAATATTATAATAGATTAAAAACAACCAAAATACTATGACAAGTGAGTTTAAGTATTTTAAAATTAAGGATACTACTTGAGAAAAAAAAAATATCGGTTGAAAAATATCTAAAATATAAATATTTCCTAGAGAAATCATCCTTTTCATAACTGTTCTTTTAATTCATGAAAAATTTAGGGTTTCGACATCGATGCTGATGGGAATAAGAATGCATGTTTAACGATGGGCCGAAGACTAATTGAACGGTTTCGATCATGACTCGATGGGCTTAAAAGGTTTACGGTCCAGCGGAGCCCCTGCTCTGGGGAAGATCCACAAATGAGGAACCCACCATTCGACTCTGATCACACTGCCATGCAATACAACGTCAGAAATGTTGTCCAGCTGGAGGTCCAATCGAGTCAATAATTTTGACCCATTAAGGCCATGAAAAATGTCAACAGTAGCATCATATGATTCGCGCGCACGATGAATCATGCAAGATGGCTCTATTGGACCTGACTGACTAATAGAGATGCCACAATTCATGCAGCTTAATGTAACTGTTTCTGTTCTTAATTAGTCATCAAACGTCCGAGAAACATTGGTCGGTTAGAGAATAATAGGAAAAACAACAAAAATCTAATTTATTGTTGTCGGGGGAGATTACATTGAATATATATATAAAACATTTTTTACTATCGAATGAAGAAATATTTACCCTCACTGGTTCAATATATAGGTTACGTGAACATCAATCCAATATAACTATGCCATGCAATATTCCCTAGTTAATTCATTCTAATCGTCCAATTCACATTAGCCCTCAAATGAGTCGAAAGGATTACATCAAAAATCTCATATAATCGTGATCTTTGCGTAGATCGATCATGAGACCGTTCGAACCAGCATTTGAGCTTCCCCTTAATTGTATTGGACTTCAACTTCAGCATGTATAAGCCATTAATTAGTATACAATGATATCCATCGCATTCTTATGATCTCAGCTGCTTTGACCAAAAGCCCAATACCGACGAAACATGTCCAGCAACTTGTTCCCTAGAGCGTTGACTTCTTCTCTTGTCCGGATTGATTCTGAGCGCTGCAGTCTGGTTCCTGTTGAGGTGGATGGGTTTGGGTTTGACTTAGAAAACAAGAGTTTCTTGGATGCGTGAGATCAAGTGCAGTGAGGTTTGGAGAGATGGGAAAGGCAAAGGAAGGTTAGGCTATGCGGGAAAAGTTGCCATGGAAAGTAGAAGGCTGAGCAACACAATATAAGGAAGAGACCTCGAGATTAAGTTCCAGGTTTCGGTAGCCCAAGTGTTGAATACTGGGGAAGAAGAGGAACAGTCAGCGATCCAATAATAGAGGTTGGTAGGACGTCAAGGAGGAGAAAGAGTCTGCCATAGCCTGCATTGCACATGATGTGAATTCCACCGGCCGTGGAAGAGAAAGCTTCCACCGGCGCACATTAATTTCGCGGAGAATGATTGAGGCGTGGAAATATCAGCGAGATGGCTCAGTTTTAGACGATGCTGACAACAGCTGGGATTTGCATGCATTATGACTCTTATTAACATCGACATACGTAGAAGAATATGATCACGCTCTTGAGTTGTGCAAAGTATATTCCTCCGTTTGGTCAATTTAGAGGAGTCAACGACATGAAGGC
Source organism: Musa balbisiana (assembly GCA_004837865.1). Taxonomy (NCBI): domain Eukaryota; kingdom Viridiplantae; phylum Streptophyta; class Magnoliopsida; order Zingiberales; family Musaceae; genus Musa; species Musa balbisiana. The sequence continues at coordinate 36,683,767 of CM017195.1, read as the reverse complement.
GGAAGAATTGGATGATAAGGAACATTTAAATTAGTCATTCTGGTCCTCGGCAAAGCTTATTACACAACAGCTACTGACAGATACGTCAGTGTGACGTTTCTTTACGTGAGCCAAAACACTGCATTATTCATGGGATTTGTACATGTAGAGAATTATATAATCTCCTCGTACCATCGAAAATAATGATGTAGTTGATATATCATCAAACACATGATTGATACTGCAAATGCTAAGTGATTGACACCTTAATAATCTTATGATTAATGCTTTATGTGACTAACATGCTATTATGTGAATAATATCTTAATATTATACGATTGACATTTTAATGATTTATTACCGATATCTCAATGTTTGATACTTTTTTAATATTTTCATCACATATGACTAACTCGTGTCTTGAATGTTGTTGACCATAATATCACTATCATAATCTCACAAATTTAAGATAGTATGACTATGAGCTTGAGAGATGTATATAATCCTCGTCTCTAACATTAATGCATATCTATTAGCATAACAATCCAAATGTCACACTATTAAAAATCGCGCATTCATCCATACACAATATTCATATCATCTCTAGGTATTTGATTCTAACACTCACTATATTATAATAATTTTTTATTTTTTGAATTAACTTAAGTACGAAAGGGATTTTATCGATCATCATAATTTTTTAACGTATGATGACACTATTCAAAGACAAATATAAAATAGGATCTCGATTGGCTCTAAGCCAACATCTCAATCAAATAATATAACATAAATATATATATATATATAAGATAATATATTATTTCAATTCAAAATCATGGACATCTGCCTAATAGTGTCCCATTACTTCAACTTTGACTCGTTTCTGATAATTGCTGAAGGCTGCTCCTCTTACATTTTTATTTCTCGACAAATAATTGCACGAGTAGCACTATTGTCTTCCTCTTCTCTTCCACCTATTTCTCTCCATCAGAAGAGAATAAAAGAAATTTGTGATACACTAAATATAGTGTGTTGCTTTACCTTAATATCTATCTGAACCTGAGAAATGCAATTTCCAATCGAACCATCATTACTCATGTAAACGTTGAATCTTTTGGGGGGTTTGAGTTATGCCAAGTACTCATCTCACAGTGCTTAAATCAGGATCGAATCTATGATTCCACCTTTGTTTATCCTTTTTTGCTCACATGGAGATTACACTAATGTCTATGTTTATATAGGACATGAAATTGACATTGCATCCATAAATCTGTGTGGGGCACTCCATGTTTGACATGCATGCATTCACCCTCTTCCAAGCTAGACTAAATCTACCATCAATTACACTATGGATCGGTGAGTTCCAACAAGTTATGGCCTCACAACCTCGGTCAACTCTAGTGCACGTTCACCCCTGTAGGACTTTTTAAGTATTGTACTTGGGCAGGTGGGGAATACAATCTTCAGGTCAACTGTTTCTTTCCATGTGTAATCTATACTCAAAAACTTATTATAGTAGAATAATATTATCTCTTTTTTTTGTTTGTTGAAATTGATGCTTGATCTGTTCCACCACCTACTGCTACTTTTCATGTCAACTAAACCTTGAGAATCACATTATATATAATCCACTAGAATCAGATAGCCACTTCACCTTCACCAAATCACCAATAAGATGGCAATACTTAGTTAACAAGTACTTGCAGCTTCATATATCAACCATGTTGTGTGGTTGATGATGCTATTCCATGTGTAGTTGGTAAAACTAATTAACTATGTTTAGTAGTTAACCTTGATGGAGGTGATGGCCATTGTTAATGCAACTCTTAATCAAATAGATTTAATTAGGGTTTTTCTCTTGTATCAGAACACCACTTCTGCTACCAAATACATATATGCAGTACGATTTGGTACTTTATTAACTCGGCAGTTGTCTTCCAAGTTGCATGGCTCGAGTAGGATTAGATATGCTTGTTTCTAACTTTATGTCTACATAAAGAATTTAATGAAGCTTATCTGTTGTTTATTCGAATAGTTCTAAGGTTTAATTAGCTGATGGGACTCAGTACAAGTGTTTACATAAATTATAAGGAGTTGACGTGGAAAACTTCTACTTCAACACAAGATAGATTTGGTTTGGACGAATTCCCAAAAAAATGATTTTTCTCTCAACAAGTATCCCACATTTCTAAAATAATACCCCTTTTTTTTTCTAATATTTAAAATATTTTTATCTTTTTCCTATGGATCGATTTGTGAATGGGTCCAATTACAATGTTTTTAATACTATGTTATAGTGTTTTTAGTAATACCAAGAAAATACTATAACACAATATAAAAACACTGAAATATAGTGCTTTTATTTACAGCAATATGTAAAATAGTATAAAAATATTATACTTTAGTATTTTAAGTATATTACAATATTTTTTACTATTGTGAAAATATTATAACATAGTATAGAATATTATAAATTTAAATTATGGACTGACTCATAGAAAAAAAAGAAAAAAACGGGTGTCTGAATTATATTTATGATTAAAAAAAATACTGTTCGAGAATACTCTAAAAAATGAGGACGAATATATGAATATATATATATATATATATATATATATTCATATATTCTTTAGACAGCTTGAAAAGACAGCTTGAAAAGCACGTGAGGAGCGCCGACAAGTTAAACAAAAGCATGAGTCCGAGCAATCGACAGCACCGTGCCATGCGGAAGAGGACGACAAAGCAAAGAGCAGTGCCGCGTCCTTTCCTTGCAGTCAACTCCTCCTCTTTGATCTCAACGTAGAGATGCATGCTGAGCTTTCTTGCTTGCTCCCCATACGTAGATGTAGTATTGTATTCCATACACTTGTTGTTGGGACCGAGTGCAATTAAGCGTGGTGACGCCGTCTCACTAACCCCCCCCCCGCGTTTACTTCTACGGAGTCAGTCGTGTGATGAAGCTGTTGATCGTGCCATTAATCATCCTTCTGTGAGGCCGGTGATGATGGCCCTTCCTGTCCCTGCTCCTTGATACGACATGGTCGCAGCAGGGCCCGGTTGACGTAGCTTGTTTGATCACTGAACATTGACCATCTCGAATGGGTAGATGTGGTGGTTAACTTAATCAGCTTGCAAATGTTCCCTGGACTTTGTCAAACGGCGTGTGCATATGAATTCCTCATTCCATCGCTCGCCAAAAGAAGAAGAAGAAGAAGAAGAAGAAGAAGAAGAAGAATGAGAGGCTTTTCTTTGTAGCATGGTGATCGGAAGCATGAAGGAGGGCAGGCAGAAGAGAAGCGGTAGCAGAGATCTTTTCTCGTGCTTCGTATCGGTTACGGCCATTCTTTGGGTGGTCCTCCCTGTTGCCGCTGCAAAGGCTTTTGACTACAAGGATGCCCTGTCGAAAAGCCTCCTCTACTTCGAGGCCCAGCGATCCGGCCGCCTTCCCTACGGCCAGCGTGTCACTTGGCGAGGCCATTCCGGCCTCACCGATGGCCTTCAACAAGGAGTAAGTTCTTGAGTTCTACTGCGGCATGTCCGCTTCTGGCTTGGTTACTACTCTGGTTGAACATTTGTGTAGGTAGATCTGGTAGGGGGATACTATGATGCTGGAGACCATGTCAAGTTCGGCCTGCCGATGGCCTTCACGATCACGATGCTGTCGTGGAGCGTCATTGAGTACGGCGACGAGATTGCGGCTGCTGGCGAGTACCATCACGCTCTGGAGGCCATCAAGTGGGGGACGGATTACTTCATCAAAGCCCACACCCATCCCTATGTTCTGTGGGCGGAGGTATCTCCCCATGAGGAGCGAGCAATCATAGAGTGCCATCCACAACGTTGTAGATACGTTTCGCTTATAGTGATCGATGGATGCTACAGGTGGGAGACGGCGACACGGACCATTACTGCTGGCAAAGGCCGGAGGACATGACAACGCCGAGGCAAGCATACAAGATCGACACGGAGAACCCTGGATCAGACGTCGCGGGGGAGACCGCCGCCGCCATGGCCGCAGCTTCCATCGTCTTCCGCAAATCCGACGCGCATTACTCCCACCTCTTGTTGCATCACGCTCAAAAGGTAACGATTCTACTGTTACACGATGGTGATCCAGGGCGTGTTCTTCTCTGATGTCCGCGTGCCCTTCGCATGCGAACACTGTAGCTGTTTGAGTTTGCGGACAAGTATCGGGGGAAGTACGACAGCAGCATCCGGGAGGCGAAGAGTTACTACCCGTCGTGGAGCGGGTACGAGGACGAGCTGCTTTGGGCCGCGCTTTGGCTACACAAGGCGACAGGGACGCCGCAGTATGTGGAGTATTTGGTGAGCAATGGCGAAGGATTCGGAGGAACGGGGTGGGCGATGACGGAGTTCAGCTGGGATGCCAAGTACGCTGGTATTCAGATACTGGCTTCCAAGGTATGTAGACACGTCCGCATGCATGCTAATATATCGGTTCATTTAACACTCTCCAGCTCTCCATTTAGTAGATTGGTCCACGAGTTGTCTAATGACGAAAATGGGGACATTAGTTTGATCATAACGTGAAGTTAAATAACGAGCGTGACAGCTTACCAGCAACGCCGAATAGAAGGTTATATGTCCGCATCGATCTCCTGTATTTACGCGAACGCATACTAAAGCATCATAGATTGTCTCAAAAGAACTTGTAGTATACGCCAATTGCATGAAGAGGATTAATCCCAACTGCACGAACTGCAGTAATTAACGTCGTTATACTATTAATTGTGTGCTACCGCTTCTCAGCTTTTGTCGGTAGGAAATTTTTCGGCGGCGCAGAGGCATGTACTGAAGCAATACGAATCGAAGGGGGAGCACTACATCTGCGCTTGCCTCAGCAAGAACAACGGCAGCAACCTGCACCGCACGCCCGGTGGCATGCTCTTCGTCCGCCAGTGGAACAACATGCAGTACGTCTCGAGCGCCGCCTTCCTCCTCATCGCGTACTCCGACTACCTGAAGGAAGCACGCAGGGACGTACTCCGATGCCCGGCCGGGCCCGTCAGGCCCCAGAAACTGGTGGAGCTCGCCACGTCGCAGGTCGACTACATTCTCGGCGACAATCCCATGGGCATCAGCTATTTGGTGGGGTACGGCCGCAAGTACCCCATGCGAGTGCACCACCGGGGGTCCTCGATCGTGTCCTACAAAAGGAGCAAAGGCTTCATCGGGTGCATGCAGGGGTACTACGACTGGTACGGGCGGCGGGGGCAGAACCCCAACGTCGTCACCGGGGCTCTCGTCGGCGGCCCCGACTCCCACGACAGGTTCAGCGATCACCGGGGGAATTACATGCAGACGGAGGCCTGCACGTACAACACGGCCCCGTTGGTGGGTGTGCTGGCGAAGCTGCATCAACAGATGTCCCATCAACACGTGAAAGAGATGACGACTTCATCGTCCCCCTCGTACTTGGAGTTCGCTTGATTCTTTCTTCCGTTTTGGATTTGTTCGGAGACTGAACAAATGCACCGGCATAACGATGGGTGGGCTCGGCTCCTCGTGCATCAGCATTGAGCTTCACACGCTTGTGGAACGAGGTCGGCGTACTTGTTGAGGCTCTCAGTCTCTGCAAGAGTCTGATAAGGCTAAAAAAGAATCAAATTGGCCATCTGTATAGCCTCTATGATTTCTTTTACACATGTAACACAGAGTAAGGTCAAAAAGGAACGGTAAATAAACACATGTAGATGGGCGAGCTCACATTTGTTCTTGTATATTTATTCTGTTCCTTAGGTGATATATATATATATATATATATATATATATATATATATATATATATGTATATATATATATATATATATATATATATATATGTATATATATATATATATATATATATGTATATATATATATATGTATATATATATATATATATATGTATATATATATATGTATATATATATATGTATATATATATATATATGTATATATATATATATGTATATATATATATATGTATATATATAATGAAACGTAACAAGAACTATAAAATCTTTTGTAGCAAAACTACTTGAAACTTCATAGAATATTAAAATAACTTAGTAAAATACTTGTGAATAAAATGTGAGCCACAAACTTCTGCATGGTAAATGACTTACAGCAAAATACGTGACACATTTGCATGAACAAATGAAGAATAAATATCTAAGCCTATCAACGGCGGCTCGATACACTCCATACATCGGACATCTTGATTTTGAATCACTCATCCAATTCAAACACAAAAAGGTCACATTAACTAGCCTGAAAGATCCCTAGATCTGGGTTAGTGACCTGAAGCACCTTACGCTCGAGTCGAATTTAACGATTTGGAGATAACTTGAAGCAGCCTCAAATATAATTTACATGCCTCCATTGAACATCTCAATGATACGAATATTCATGGGTTCAGTACAGTGACTTTGGTACGGGGATATCAATTTTCTACAATTTAACTACTTTGAGAAACCCCTACTCACTGAATATTCTAAGAAGAGGTCAGTGATTTCAGCACACAAAACTACGTGGAAGAAATTTTCTCAGCATCATAACGAACATGCTACAAGTAAAACAACCTAACATTCAGCCTGTGGGGACAGATTTCATACCCGCTTAAGACATTTACAGAACTTCTCAAAGAGGGTAGGACGTATTTTGTCCGAGGAAAAGAATGAAAGAAAATGCAGTTCTGGTTTTACAATCTGTTGTGCTATGTTTCATGTGTTCGCCGCCTTGCCTGTCTTCGACGAAGTTTTTCTGGTGTATGCAAGCTGCATCGGCCAGTTAAAACAGTACATGAAGCATCCTATCATGAGAAATCAGCTTGCTTAATGAAACATAATAATGCTAAAAAGGTTATTAGGAAACTCACGTAGCTGTTAAATTTTCACTTTCCTGTAACTGCACACAGACAAACAATTATGAGACAGAAGAGGGACGGAGCGTCAAGAAAGCTCTTCAAAATTTAAAGAACATGTCAAAAAAACATAAACTGATGGCAACAGCAACTTTAAGCATAGACTGTGTTTACAGGAGATGGTTCTAAAAAGTAAATTCCACAATAGGTCAGGGAGGGAGGAAGATATCAAGTATACCATGTCAACATTATAAGCTGTGGCTTGATAAGTTACATGATTTGACAAGTCAAAAAGTTCTGGCATCTAAATAAAGATATGAATCACCTACAGCCCTTTATACTTTCTATGTTATAAAAAAAAAGCTTCCATCAGATTATTGACATGAAGATATCAACCTCCAATAGCTAGCAGAGAAATGAATTATGGTTTTTAATGGCAGGTGACACATAAGATAAGTTCGTTTTTATTATAAACCTACCGATGATAAAAGTCTATCTTTAGGAAGTCAGAATAATTTAGCCGACCATATAGCTTCATACCAGTGGTATTCATTTTTTCCATTTTTATCAAGTTATACCAGGCCAAACAAGACAGTATTTTATCCCATAAAGGTCTGGCAAAGTGTCAAAACCAGTATTTGGCTGAGATTTTTACATTTTATTCTATACAAAGGCTTACAAAATATATATTAAGGTGCTTAACTGTTGATAGCTATTACATTTCATCCTTGCAACAAAAAATAATGCTGTGCTCATAAATCATAACACGCTTTATCACGTAGTTGCTTGACACAAAAATCATTTAGATGCCTGACATAAACGAGTTTAATATAAGACCATCCGGAATATTATCATTCTTATCCTGCATTAGACATTGTTTAGATGAATCCAAACCCTGTAAGTGTGCAATTAGAACTGATTTGTTGATTCTGAACAAATAAATATATTCCTTTTACATATTTATATCTCTCCATGGCTGTCAATGACAAGCTACATTATGGCAGACTAATACACATTATGCAGCCTAAAGAAGCATGTACCAATGACAATGGTAGTGATGGCTCTAGGGCATTCTCTTTCTTTGACATGAAAATGCCATCAAGTAAAAGGATCTATAGGTAAAAAAGGAAATATTCAACTACAGTGTCAAAAAAATAATATGTTTTCATTTAAAAAGTAAAATCGAATCTACAAGAAGCAACAAGACTCTTAAACAAGTATATTACCATTTGCTCTTCAGAATGCTCAAAGTAAAGCTGTTCTGGAAAGGACTACAAGAGAAATATCTCACAGAAGCAAACTAAAGAAAGTCGGCAAGTAGACAACTGGATAGCCTAAGCAAGATATTTCAAAAAACTTACAGGGCTTTGGTTTCTTCCCTTCTTCCTAATTTGGTCGGATTTGGAACGTCTCGAGGTGGAATGAGAAAAACGATGGAGAAACTCAAGCATGTGGTTGTAGATGCTACAAAAATAGAAGAATGAATTGTTGAAAAAGAATACATTATGGTGCAATCAAGTATGAGCTGCACAATTCCAGCCAACATCTATACTACAAACAAAGTCTTACAATAAAAAATAAAAAGGTAGAAAGAAGGGAGCATGTGAATGAAAAACTCTAAAAAATATGCATATAAAGTAAAATTCATTTGCTTTAAATGATAAAACATTTACTTGTCCTTCAATTATTCTATAGATCCTTGTTTCCCAGCTTTTTCTATCTTTAAAGCATTGATATTTATGGGATACCAAAACAAGGCAACAGAGACAGGTTGATACATCAAATGATGAAGCTCAACATCTTTATAGTGTTAGAATATGTTTCATATCATGATTAATATTAACAATTAATTAGCGATACACAATGGACAGAATATAGTAACATCATGGGCTATACAAAAGATACAAGAACTTCCCATGAAATTGTCATTTTAATTTCGTTAACGATAATATGATGCTTAACAGAAATATAAAACATCTATCTGAACATCTATTCTTCTTGTTTAATAAAAATCATCCATAAGTAAATCCTTAAGTGAATGGCCTTTTCAGTGATTATTTGAAAAATCAGATATTTTGGATAAGTGTCTGACATGTATCCAAGGAGTAATACCCAACACAAAAAATACATATACAACTTAAAATTTTCATGCTTAAAGACGTCTATCATCACATAACAAATCCATAATGATACGATTGAATACTATTTTAAATGTGAAAAACAAAAGGCCTTCTGTTTCTAGCTCAATCTGATGGTTTTCTTGAAAGGCACTTGATAAAAAGTGATCCCATCCATATCATCAAAATTAAATATCAATAATACCATTTTGATGTTTGTTCCTTACACATTCACATATTTACTCTTTCCAAGTTGCTTAGAAAATCCATTGTTTCTAGCGTTACTTAATACAACACCAGATGACGGTAAATGATTTCCTGGCACCAAGTGGTTAGAGAACTTCAAAGTGCCTCCAACATGATGCTTGGTTCAAAGTTCAAAATCGAAGGTACCAGACCTTGACTAGTCACTGGGCAGACCAATATATGACCAATTTGTACTGGTGTGCTAATATGGTATGTCGGTACATGCCACAGTAGGGAAGAGGAGAAGGAGAAGAGAAGGCAGTGACAAAAGAAAGGAGTAGTACCGGCAGTTGTCGATGATGGGCAGTGGACTGCTGGAACCAGGCAACAAGCACCAAGTGGCTTGGGTGGTCGTCATCAAGAGAAAGAGAAGGGCTTGGGCAATTAAGAGAGAGAGAGAGAGAGAGAGAGAGAGAGAGAGAGAGAGAGAGAGATTTTATTTAAAATAATTAAATGCTGAACTGGAACTGAATTGCCTGTAATGAGCAAGTGCACGGCCCAAATCTCTGTCAGACTGGTATTGACCATTCGATTGCAGATTTTTAGACCATTTGTATGCATATAGATATGGGATGGACATGTAGCACCAAAGTGGATCAGGATGGTGTTTTGCATACATCAACTGAGGTTTACAACCATACAAGATATAAGTTCTATCGATATATTGCTTTGTAGTGTCCTAAGTTTTAAAATTGCCTAGAGACAAAGCTGAAGACAAGAGGAAGGCTACTGAGAAGCAGACATAGGAGCTTCATAAAGAATTCCATTTCAGTGGTAGGACTTACAAATCAAGAGGTTTCCTTTTTTGCTCACCTACTAAGCCACTATTTTTTGCTACATAATTGAATAAGCCCTGTATCCCTGGTTGCTCATCTGATAGTAAGGTCCTCACAAGCCATGTAATATGTTAAGAATTAGCTATTCGTTGCTTAGAAATGACATCACACTGAAAAAGCAATAATAGCCTCATCAATAAACCAATGAACATGCCAAACATGTGTCAAATAGTTATCAATATAACTCAATGGTGAAAATGGATCCATGTGGTTGATCTCACAAATTAATGGTGTTATTGATGTCATAGTATCTTGTATAGATTTAGTTAAGCTTCACAAGATGTTGCACAACATTCTCATGAAGCACTGAATGAGTTCTTATTATTGTAAAATAGTCCCCAAGTCGCATAAGATCAAGCTCTTTTAGGTGACAACAAAACACATTTTCAATAACTCCACTAATTTTAACCAGAAAGCTTTATAATTTATGCAAATGTTCTAACTCAAAATACTAGTAACAAAAAGTAAACATACCTTAGTCGGTGTCTGTTGCAAGTTGTAAAGAAAGCAACAAAACCATAAAAAATGCTTCGAATTGCTCGAAATACCTGGAGAATGAGAAGGAAACTTCCAAGATATGAACATGGATATTCATCAGTGCATAACTATACAATTTAAATGCATATAACCTTGGAAAATATATCATTCCAAAGTGACCGCCAAACTGGAACTTCATAGGTAACTACTGTTGCTTCAGATACAGAAGCAAGCTGAAACAAAGCGCCTATAGATGACCAGGTTCCTTTTAGTACGTAGTAGATGTTGGCGAGAAGTATCCCAACATAACTTGCTATTGCAAGAATTAAGCGGGCAGGGGCTATAACAATTTCCCAGAGGAGCCAAACTAATGGGTATATAACATATGCCGCTGTTACACAAAAAAGTAGAAAAAAAAGTGAGAGAGAGGAAGAAGTGGAGACCAAAGACAAACAACTATAGGTAAAAAGGCACAAATATCTGATATCATACATTCATACCTATACTCCATAAAGTAGAAAAGATGAACCGAACCAGAAAGGCCAAATAATGATATCCAATATAGTTATGATCATGCTGCATGAAGAGGATAACATGTTCCAAACAATCAAACTTAAGCTTTCTACTGTATCAAAACATACATTCCAGATGGGGAAGACAAATTCAAAAAGTTCCATAATTGGACCCGCAATTGGCTTGGTCAAAACTGATAATAATGACTTAGTAGCACGTGCAACCATCAGGAACCACTTGAAAGCTTTCTCACAGTTATGAAGAAATAGTATAGTCCCCAGGTACTTGATCCTTGAAATCATTTCCCAAGATTCTATCCAATCGAAGAATGGCCCAAATAAGCTTGATGCAGTTGCCTTTAGTATGGGAACATTCTTATATAGGTCATAGAAACCTATGAGGACAGTGGTTATAGAAATCAAGACATATAAGGCCCTTGCTAGAGGACACATCCACGGACGATATATTTGGCAAAATACCGGGTAGGACTGGAGAAATATGACCCATGAAGGAAGTCCATACTCCAATAATGTAAGTAGCCTCAAGTCAGCCATAATTATTTCCTTAAGCTTAAATGGGAGATCATGATCATCAAATCTGAATAAGATGAGCACATCCTTGTAAGTGGTAGCCTCAAAAACTAAACTAGCATGCTCACTTTCACAACTGGACGAAGAAGACGAGGACTCAGAAATTGTTGGTGAGCTCACAATTTCGCTGTATGCTTCCTCAGAAACTTCATCAGTGTCACTGCCCACACTTGATTTCATTATCTTTCTTCGCTTGTATGGCCCAGAAACAGGTGGTGTGTAGGGTGAACCTGAATCTTCCATTCTTTCAAGCATAGGGATAGAATTAGAATAGCTACAATTATGTTTTTCCTCATGGAATTCGTCAGCATTGTGAAAATTATCACTCATTTCAGTAGTGGTAAAAGGATCTTCCCGAGCATCGTAAAACACATCTCCTGGAAAAGATGATACATGGTTGTCAAGGAGAAGGGACTCATGAGACGTAACAGAAATCTGAGTTCTGCATTACCTTTGTTGGAGATACTTTCTAGATACTCCCGAAGCAGATTAATCTCATTGCAGGTCCCTGTATACCAGGAAGAAATGCAGCTACAAGACTGTTCAATACTATCAAATTCCCACCTTTTCATCAATTTAGCTTCCAATGCCATTGACGTATCAGTCTATGTAAGTAATCACAAATACAGAAAAGAAACCTTCTATTAGGTCAGAGACAAACAGCGGATATACTGGTCAAAAAAGGAAATTAAAAAATATAGGATACCTGCAGTTCATTGAGGTAGTTGATACCACGCACATGAGCCCATTGTACTTCGAAAACAATGAATCCATACAATGTACAGTGCAACTCCTTATTGAAGAGGAATGAGGCCTTCAGTTTCTTGACATGGAGCAACTTTTTCTTTTGACTTAAAGCAGCATCAATCAGTGAGAACCATCTGCGCAATCTGTTTCTAGTGATGGAAAGGGATCTAGAGCTATTTGTAAACTCTAAAATCTTTCCAATATCTCTTCTTGTCACTCTAGCAGCTCTGGTGTTTGCAAAAGGAGATAACCTAGACTGAATGACAAAAATTTAACTGAAATATACAATTGACTCGCACATATGAAGAGTATGACTTTGAAGGTTTCCACATTTACCTTAGTAACCATTAACTGCCACAAGTGAGCAGCTCGTGAATCCTGGGCAATCAACCATGGACGGTTATCAACAAGGATAAAGAACTTCTGACTTCTTATCGGCAAAAAGAGAGTCAAACGTGAGAGATAGGACTGCAAATCCCTACAAAGGAAACCCAAATATGGAGTTAGTCCTATCAATTTTATAGCAGTAGCATGTTGGCTTCACAGAAATATCTGACACATAAATCTTTTGTAAGAATTCCATATATTAGCATCCGAGAAACCATATCCCCAAGCATGACAAAAATGTCTGACCAACAAATTTCAAATGCAGATCAGGTTCAACAATCTATAATATATATTAAAGCAATTTGGATCACAACATTATATTTTGCTTGGACCGGTCTGTATTGGATGGTATTTACCGGTTCAAACCAGGGCTTTTTCACTTGGTTTAGTACAGTAAGCATGTCACCATCTGGTAACCTGCAGAAACCGGATGATAAGCCCACCCTGGCACACTCTCTTTCTCTCTTGCTTAATCTATCCCATGATGTTTTTATAAAATAATTGATGGGTTGTTAACTTCATTGTCTTTTACTAGTACCTCTCTCTGTTTCTCCTCCAGATGCCTTCTCTCAACTGCCTTAACCCACCCCTGCTCACCACGGCCGCCCATTGTTCACCATTGCCTGCTATTCTCCTTCTCCTTCTCCTTCTCCTTCTCCTTCTCCTTCTCCTTCTCCTTCTCCTTCTCCTTCTCCTTCTCCTTCTCCTTCTCCTTCTCCTTCTCCTTCTCCTTCTCCTTCTCCTTCTCCTTCTCCTTCTCCTTCTCCTTCTCCTTCTCCTTCTCCTTCTCCTTCTCCTTCTCCTTCTCCTTCTCCTTCTCCTTCTCCTTCTCCTTCTCCTTCTCCTTCTCCTTCTCCTTCTCCTTCTCCTTCTCCTTCTCCTTCTCCTTCTCCTTCTCCTTCTCCTTCTCCTTCTCCTTCTCCTTCTCCTTCTCCTTCTCCTTCTCCTTCTCCTTCTCCTTCTCCTTCTCCTTCTCCTTCTCCTTCTCCTTCTCCTTCTCCTTCTCCTTCTCCTTCTCCTTCTCCTTCTCCTTCTCCTTCTCCTTCTCCTTCTCCTTCTCCTTCTCCTTCTCCTTCTCCTTCTCCTTCTCCTTCTCCTTCTCCTTCTCCTTCTCCTTCTCCTTCTCCTTCGCGTCAAAGTGAGATAGGACTGCAAATCCCTACAAAGGAAACCCAAATATGGAGTTAGTCCTATCAATTTTATAGCAGTCGCATGTTTGGCTTCACAGAAATATCTGACACATAAATCTTTTGTAAGAATTCCATATATTAGCATCCGAGAAAACCATATCCCCAAGCATGACAAATGTCTGACCAACAAATTTCAAATGCAGATCAGGTTCAACAATCTATAATATATATTAAGCAATTTGGATCACAACATTATATTTTGCTTGGACCGGTCTGTATTGGATGGTATTTACCGGTTTCAAACCAGGGCTTTTTCACTTGGTTTAGTACAGTAAGCATGTCACCATCTGGTAACCTGCAGAAACCGGATGATAAGCCCACCCTGGCACACTCTCTTTCTCTCTGTAATCGTATCCCATGATGTTTTTTATAAAATAATTGATGGTTGTTAACTTCATTGTCTTTTTACTAGTACCTCTCTCTGTTTCTCCTCCAGATGCCTTCTCTCAACTTGCCTTAACCCACCCCTGCTCACCACGGCCGCCCATTGTTCACCATTGCCTGCTATTCACTGCCACCATCCTTGCCCGCCTGCCCAGTACATCTCCTCCTCCATTCCTTTCTCCTATCCGTCTCTTCTCCTCTTCTTGTTCTCCTCTTCCTGTTCCTCTCCATAACCACTTCTTCTCCCCCTCCTCTTCTCTCTCCTTCTCCTTCTCCTTCTCCTTCTCCTCCCACCTCGGTGACGATTGGTATGCTGATGTACCATATGTCATGGAACATAATACCAACGCTTACCAGAGTCATGCTTGTTTATTAATCATTTAATTGACCAGATTAATCATATCACTCTTGGATAATAAAGCTTGTTTTTAGTAATTTCTGTATTGAAAGTCAACTGACAGGACCTTTTTTTCTTAAAGGAGATGCAACGATAAATGAAATAGTTGAACCCAAATATGATATATGCACTCCCTGCGAAAGTTGGCTAGTAATCCACAACCTGGTTGGCACCCTAAAAATATGCAAATCATGAACTCCAACAAAACTATTGAAAAAAATAAACAAATGCATACATTTTTCTTACTATTGCTGGGACAACTATACATTTCTTAATCAAAGTTAACATAGGTTTATCAACACTCAATTCCGTGAAATACCTTACTACAAGAAGCCTGAACTTTAGTGAAAATTTGATAGTTGATAGCAACATTCGGATAGTTTACACCAAATTCTGAATACCCAACCAACATGGGAAAACATAAAAAACTATAAAGAAGAAAAATAAAAGTCTCAACTTACAAAGGATTTTAGAGAAGAAAAATAAAAGTCTCAACTTACAAAAGGATTTTAGAGAAGAAAATTGGAGAAGAAACAGCAACGAGTTAATGATAACTCATAATCTGAAAGCCTATGTTGTCTGAGTAAAGTCTGCAACCAAAACAGAAAAGAAGAGGAAAGTTGTATAATGTTATAGCAAGATTTTAACATTCAGGATTGAGGATTAGACAATAAATTTTACGTTGAATGGGTAGCAGTTTTTATTTTTCAAAGTTGCCAAAGTATAAACGTTTAGGGATGCTAGAGCAACTGATTATGCTGATAAAATTAAGATGTCATAGAGGAAAATCATTGGACACACTGGAAATGATTACAATCCATTAAACATGAATTCAATGAGGAAAATTGGATTGCTGTTTGAGATGAGAATTCACTAGGTACCATTCCTGGAATCATAAATTGCTGTTTTAGATGGGAATTCACAAAGTACAGTTATTGAGACTCTTGAATTAGGAATTAAACTCGTGCAAACAGATGATCATAATGCATTGTTGCCACAGTATATGCCAATTAGCATGGTCAACATGAGATCCATATTAACCAGGACAAGCCAGCATTAGCAAAAGGGTTTGTCAGCACACCCTTCCCTTGGCACTAAAAGGGCCTCCAAGCTACGCAGTCGCTTAAGCACTGGATCTGGGGCCTAACAACTAACCTGTTATCGCTTGATTACTACAAATACATTGCTAAAGGATAAAAGAGGATCAGGATACTGAAAAGTTTTGACAAATGCAACATATCAAAATGTAGTTTTCTTTTGATAAATCATATTTAGAAATAGTTATCTCTAAAGAAATAGCAACAACCATGGATACATTGGCTTATTACCCTATCAAACCCTCTTTATAATGCATATGTTTTACATAACATTGCTCCTATGTCTCATATATATGTCCACACGACACCCCGATTATCTGATGGCATACTATTTCATGATGCCATTCGAGTTTTAAAAACAATATTGATGATAATCCATGAAACCCAAAAAAATGAACATGTAAATGAGTTATTTAAGATATATCTGTAATCATTCTAGACAGAGAGTATTGTTGTAAATGAGATGATTCAATAAAAATTTATTTAATTAACCATCATATAAATATTGCCTTATCAGCAAGACAGCCCATACCATTCCATAGTCCAACCTACAATTTACCTCACTATAGGGGGATATTGACAAGTACCAATTCAGTATGCCACCAAGAAAAAAGAAGAAAAAAATTGAAAAAAAGAAATAGATATATCTTCATGATGCAATTTCAATTGTCTATTTTTTGTTCTTTCTTGATGACCTATTGCTTGGGAGGAGACTGTGCAGATCATGCCACTAGCAGGATTTCACCAAGAATCTGATCAAATAAGGGGAATGTCATCGCCAACAGAGCAATCAGGCTAGACTACTTCTGATCTAGAATAGGTGACAAGTGGGCGTTTCTACTTCTAGCAGGGATCCTATGCACCATCTGTTGACATCTTGTGATGGAGGTCAATAAGAGCGTATTAGAAACATCCAGGTTCAAATGATACGGATACCATCAAAAGGCACTACTAATTCCACGGAAGGTGTTTATATAAGGTTATAAACTACATAATTTTATAATATAGAGTTGAAATTTCCCCATCTTCTTTCCCATCGAATCCATGCTTCTAGCGTTCATATTTCACATATCAGTCCAATATCTCAACTAGATAATCTTACCAAATTAAGTTGATTTAGGGGTAGAGACGGGGGAGCGATAACAAAACCGTTTCTTAAAACCATACGGAACCAAGAACACATCAATACTAGTTCTTACCCAATCTGCAAACTCGTGAGAGGAAAGAAGCAGCGATCCTCACGAGTTCCCATCGCAATTCTGCTGCAAAAGAAATTATCCTTCTGTTAGGAGTAATCAAAGCCAAAAATTTATCCCCAAAACACCAAATCTGGCGTCAGGATGAAGTTAAAAAGAAGAAAACCGCTGATCAGGTCAAAATGCTTCCATCGCTTACCACCACCGGTTCCACCGAACCTCATCACCACCTTGAACGTTTCCGCTAGATCGGGATACCAATAGGAGTACAAAGCAAGATATAAGGCCGCTGGAGAAACAGATCAAGAGAGAGAGAGAGAGAGAGAGAGAAGGCGGCTTGGGGCCAATTAATACACTTCGCTTTGCTTCCAAGGGGCGTCCGAGCGCGATGCCTCGCGGCCTCGCCACATCCGCGACGACGACGTCACCCCACGTTAACGCCGTTACTATGCCCTCCTTGAAAATTCGTTATTCTTTTTATCTTTTTATCTTTCGCCGGGTGGTCGCTGCCACGAGTCTGACGTGTCGCTCTCTCCGCTTTGGGATTCGTTCCTCCGCTGCTCTGGGTCGAAGCCAGACGATCGGGTTGCGCGCCGGGGGCGGCGACAGAGCGCGGGAGCGGCGGAGCGGTGACCGGCCACGCGGGCGAGACACACGAAAGCGAAAAGGTCAAAAAGGCAAAAGGGAAAACCACCACGGATTACTGCATCGGATGTATGAGGAAACGTGGAGATTAGGATGAGTTAGCGAGACAATACCAACAGCGAACAGCATTTGGTGGAACGACAACGCGACCTGCCGACAAATTTCATCCGGCGGCTAACCCAAATCCATGTCAATCCGACTCGACTCAGATTCCTAATTCGATTCGTGCTCGGCTCAGCCGCACCACCCAAAGCTACGCCACAAGCACAACCCATGGGCCATCCTGTGCTCGCCCCACTCGCACTTTAGAACTACGCTATCTGAGGCTCAGCTATTTTGCGCCTAATTTCCCACGTATATTATTTGGTCATTATTACTCCAGCCTAAAACCAAATATTGGCTATATTATTGGAATCCACTGCATAATTTTATTAGAGTCCGAGTGTGTCATATGTTCCATGATAGAAGATGAATTTGCTCGACATAAAAGTCTCATACGATACCAATATTAATAGGTTCGGAGGGTTTTCGCAGAGAGTTTTTGGATACTGTCGGCGACGTTTGAGCAGGGAATTCATTCGAGGGAGCAATTTCACGTGATTATTGAACGTTAGGGATCATCCCAACTGTTCCATGTTATCGCTGCATTGTCGTGCATATAATGTGACTTTCTTGATTGACATGTTGAGTCGACATAGCAATCGCGTGGATGTTGGACTTTTCTTGACATAAGGACTGCGTAGTGTTATTGCTGCATCGTCGTGCATATCATGTGACTTTGACTGACTGACATGTGGAGTGGATGAGCCCATCCATCATAAGCAGTCGTTGTTATGACGCAAAAAAGAGAATAATACGGTCTTCACATGATTCTAAAATGACGCATTTGATTATTATTATTATTATTATTCATGGATTACATTTGTCCATAATAGGCGTCCGCGTAAATGTAGTAACATCACTGCCACGCAAACCAAATCGATCGAACTAACAGACTGGAGTCAGATCAAACTTATGTCCAACATGGTCTGATCCAACCCAATGCAACTCGGATCCAATTAAAATCCGATCCGCTAGTAAATCGGATGGTATTGGAATAAACCCTACCCGCATGTGCATCATGACAACACCTCTGCTTTTTCTTAAGATTATGACAATAGACTAACAAAATGTTCAAGTTACAAGAAGACATCAGAATTGGTGCTACTAAAGGAGTATGCACAAGCCAACACTAAAGTTGTAAGGCACTAACCCAAAATAAAAAAATATTAAAAGGAACATGAGTCAGACAACTACGACACTGGTTCACATGCATGCTATGTTACAGAGATCCATGATAGTTTAACAGTGCCACCAAAAAGAAGATGCTCCCACCCTACCCCAACCTGTCTCCCACCCTTTCACTGATGTTCTTCCCTCCATATCTAACTCTTTGGTACTCGGCATTGATTGTTCGTTCAGGCTCCGGACGGAAATGCACACCTACCAATCTCTGCAACACCACCACAATGCAACACCAATTAGTAAACAACAGAGTCAATAGTATGTAATGCAACCTAGCATCAGTTGGGTGTTGTGGTGGGCACCATCGAAACCCAATGGAAGTTTACACGCACATAAAGCGACACGTTGTGGTCACTACTGCCAATGGACATGATGAGTCACGTCACATCGGGCAGTGCTGTCAACCGCACTGTTCCCCATCGCTTTGGGCTGCCGGGAATCCTAAGCCGGCAATCACGAGATCCGGACCGTAGATCTCGTTCCCAACGTGCGAAGACGGGCGTAGTTGAGATGGGGGGAGGGGGGGCGCCAAGCGTGGGGAAACTTACTGGGAGCCTGGGAAACGAGGTACGCGGCGCCCTCGAAGTCGCACGTGCCGATGGCTCGTCCTTTCCTCTGGTAGTAGCTGTTGAAGGCGTAGGCCGCGTGCGCCTCCACCGTGTCGGGCTCGTAGCACGCCGCCCCCGGTTGGATCGGCCGGCAGTCCGCTCCGCCGTCGCCGCATGCGAAGTCCAGCGCCGCCTGAAGCCGCGCCTTCCCCACCATCGCGTTTGCCACGCACCAGCTCTCCCCTGTCGAGCTCGCCCGCACCGTGCCGGAGGATGACGGCTGTGGCAGCGTGGGAGGGGAAGAACTGCCTTTGCTGCCGCCGTTGGACCTTCCTCTGTCTTCCTCCCACCGCAACCCTCCGCCTCCGCTGTTGCTACCGCCGAGCGTAAACTGGATGTCGTAAACCTTTCCCTCGTCCGGGTAGAACAGCCCGTAGTTCCTCTCCGACGTCGGCCCTGGCTTCTGGTTCTCGTTGAACAGCGCGAAGACGTAGACGTTCAGGTCGGCTTGGGGTCTCAGTGGCGTGCCGGCATTGCCCGACAGAACCCGCCTGACGAGGTTCCCGTTGTAGGCAGCCGCGTTCGCCGCTCCGGCGCCCGTCTCGTTGGAGTCGCCCTTGGACGGCCATCCCGTCTCGGATATGACTATTTTGATGTCGTCGTACTTGAGGGCCGACATGGCGGCGAAGACGGCGTCGATCTGTGCGTCGAGGAGGCTGTCGTAGCGGAGGCCGTTCCCAGAGTCGACCACCCCCTCGTTGGGGCGAAAGAGGGCGTAATCGAGGGAGATCACGTCGGCATTGGCCTCGTACGCGAAGAACGGGTAGGCATTTACCATGAGGTAAGAGCCGGTAGTGCGCAGGAGCTCAAGCATGGGCCGCATCACTGGTTCAGCCAGGTCGGACCGAAACGAGCCTGCGGAGGGCGGGTAGGAGGCCTGGAGCGCGGTGAGGGCGATGGGGGAGCACACCTTGACGGCGCTGTCGAGGCGGAGGCGGGACAACGCGGCGTGCACGTTCTGCATGGCCGGGACGAGGAATGCTGTGAAGTTCCGTGAGTCAACGAACACCTCATTCCCCACGGCTATGGCATCGATCTGGGTGGAGGGGTAGTAAGCGGCGACGTTGCGCTGGACCCAGGCGAAGGCGAAGCCGGAGCGAGATGCGGTGGCCACGAGGATCTCGTTGGGGATGGTGACCACCACCTTTATACCGGTGCCGGCGAGGGCGCGGAGGACGGAAGGGTCGGCGTCGTAAAGCTTGACATGGCCGATGTCGTTCGACTTCAAGAGCTCCACCACCTTCGTCGCTGGCGGCAGGTTGTTGGCCACCCGTCCATAGTTCACACCAACAGTTCCTGCTTCTGCAGATTGGACAAAGAAATAACACGACGAGGAAGCACATTTAGCACGAAACAAGCAAAATGAGCATGGTGGTCAGAGAGTCAAATCACCTGAGTAGGAGAAGACGAGGGGGAGGAGGAAGGAGAAGAACAAAAGAAGCCCCATGCTCTGAGACGGACAGAGCATGAGAATGCCGGATTTTTTGGAGCGCGGGGGAAAGGTGGGGATGGCGAAGACGGAGGGTGAGGGAGAGAGTGGGCTTTATAACTAGAAGGACTCGAGAGGAGGGGAGGGTGAGGGAGCTGGGAGCGTTCGCATGGGTGGGGGCAAGGTATGGCAGAGTGGGCTCCACCCACGTCCTCGTTTTGTGTGGTAGTGGGGCGGCATAGAGAACCACATACGGATCGGCTATTCTCCACGCACGAGGAACGGTTCCGGGGAGGGTCACGGCCGGGGTACGTGTCGGTTTATCGGTGCGTGTTGGAGCAATCCCGTGTTGTAAAACGCGCGTCGGATCGCCTGTATATTCCCGGTGGGGGAAGGGACCCACGCCCAGGAAGTCGACCGTTTTGGGGCGCCATCACAGGGAGAAAGCGGTCAAAAAAGACGATGAGTCGAGATGACGGGAAGCGGGCGCAGAGGGGCTCCCCGCTGCGGGGGACTGTCGACCGTTGGATTGCAAGTCCGTAGCCGGACACTGTACTCGCTACGGCCTGCAGTGGACAGCTTTGCCTGCGCGATGGGAAGGGAAAGGTCGGCATCTCCTGCGTTAGGGTGGGAAAGGGGGAGCACGAAAGCGGGAAATGGTGGAGAAACTTAGCTGGAGCTAATTAATGGAGATTGATTACAATAATGGGGAGGAAGAAGGAGAGAGAGCTGGACGTCCCGTGAGGGCATGTGGGTGCCTCGTAATAGAGGATTCTTTGTCGTCGCCCGTGTCAGTAACAGGTCTTTAGCAACGGATACGTCCAACGTGCTCTCCGTTTGTCAAATTAGTTAATTGAGAGATGAATGCTTCGAGGTTATGATGTCCGCGAGTCAACTAAGGAGGACTCGATTGACTCCAAGCTAAACATTCGGAGCACCATATCCGAAACAGAGAGGGACGGAGTGTGAAATGGTTGAATCATACAGTGGATGATAACGTTCGACCAAGAAAACGAGGATTCATGAGTGTTTTGAGGATGGCTAGAAAGCAAAAGGAAGGAGGGAGAGAGAGAGAGAGGATTTATGATAAGAATAAGAGAAAGCGTTATTTATAGGAATAGGAATAAAATTCGGACTGATACATCAAAATCTAGCACCTAATCAAGCATTAAATTACATCCCAACACAAGTGGTTGACTGTGTAATATTATGTATGTGTGTTAGGATTGGCATGTATTTTTTGAAATCTCAATTACCAGTAACTTTATATCACAAAACGTTAGTTGGTAAGTTTGCTTGGCAATACGAGCTTTATATTGTTTAAAGAAAAAAAAATCTTTGATAGTGATGTTTGAGTAACCATGGGAAAGAAAAAATAATAATAAATAAAAAATAATAGGGAAAAAAATTATTTCATACTCAACTCTCATTCAAAAAGAAGACTCGTACGATAATATCTCGTGATAAGAAAAACATCATTAACCAATTGTCAATCGGCCTTCACATGGTGTTCAGGTTAAAAGGAAAAGATAAGGGTAGATTGTTAGGATCGAATAAGGGTTAAGGCAAGTGGTTATAAATTATCCTCTTTATCGTCCACATGGATAAAAGGTCAATGAGAGGTTGTTAAAGATAGTAAGAGGTTGCCTCTTCGTAAAATTTTTCCCTTAATGGTCAAATATAAAAACTCATCTTCAACAAAATGAAAGAATTGATCAATTTTTGACCACTCGCATTCACACTCACCTACCTCGAATTACTAACTTAGGTATGAGAGGGATCAGATTGAGAAACATCTCTTGACCTCGATTTTTGTACAGGTGGCACCTTAGGGGCTTGGTATTTCTACTTCATAAGCACTTCGAACAACCCTGCGCACATGAGTTCGGATCATGTCGAGCTGACTAGGATGTCAACGATATCATCCCATAACATTTTTTTTACTAGAAGGAGGACTTGATGTCGGAAGAATGTCCATTCGTCGACTCACTCAATGAACGATCGAGCAAGGAGGCGTTGCCCTAAATCGATCGTACTTTTATTTGTGGGGGTAGCAACCACCTTTTCTACACATTGGTGCCTTTACCTCGACGCAAACGTCAATGCGATAGTAACATCTATCCAACAACTCAGGTTTTTTACCCCTAAGGACATCTGCTTATCCCTATCGATGTATTTTTAAATCTTACTCAACAAGTGCAAATGCATAATAAAAGTTATCGCTTTGCTCTTGCACGAGTTGGCCCAATAAGCAATGCCACAAGCTTGGTTGTGGTCTCTAACTCAGCCACCACCGACATAAGCACCCATCGAGGTTCCTCGACCCAACATAGTGTTGACATCCTAAGAGCGCCCAAGACCTATCAAATCATTGGCCAAGAGGGTACTTTAGTCTCGGACCATGGAATTCAATGGACCACAACACCACTCTGCTTTACTTGAATTCGAGGCCCAATCAACGGACTCGATAGAGTTTTCCATGTGGATTCAACTACGACAGATTGATTGATGTTTAGAGGAGATGCAATGAGAGCTCTAATAATTAAAACAATAAGCATTATTCGATTCTAATGAACTTCCGTGCCTCATCTCTGTAGGCGTTTGATGGTAGTGTCAGCCTTGTGAAGAATATTATGACTTTCTGTGCCTAAATATTATTATATGAAACTTTGGATGCCCTGATGTATCATACTTTATCTATCACGTTAAAAGGCCAACATCATAATTGTATGCGTACCTAAAATCACTATCCATTAATTCTTTTGCCCAGTTTATATGGGAGTTAGAATTTCATTTTCTTGAGAATGTATGATTGCAGCCTTCGATGGTAATACTCCTTAAACTTAAGTAGGGGGAGAAGGAAATACTCATAGACTTCGTCGTTCAATGAGATCTGAGGTGTGCTAGATGTTTATCTGTCACTCATAATATAGACCTCTATGATGGAGCTCAAGCTCTCTCATTCTTATGGTCATTAGTAGAGAATCCATCGACAACTATACCAGAGGCACTTCAAAGGACTAATCAATACATCATTGTTGAGGCAATTGTCTTGGGTAAGAGTGAGAAGTCACGCAAGAGGTCAAAGTAGGAGCAACCATAATTAATCCCAACCCTAAGGTCACCGTGACGAAAGAGAAATGAATGACCCCAATTACATCACCTCAGGTCTGAGCTGACTTATCTAAATATAACTAAAATTAACAGATTTTCTAGATAAAAGGGAAGGGGCTCTTAAAAGACCCTCACTCAATAAAAACCCTATTGGTGAAAAGAGACATGTCCAAATACTATCGGTTCCACTAGATTACGATCATAACATGAGGGATCGTCATGACTTGAAAAAGCATATTAAGAAGCTCATACATTGGAAACACCTTTGGCGGTTTGTCTGAAAGCACTAGAAACTCTCATCCTGAACTCAAGGGTCGGTGGAGAGGTAAATTAATATCATCATTGGTGGACGTGCCTATTGGGGGATAACTTCTTAGGTCATAAAGCTTATGCCCAAGCTATCATTGAAAAACACTCAAGGGCAGAGGACAACTTGAAGATAACCTTCAAGAAGAAAGAAATGAAGTACCTCGACTTGAATTATAACGATGCCTTAGTAGTTTCTATGAGGGCAATCAATACTCAAGTGAAAAGGGTCATGACGGACATGGGTATCTTTGTTGATGTCCTTTACTTTAATGCTTTCCAAAAACTAGGGTTGTCAACTAATGATATTACCCTTATAACTTCATCGTTGATGGGGTTTATTGGCAACTCTTTCTCACCTCTTAGGTCTGTGAATGTACATGTCACATTCAGAGATAAGCTTTGCTCCAATAAAATACTGGCTAGGTTAATGGTCATGGATATCCCCTCGGTGTACAATGTGATCATAGGTTGATCTACACTGAATAGAGTGAGGGTAGCGGTTGCGCCCTACCACATGGTGATGGAATTTTTGATGAAATAAAGGTCAAAACCTATTGTCTCAAAACTATAAAGGGGTGGTGTTGTCGAGGACATGATATATTGTGAAATTAAATAAGTTTTACTTTTAATGCATCCCTCGATGTAAGATCGCAGTGACTATGCCCTGAGCGTCAAGCCTTGGTTTACCATGTCTTTGGTGCTGGTTAGAAAAAAAAATTTTTCTTCAAGGTATAGGTGTTGCAAGTCAAGAAAAAAAAATATTACTCAAAAAGTCTACACCAACTCAATCGAGCCTCGATATCCAAAATGAGACATCAACCTACCAAGATAGAGACTAATCAAGTGGATAAGACTGGTGATGCAATAAAGAAAAGGCATAAGGACTAAGTCGAGTAGGCAAACCTAACCTAATAACTCAGTAAAGAGCAATACGTCACAAGACAACGGACTAAGCATCAAGGTGAGGTGGCAAGATGAGATCGTCGTTAAAAGGCCTTTAGTAGCCATCTAAACATTTTGATATTTAGGGTACTCGGTAAACAAATATTCTTCAATTTTCATCTCAGGGTACCTTGTCTTGAAATAAGCTAAGGCAACATAATACATATATTGGTATGAGGTGACCCTTGACCTCTTTAGGTTCTTCCTAAACCTTACGAAGGCCTTGTAGTCGATGATCGCCTCCTGTCAAAACCTCAATATCATCTTTCTCTCAATATCCAATGCCTTCTTCAAACCTTGAAAATGCTTTAGCATACTCATGACTCACCTGTTGGTTGCGACAACTTGCTTGATAATACCCTCATTGAACCCAGCTCTCAAGCAAGTCATAATAACTTATCCTCTATATTCCAATTATTGCTCCGAATCACCCTCAATTGTTTGATGCAATCAGCTAGGCACCACTCAACCTCTTCTAATTGCGTTGCTAATTCGGTTCCTCAAGCCTTTACCACAATGATAAGCGTTGGGTTTTCCCCCTTCCTTTTCAACCCCTTCACCTCCACATAGAGATTGTCAATCATGAGGAATTACTAATGAATGATAAAGCCAATGTCCTGCATGCGGTCAAGAAGGACTGTGCGTAATAGTGATGTTATAAGCTAAAGATAAAATGACACCTCAAAAAGTGCAAAAATAATCAATATGCAAAGACCACGTTAGAAAGTGCAAAAGTGATCGATGCACGAAGACTACCTCAAAAAGCATGAAAGAAACCCACCATAGTGGGAGGCATAAGATAAAATATGCTTGAGACATGTGAGTTGAGAAAATCTAACTCATATAAGAAGAAACCTATCACAACGAGAAGCATAAGACAAAATGTGCCCGAAACACGTGGGTCGAAAAAACTCGACCCACGTAAGAAGAAATCCATCACGATGCGAAACATAAGGTAAAATGTACCCAAAGCGTGTGAGTCGAAAACACCCGACCTGCATAAGAAGAAATCCATCATGTTGAGAGGTACAAAGTAAAATGTTCCAAAGGCATATGAATCGGGAAAACCAAACCCGCGTAAGAAGAAACCTATCATGACAGGAGGTGCAAGACATAATGTGCACAATGTGCATAAGAAGAAACCTGCTACAGCGAGAGCTATAAGGTAGAATGTGATTGAAGCACATGAGTCAAAAAAACTCGACCCATATAGAAAGAAACCAATCATCGTTGGAGGTATAAGACAAAATATGCTCGAGGCATAAGAGTTGAGAAAACTCGATCCGCATCAAAAGAAACCTGTGGAGTCGACAAAACTTGACACGTATAAGAAGAAATCCATCATAATGGGAGGTATACGGCAAAATGTGCTCGAGGTGCATGAGTCGACAAAACTTGACCCGCGTAAGAAAAAATTCATCATGGTGAGAGGCATAAATAAAAATATGTATGAGGTGCATGAGTCGAAAAAACTTGACCCACATAAGAAAAAACTCATCATGACAGTAGGCACAAGGCAAAACATGCTCGAGGTGCGTGAGTCGAAAAAATCTGACCCACGTAGGAAGGAACTCGCCATGACAAGAGGCATGAAACTAAATATGCTAGGGCTCATCAATAAAAAAAAATATGATTGTATGAGAAGAAACTTGCTATGACGAGAAGTATAATACAAAATGTGTCAGATATACGTAAATTAGAAAAAATCGATCCGTATAAGAGTAAATCCGCTCCGACGAGAGACACACGAGAAAGAGTACCCGAAGTAGGGAGGTCGAGCATCAACCCCTCCTTTACCCAAGGTGGGCAGGTGACTACACAATATAGCCCAACAACTTGGTGGCCCATGCAAAAAAGAAAATCGGGAGATGTAGGCACCTCAAGCAGAAATAAACTCCCTCCGCTTAAGGTGGGTTCCTTGGCGATGAGAGGGATAGGTTGATGATAGATCTTCGCTAATAATACTCGAACCTCTCACCTATGGTCCTTATCGAGCCATGGAGGTCAGGAAGACTCGACCCCCCTCCTTTGCTTAAGGTATGGAGGTCAGGAAACCTAGCCCCCACCTTTACCCGAGGTGGGTTTTTCAGCGATGGGAGGGGCAGGTCATCGATAGGAGTCTCTACAACCTGTCACATCGTCACCAACAGCACCTGCAACCCTCACTTACAGTCCTTTTTGAGCCATGGAGATCAAGAAGACCCAACCCCCTTTATTGCCTGCATAGGTAAAAAGCTAAGAAATAGTTGTTATAGACAATTAAAGGTTGCCTCGTTGTAGAATATTCAATGAAATATTCGACATCTTTACAACAAGGTATAAAGGCTCATCTTCAATAAAATAAAAGGGATGATCTCTTCGTGGCCACTAGCATCTACACTTGTATATCTTAAATTACTAACTTGCGTCGGAGGGATTAAATTGAGAAACCTTTATTAAAGTGACACCTTAGGAGCTCGATGTTTTAATCTCAAAATCACTTCAGACAATTTTGCACATACAAGTCAAACCTATAATATCTTACAACTTCATACCTCTCGTACGATTAATATATACTAATATAATTTTTTAAAGTTTTGAAAGTACATCATGACTTTCTCTAAAGTTATAAGATTATCAAAATGATTTAGTAAGAAAATAATATAATTTATTTATTTTTATAACATAAAACTTTATTTTTAAAAGATTATTTATGTTTATTTATATGATTATATTTTTTATTTACTATATATTTAGGTCATACAAATTTTTTATAGGATTATATCCATTCATTTATTTTATTTGTTTATTTGAATAAAAAAATATACTTTTCAATAAATATTAAAAATATTAAAAGAGTAAATTGGTTACAAAATATTTAATGAAGAACTTTTGAAATATAATTTTATTAAATAACACCTACGCTAAGGCATATTTAAAATATAATTTTTATCTAATATTTATCAAACATCCAAAGTATTTCACAACTATACATTCACTCAAATCTTGTTCTTCAACTATATATCAAAAATAAAAATATGTTTTCAAACACAATCTCTATCCCACGTCTATTCATAAATGATTAAGGGTTCAAAATCTAATATGAGGAGATGAGTGTATGAAACCATAAGGCTTTAAAAAAAAAAAAGAAAATTAGATAACCTAATTGATAAAAATTTTAACTGTTGTTGATAGGATCTCCTCTTAACAGAAGAGATATTCTAGAATATTAGAGTATTTCCAGTATCTTTATCTTCATTTTTTTTTCAATTTGAAGATATAAAAATACATTATAAATTTTTGTATAAAGTAGGAAATCTTTGATAAATCACCCCTTAGACATCATCAGCAGATAAAAGACTGACAGCGCCATAGGATTACTGTGCATTATTTGAGTCTCCACTTCTGTATATAATTGTATAAAACGAGTAGCAAAAATATAACGTCAACAGAAAAATGAAACAGAAGCTGCTGAGAGTATACAGCATGAGATTAAGAATTTGCATCTGAATACAAAGCAGAGAGACGAGCAAATAGTTAAAGAGCAAAGATGAGGATTTCCATCGCACCCGGGAAGAAGAAGAAGATTAAACGGTGGGCAGGACCTTCTTGACGATTTCGTCGCTGAGTGCCGCAATCTGGGAGTCCAGCGCTTTGATGGTCTCCTCCTTCTGCCTCTCCAAGTTCTGAAGCGCCTCCGCCAGCTCCGCCTCAACACGCTTCCGCCCCTCCGCCAGCTTCTGCTCCAGCTCCGCCGACGACTCCTTCTTCATTTGGTTCAGCGCCGCCGAGATCTCCGCCCGCGCCGCCTTCATCACCGCCGCCGCCTGATCATCCAGCTCCTTCACCTCCCCCGACGTGTCCTTCACGTCGGACAGCTTTGCGCGGATGGCGGCGTCCCTCTCGTCCATGAACTTGCCCAGGGGCGTGTAGTAGATCTTGTCGAGCGCCACCATCAGCAGCAGAAACTCGATGGCGATCGCGGGCAGCGTCAGGTTGAAGTCGAAGAGCGCCGCCTTCTCCATCTGCTCCGCCAGGGCCGGTAGCGGCGAGGCGGCCACCATCGCAGCGGCGGCGGCGGCGATCGCAGCAGGCCGCGACGAGAGGGCCAGGCGTTTAAGGAGGCGGGAGGGAAGGCGCGGTTTGCCGCCGTTCTCGTGAGCGGCTCTGGCGATAACGGAGACGGTGGGCAGCCGGATAGGGCACGGGGGGGCGACTCGAGAGAGGAATTGTTGGGAGGTGGAGGTGAAGGAAGGGGCCGAGGCCATGACGGTGCTCGACATGGTCTGCTGGTGGCGAGGGAGGAAATCGGATCGAAGCTGCCCGCTGTGGCGACGCCTAGCACACTGGAGTTCGATGAGAGGGAGGAATTGGTGGGGCGAGGAAGGGGATCGACCAATTAAGTGAGGATCGAGTGCGGAACCCTTATCCTTTGGTTGGCCACAAACACACACGGCTATCGTTCTCTCCCTCGCCCAACGGTGTCCTCCAAGAAAATAAATAGAAAAAAAGGGAATATTTATTTGCCTCAGCTTATTCGGCATTAATATAAAAGTAAAATGAAAAAAAAAGTTTACGATTGATTAATTTCTGCAACAAAGATATTTTCCTTTTTACATTATTTTATCCTAATAACAACAAGGTCCCGTAGCTCAGTTGGTCTAGAGCGTTGGTCTTATGAGCCGAAGGTCGCGGGTTCGAGCCCCGCCGGGACCAATTTTTATTTCTAAAATAATATAATAAATTTTTTTATGTTGATATAAATTTAAAATATCTTTTTGATACAAAAGATAAATGATTATTTTCCTGAAAAGCTCCTCTTTTTCCTTTTTTAAGATAATACTATTATTTTTTATATCTCAAAAATATTATTTCTTCTTTTCTCTATAGTTGCATCCACTTTGCTTCCTCGTTTGTTACTTTTGTCCCACTTTCGCATGTGTAATTCTTTATAGATGAATTCATGTCGTTCTTTCTCGTGCTCCTAACTTTCGCTCGAGCAAAAGGTGATCGTTGTCTCTTATGTCGTCATGAATAATAAAGTAACTCATTGTCTGCACCTCCACTACCCCACAAAATAGAGGAAGGGAGGAGAGCGATATGTAACAAGAGCGACGATAACAATAATGAAGAAGTGAAGGAAGGATGTTCTTGAGAAATCATCATTTAGCCATGTCATTTATTGAAGCTTATGACTTACTATGTCTTCTCAATTTACTCATTGATTCATTTTATTATTTTCAATCTTTGTAATAATATATATGTAAAAGAACATAAATAATAAAATATAACAAGAAAAAAAAATAGACTGTGTAATTACACCACAATTAGTTGACCTCGACTTACAATAATAATAACTGATATAACTACAGGAAAACAAATGCTTATTGGGCATACTTGTAAACGGGAAGTGATCTTTCACTTAGTGCACATCTTTCAAGTCAAAATGCAACTCATTTCACCTCATCTTTCTATATTGAGTCAGGTCCTAGATAAGG
Source organism: Musa balbisiana (assembly GCA_004837865.1). Taxonomy (NCBI): domain Eukaryota; kingdom Viridiplantae; phylum Streptophyta; class Magnoliopsida; order Zingiberales; family Musaceae; genus Musa; species Musa balbisiana. Next base: position 36,652,938 of record CM017195.1, on the reverse strand, counting down.
ATTAACAGTCGGATAAATGGAGATATCAAGTGGATTCAGTGATAGTGCCGGTGGTGGACGGGCTAAAGTCTAAATGATCATCAAAGATTTACTTGCGGAAGTCAGACACCATAAGAGGAAGCCCCTTGCCGAAGTGAGATCTTTGGTTCTCAACCGAGCAATTCCTTAGCACGAGTAATGTCAGGCTTGCGCTTGTGAGGGTCGTCCTCTGTGTTGGGTCGAAATTCAATCTTAGCACTAGGATCGATGGTTTCCTGCATCACATTCGTGAGCTCTAGCATGGTGAACTCCCCAGGATTGCCGAGGTTGAATGAGCCGACGTGCTCCCCTTCCATGAGCCTTATCAAACCCTCAACCTGTATTTATATATGACACCTTTCGTAAAGAGAATATTCAAGTATCAAGAAAATTGAGATAGAGAGAGGAATAAGGAATAGTCTATTTTGGGATCGAAAGAATTGGACGGCATATATTGAGTTTTATCCACAATCTAATAAACTTAGGTCGAATTTATGTATGATCTTAGGTATATTACCCTTGACTAGTTTGACTTAGACTCGTCATCAGCCAAGCGAAAGAGAATAATAAGTTGCATAATATGACCCACAATTTAATAGTCTTCAACTTCTAAGTTGAATCGGTGTTCAATGTTATGTTTATTAATCTTGATCAATTTGGCTCAAACTCATCATCAATCTCAACACTCTTATTAGCAAAAGCCACGAGAATACGTCATACATCTAACAACAATGATAATTAAGATCGTAATGCTGTCATAATAACAGTGAGATCTTGTGGATAATTGTTGCTAAGACATCTATAAAAAAATTTGATAGGAGACAATGGAATTGCAAATCTGGACTTCCAAACCATTTACCTATTATTGCCTTCGTCAACAATGGTTTCTCCAATTCAAGCTTAGTGATCTGTGTATTAGCCTTAAAACTTTTAAGACTACTGATAGGAACATGAGGCAAATGGTGCTTAGACTTCAGGTAGACACTACTGGTGAATGCTCAACATGGGGTCTCCCTAGATATATAAAAGTGAATAAAAGGCATAGAGAGGCAAACAGTAGTAAATAGGAACGGGAACCTACCAGATCAGACACGTACTGGAAACTCCTAGTTTGCTTTCCATCTCCATACACCGTCAATGGCTCCTTCCTCAACGCCTAAGTCGAATCCATAACATCTCAATCAGTGAACCAAAACCATGACATTCTTGATATGGGAAAAAATGGTAGACCCGACGGATGACAATGTCAGCCACACGTGGATAGGCGCTGCACCCCAGGAAGGCAATAAGGGTGACGAGATGTGCTCGGACGTCAGCTTTCCTCAGACGACAACCTCCTCGTTTGACCCCACACACCCGGTCGAGATAGAAGCAGGCAACGGTCAAAGCTCGCCCATACCCTGCGGTAGCTCGGTTCTCCACGCAACCCCAGTGGCAATGTCAGACGCCATCAGAGGTACTGTCCTACCCCTGCAAGCAGCCACATCAGGTAACATCAAACTCATCTATAAATACCCCAGAGTTCTAAACGAATGAGGGGAGGAGACAACACGAGAACACCTTCAAAACCACCCTCTCCACATCGCTAACTTAATCGTCGGAGGGGTCGGGCTGAGCCCCCGGCCCGACCTGTGTGCAGGTGCGAGACGATGTCGCCTCTCCCTGGCGCTGCGGCGGAGCTTCCTCCCGACCCGACCTCCCGACCCGGCCTCCCGTCCCGACCCGAACCACCGTGCCCGGCCGCCAGGAGACCTCGAGGAACGCCGCGCGAGATCCCCGACATCCGGACCCCCAAACCGAGCCGCGTCGGCCCCGAGGCCATCATCTAAGATTGCCCCCCGCAACAATTCTCACAGCATATAAGATTGTAGCTTACCTGAGCCACGAAATTGCTAACGACTCGGCCATCATCTGTGCACATGCGAGGCCCGTATGTGTTAAATATCCGAGCAATTCTCACCTGTCATAATGATATGTATGTATATATATATATCTCTAAATGTACATATGTATCGTGTTGATTAGATCAAGTAGGGGTAGTGAGAGAGAGAGAGAGAGAGATTGGTGACCTCGACTTGAGCACCACGGTGGTAGTCCATGGTCAAGGTCTCAGCAGTTCGCTTGCCTTCGTCGTAGCAGCTCCTAACACCTGTCAGAACCATAAGCAGAGAACGAAACAAGTTGAGAAAGCACCACTGCAGCTTTATCCCCCCATGAGACCGACACAGAAGAGATTGAAGAAATACCGATGGGATTAACATTGCCCCAGTAGGTCTCAGCCTGCGGGTGTTGCAGGGGATCGCCATACACCTTCGCTGGTGCTTGTGAGAAGGAATCTGGCACCAACTCGCTTGGCCAGACCTAGCATGTTGAGAGTCCCCACCACGTTGGTCTTGTGAACAAAAGAGTTAAGGCATTTAAACAACCACATAGACGGCACCTTTCCCTCCGACACTATCTGCGAGAAAAGAGGACGCAGCACACCCACCACTAACTAGAAAAAAAGGACTTGATGAAGGAATATAATAGATGCATAGAAAGTACCATCCAGGCTATTTGATTCCAAAAGAGTCACCTATATTTGATCTCCGAAGAACAAGAAACCAATTGGGGAAGACGAGACTCAGAATAAATAGATCGATTGAAGAGGAGGGCCACGCCCACGAGCATGAAGAGGAGGCGCTGCTCGCGGAGGAGATAGCGAAGCGGGCGCAAGAGCCAGAGGAGCCGCTTTTCGGGTTTCGAGGTGTACCCATCGCTTTCCGCCAGCGGAAGGCCGTCGTGGCCGCGGTAGATGAGTTCCGAGCCCATGACCGGGTTGTGAAGAGCAGGTGCCTTCTGGTATCGGTGCTTGGAGTAGGACTCCAAGAAAGGGGAAGGGGGCTTTATATACGCGCGCGGGGAACTCTAATAGAAATATTTTTTGTTTTATGGTTTAATGAGAGTGAGAGAGAGAGAGAGAGAGAGAGAGAGAGAGAGAGAGAGAGAGAGAGAACCTTCAAATCCTTTTTCTTTCCTAAAAAAACCTTTTTTTTTGTATTTCTCGAGTAATACTCTGTTTTTTAATCTTTCAAAGAGTCTTCTTAATTTTTTTTTGCAAAAAAAATCTAAATTTCTAATCTATTAAAAATATTATAAATAAAATTAAAATATATTAAAAATCATTTGATATTTCGTAAAAGCTTACGAACAATATCACCTAAATAGAAATAAAAAATTTGTTCGTTATAATGTTTTGATCTTCACGATAAAAATATTATAATGCCTACTCGAAGATATCGTAAATGATTAAGATGAACTCAACTAAACTCACTTCAACTCTAAAAATATCATATTTTAATAGTTTACGAGTAATAACAACTTACAGTATTTTTCAATAGCATTTATAGTATTCTCAATACTTTAATAAATATACTATAAATACTATTATAAATATTATAAATGAGTCAAATAAAAATATCATAGTAGTTAAAATTTGATAAAAAAATTATGAGTATTTTAGGTTTTTTTTTAAATTAAGGCATAGTTTAAAAAAATAAAAAAGAAATATCGATTAAAAATATCTAAAATATAAATATTTTTTTAGAAAATCGTTTTTATTAAATAAAATAATAAAAGTGTGGGGTGGTGACATCTCTTTCTTGTTTTTTAAGGTTAGCTAGTAATAGTTTCTGTAGTAATTATAAATGAATTCTCCATTGAGATGTGCGCTATCGGAAAGACATGAATTAAATCATGCAACTTTGTCCACTCGTCGAGCCAAGTGAACAATGTATCACTTGCTGTTTTTATTAATTGCTATTATTTGGTTGCCTATATGTGATGGTTGTAGAGCCATCTTTTCTTACTCTAAATTTTGAATAGAAGTCAATCGACACAGGTTTGACTGTACATTGACTTGGTCAACAAAGCCCCCATGACATAACGTGTTTGGGTTGAATGATGGATATCGGCGTTCTAAAGGATCAAATGTAGCCATGAGAAAACCATGAGTTTTTTATTGGTGAAGTTCAACATGTATGACACATGTTTATATACTTGATGGATGCATCTTATTTTAGACCGATGCACCAAAAGGTTGTTTTATTTGATTATGATGCATCATACGCTTTATTGTTTAAGGGTGTTTTAGATGCTTCGATGCTTATGACCTACGCATATACATCATGCATGGGAAATACTTTACCTAATAAAATACATTGGATGTTCAAGACACTTTTGTCCTCGTCGAACATGTTGAGTATAAGGAAATGTTATGTTTGGTTAAGGCACATTAGGTGTTTGGATATGCGTATCTTAGATAAATACAATGTATGGAGAAATATCTTGCTCGGTTACTGTGTATTAGACACTTACGATGCATTGTTCATGTTGCTTGGTCAGAACTTATCTGACATGTTGGACACACTTGGAGAAGCTTCTTTCATAGCATTTAGTCGTCGCCGTCGTCTGCTATGAATGATGATTAAGCGTCATAATCATTGAATATTCCGGTTAAAGAATCATATTGATATGATATGTCTAGTTTGTATATCATTATATTTTGACTGATTAGGCTTCCGTTGTTTGGTCGATCGACTACATATAATTGTCGTATCAACGATGATCAAGATCACATGCGAAAAACGACATAAAATGTTGAACATGATATAGTGTTTTTGCTCCATCAGGTGATGGAAAGATTGAGAAAAACAAGAGAAAAGATGCACCCTAATGCCGCACATATGTACAGATGATAAAAGACTGGAAAATGAATGGATGAAAGCTTTAGAAACCACATGTACCATATGAGTTCTGGGGCATCATGATGCAGAATGGTACTGTTTCCTTAGGATGATAACTTCACAATAAACCGAATACAAAACAGTAAAAAAGAAAAGCAATTAGACACAGAAGATCTAACTAATCATAATAACAACAATAATAATAAAGACAACTTGTTAACTTGTTCTCCACATGATGCAAAAGGGGCGGCTTATTCCCTCCTAATCTTTCTGCGGATGAGTATCAATTGTAAGGAATTGCTTTGCGTACTGGTTCACCTTTGATCCAGATCCTGTGCTATGGTCGTAGTAATCGACAAGCGCTGCTCCAGCTAAGGCGGCCAGCGTGAGAGCCTGGGCGTGTAACCTGTAAAATAAATTTCCAGGTGACGAAGGGTAATTGGCAAAGTTTCCAGCTGAAACCTAGAGACTAATTTCACGGCATCAAACTGGAGGGAAGAATCCATTAGCAAATTAATGATATTGCGGAATGCATTTTGGGATGGAACAACAAATTCAGCAGGTCAAGCAACAAGATAACTCTGAGCACCGATAAGTGAGTTGGGAATTTGAACTATAAGCTGCCAAAGCTTATGGAATTAACAAAAGCATCGACCTGTATGAGATTTTCCTACTACGGGAGTAAGTCAACCAACAAGCAGAGCCAATTACATTCGGACCAAATACAAGATAATGCCATAACATGGAAAATGAAAACACAAATTAATTCTAGTGTAACTCCGAGGCATCACTTTTGTTGGTCCAAAAATGTGCAAACACATTAATTCTTATGTGATCGTACACGACTTCATCATGATGCATGCTTAACTATATGTTTCATAGGACGAAAGCACACACACCAAATTCCCTACGAGATGCTGACTTCGACTTTTTTAATTTGTACGGGGTTTCTGTTTTAGATACTCGACACCATTACTTAGCATCCTCAATCTACGAACAGAAGTCAAACCCGAAGTATCATCAAGTTCAATTATCAACCATAATGTGCCCAATACTTGCAACTTTCCATTTGCATTAACAGGGTTTATGGACAGTAATGAAGTGTTATAGTTCTAATTTTCATACAACGGAAGCAGCCTAGTACAGTATGATGCTACTTATAGGATAATCAACAAAAAATTTCACCCGATGGTCACGATTGATGCTTCAAGAACAATGATTTGTATGCACACATATTAATTAAAACTTTCAGTCGCTTTAGCCTTTTTTGGCTGGTTCAGTATAAAATCATACCCCATATGTTAAGCGAACAGGAAATTTGCTGCATGATTTAAGGAGACAAAGATCGAATAACTTTTAGTCAATATAATCTAACCATATTATACATTTAGTTGACTATAACAACCTACCATATATATCAAAAAACCGACAGATTCAGATACAGACTACAAGAGACTACCTAAAGGTGACTTCTAATGGTGACCTGTTACTTCTATTGGATGTTCCTGCATGACCGAGCCAATGGAAAGTCTTAACATACCATATACCAGATTCATGTGTTCCATATTATCAATTTGCACCAGGTGACAAGGAGAAAATGTCATCAAATATGTTAAATCTTATATTGGTTCATTTCCTAAGAGCTTAAGTTTCCGGATTAGGATCATATCTTTAGGATCATAATTAGGTCATATGTTAAAACTTTCAGTCACTGTAGTATCGTTCGTTTGCACGTCAAGTCATTGCCTAAGAGCCACCCAATCATATCTTTAAGAAAATACATAGCATACAACAAACATTGTCTATTTATAAACTAGATTTTCCCTTCTTAATTTCTTTTTGCTGAAAATTATTTCCGTTTTGCTTCAAATGTGAAAATTGAAGTAAACATAAAAATATGGGAATTGATGTAAACAACAACCACGAGCATATATGCAAAATCTTAGCAGTAAACATCAAATCTAGTACTTTTAAAGGAACATCCAAGTATATGTTCTGAAATATATTTAGGGTTTGCGAATTGAAACAGAGAGTAAAGCAGAGATGAAGTAGAGAAAACTAAGACTAAAATAAGGCCGAAAAATGAGACCTAGCATGGATGATCTTGACGCTGGGCTTCATGTTCGGCCGCGACCAGTTGTAGGCGATCGAGCTCCCGATTCCCGTCAGCCAAAGGCACCCTTTTTAGTCCACAAGGAAAAGGGGGAAAACAAAGATTGTCAAAGAACAACCCAAAACCCTCTCAAGACAAAGAAATCTGGACTCACCGACGGCCCGAAGCTTGTGCTCGACGACCCACTTTCTCATCGACTCCATGGTGGTCGGTTTCTCCGCCATTTGCAACTAGAAATCTGACTTCGCTTCTTCTTCTTCTCCTCCTCACGCTGCTGCTTTGGTCGAGTAAAAGGCGGATTTTATAGGAGGCGACGAGGACGAAGAAACGAAAGAGAGTACGCCTTTGACGGCAGCCCATTCGTCATTCATTTTAAATTGTATCACACAATTCCATCCGTCGGTGAAAGGGTACAAGGACAGTTAAGGTGTCAACAAGCGACTGGTGGGTAGGGTCTTCTTTGTAATGATAGCTGCATCGGATCCATTTCTGATATGGCTCGGCGCGGTCGCAAACCGCGGGCTTCAACTCGCTCGTGGGTTGAGAAACCACCTGGTGATGACACGGTCACCGTACGGTGTCGGATTCTAGTCAATCGGCATATTGGACCGGACAATGACCACAAGATCCGATCCGAAATGCGCTCGATCCATTATGAAAACGTCTCATTTCTAACCTGATCTGTACGTCTCGAGTAAGTTACGACACGGATCGTGGGGTGAACAAGTCAACATAACGAAGGTCAAAATTTTCAAATGAGAGGCTTGGAACTCATGGTTTATCAGATCCGAGAGTGCCTCATTGGATCCGATATGACCCACACATCCTAAAACCACGGATCTTCCGATAGTAGTACGATCGTACTTGCTATCGAACAACCGTTGTTATCTGATGCCACTTTAACACGGATAAATCTTAGATGCAAATAGAACAGTGAACAATTCTGCAATATGATGCTAATAACAAGGAAAATTTTATGCATTATCGCGTGTAACAGCTGCCAACATCCTGCGATAGGATGCGTAAGATCAATGATGATCATCTGGGTATAAACATAATCCAGTGTCTTTCTTAAACCACAGGAACCAAAATTTTCACACTTTTCTTGTGTTCAGAGACGAACACATCATCTATCCTGCGGGGAAAAGTCACAGAGCTATGTCATTTTGCCCTGGCGATTTATTTATATTACAAAAGAGGGGCTTGTTACAGCAAATGTAAGAATGAGTGAGCATATCCTAATCCTGCGTCGAGATTGCATGGGCTTGCAAAAACTCACCTGATGCACCAAAACCTAAGTTGGATAAAAGGGAAAAAGAAATTGTTGCATGGAACCAATAAACCAATCAATTATCGATGTTCCTCATGGGAGTAGGGACTCCAACCGTCGTGAGGTGTACTCATATGAGACAAATGTGACAGCACTAGCTGGAGCAGATTTTATTAATGAGGGGAAGATGCCTTTGTAGAGACCATGCCAACCTTCCGAACGTAGGATCTGTTGTAGGGCATGGTACATATTCTTGTATCCGTGGTTCTCTACTCGTGCCCCATACTTCGGATGTCTCTGTAGACCTTCAATCTGCAACGCAAGAGCAAGTTTATTGTTGTTTTCAACCTAAAGTTGAACATGTATAGTAGCAATGGAATAAATAATACACATTGAGAAGACTCTTATTAGAATGTTCATGTCATCGAAAGATGACCCCAATTATTTGAATGTGCAATGACACCTGAGATTCTACTTGATTTAGATGACCATTTGAGATTGATAAGTAGAACTATCTTCGTATCTATTTTGAATTGATTAACATCACCAAATCAAGGTCTACTTTAAAGTGCACGTGGTAGTCTTAGGAACAAATGCTTCAAACACCCTCAATATTTAATCGTAGGCAGGAGGTATTCCAATTTATCAAATGTTAAACCGATATAGATTGCCACAGAAAAAAAAAGAGAACCTGTTTGGAAAGCAGGAAAGTCTTCACACATTAGTTTTGACTAAAAGGATCATGTGAGAAAATTATAAAAACTAATGTCAAAAATGACATCCCTTATTTACTGATCTGTAGGAATCAATTAAAGTAGCTCAATTTCAGCAGGACAGGGCCGTACCGACTAGTATTTTACTGATCCATACCAACCTGTATTTATCAATTTGGGTATAAATTGGAACGCAGACCGTCCCATTTTGAGGATCTAATCCCCATTTTATTAATGCCAGATCATTGATTTGTTTCCTTTTTTCTGGTCTGCCACTGGCTGGCCATCACTAACCGCATGCCACGTGCTTTATTTCTGATGCTTCTTTTTGTCTTCCACCATTGCCTCCTTTTCTTTATTGATTTTTTTTTTCCTTCTTTGTTCTCCCAAAACCCTCCTCCCTAGTAGAATGGTACCATGGTACATGCCAGCATAGTGTGTCGGTATGCCAGCATGGACCACACTCGTACCAGTCTGATCCTGGGACTGGTACAGAGCATATACCCAAATTTGCTTTCCTCTAAACTATTGTCCATTGATATTGAAGGATCTAGATTGGATGTACAAAGTACTTTTAAGTTTTCCAGCATTACCTATTGGTGTAATTCACGAAAGTTACCTGGAATCTCTTTTTGACCACATCAAGAGGGTGACATATGACTTTGGCGCATGATCCAGCTGCTAACCCACATAGAAACAACTGGAAGCTAGAAGGAGGATCATCTAGCCTCACTGGGCTAATATTGGAAAATCTGTATCTATTCCATGCCTGTATGTAGGAAAAAAATTACAATTCTGATTATGATCATATGATGACAGGCTAGCAGATATAAAGTTAAGTAACAGTTACAGAATCTTAAATGAATTGAGGTATCATTTAAATTTATGCTTTAACCTACCAAGATACATAAATATAATAGACACTAGAATGGTTAACCCAAATTCTTAAACAGAACACGCCAGCAGAACTAACATATAGATAAATGTATAAATATTTATATACATACATTCATACTTTTATATATGCATGTGTTTGATATGTGTATTTCTGTTTACTAATCTGCATACTTGTATATGTATACTAATATTTTTTATCTGATACATATTAGAATATTGAATTCCAACAAATCAAATCTGTATCCTTAATCATCAAATCCTTGTTACCAATTTAGCATGTTAATATGGTAGACACTATGTTTATACAAACATAAATGTATATACATACAAATACAAATACATGCAAACTGCTAATACCTATTTGGAATAACAGTGTTGTTTCATTCACTACTTGTACAATCTAACATGAATTTAGATGGTAGAATTTGTGCATTCCAATTTGCAAAGTATTTTAAGATATCAGGTATGCAAATTTTTTTTATGATAAAAAAATTCTCAAAGCTGAAAAGACATTAATTCTTAGCTTTGACGGAATGGTACATATGCACAAGATGTATGCAATTGCATAAATAGAACTACTAAATTAGTTATCTGATATTTACACTGATAGAATATAATATTTCCAGTCCAGATGTTGCAGTATGTACAGGTTGCTATTAGTACAATTAGATTATGGTTAAGTTCCTGTTCCATCAATTTATGCCAGTTCAATTGTAACAAACACCATTGATAGTAGCTACAATGCAACACTTGCTACATCCTATCAACCTTTTCAAAAAAGTAAAAAAGAAAACACAGAATTTTCAAAGTTTACCATCATCCATCTCTTGAAAGTGTCAAATGATCCAATCTGCAGGCCGGCATAAGGAATAATTTCAACAAGTGTAGGTGATAATCCGGCATATAATCCCCGTATACCACGAGTTCTGATTATGTCAAGAAAAGCAGATCTCATGGTGGAATAGACCTACATACCATCATAAGATCCCACAGTCACCACCCACACTCATAATGCATTCAGTGCTTAAATTGCAATGATTCAAGAAAATCTCAACTTTAATTAGTGTAGAAAACTTCTCTATCATTGAATATATTGGATTCATTTATAGACACAGGATAGACTGTTCCTCAGAAAAAAACAGATTGAATAGACATTCCATGATGTACTGATACAATTATAAAAGGAAATCCCAGTTACAGACTTTCTAGACTAAATAGTAGCTGACCGCTGGACCAGCAGAGACAAAACAATTGGTTAGATTATAAGGAAGAAGAAAAGCATGGAAGTCCAACAGAGTCAACAGTATCCAGAAGATACTAAATAGTTGCATTTATAACAATCCAGATTTGAAGCGATGGTAGAATTTAGATAGTGCTGCTTCTAAAAGGGTAGACAGAGGATCTAGTATCCCAATGGCAGTTGTGACTTACCTAAGTAGTATGTGTGCTAGAGTTTAAAAAAAGCTAAGTAGTATGTCTGAAGTACCTTCTACCTAAACATCTTTTGAAGCTATTAGTTGCGATGACTAGATACAAGAAAATAAAGGTTTAACATTTTTGTTACCCAATGTTTTCAATAAGCACTTGCCCAGGCGCCTAGGCGAGACGAGGCCTGAGAGCCTCATAACAAATCCGAGTGAGGCGATTCAATGCGGCGCCACTCGAGAATGCACCTCAGTCGAGGCGCTGGGCGACTCAAGCATGTGCTATAAACCAAATAAAGAAGGGATTCGATTAGACTTTGATTGGGTTCAATCAATTGGAATTAGTTGGCTTAATCGAACTAACTAATCAACAACTTACTCCCTCTCTCTTTTGTGCCTAGCTCTTTTGAAAACAATAATGTAACTAGATAGAATTATTTATGCAATAGCTTTGTCAAAAGCGCTAGGCTAAGCTCTATAAGTAGGGATGTCAACGGTGTGAGGCAGGGCAAGGAATGCTTCCCCGTCCCCATCCTCGTCTCCCACCCCATTCCCCATTCAGATTGGGTGGGGACAGGGATCGGGAATCCCCACTAGAGGCAGGGAACCCACGAGTTCTCCACATTCTCCTAATTAATTCAAATTAATTAACAATTATAAATAATAATAATTGTTGAATGTTGAATCCATTCCTTCGACACAAGCCAAGGGAGGGGGTGTTACTATTGAATACTGATATTGTTCTATCTAGTTCAATCGAACCAAATAGCTCGCTAATAGCTCGCAATCGACTTAACCAATGTTCAACCTAATCTGATTTGAATTAGATGGGCCAAGCATCCGATCCTAGCATATAGGCCCATATATTGATGGAGTGGGGATGGGGTGGGGCTACTCTACCCATTACCACCCCATAATTGCACGGGTAATAGAAAATACCCCCATCCTTGCTTATTCCCCACATCCCCACCCCATTAAGAGCGGGTTCCCATAGGTACAGGTACCTGCGGGCATAATTGACATCTCTATCTATAAGATATCAAGGTCCATCATTAAACAAGAACTTCAATCAAAACCTCTGTTTAATATCATTGCATATGCAAAAATGATTACCACCAAACAAAAGTTACATGTATCTATCCATTTATAGAGCACCTAATTAGAAAAAATAAATAATTAAATTAGTTCAAGAGCTCTAATGATCATTAGTAGGCCAACCTAGGTAGGGGGCACTCGGACCTAAACTCACCTCGTTTGAGCACATTTAAACACCTCTTGACATCATTGTTTTATATGCAATTTAGCATAAGAAGGATTAGCATGGCCATCCATACCAGGCAATGCACCATCTATAGTTACTCCTTGGAGAGGTCAATGCCACCATGAAGATCAGTGCATAGGCACGTTGTTTATTGTACTATACCTGATGCTTAATCAATAGCATAGATAGTATAGCATAATAGTGTTTAAGCTAGTTAAGACCAGAACATGTCCATGATATCAATACATGAAACTATGTGCCAAGTTCATATTTAACTGAATGGAGTTCCTGGGTGTAGAGCGATAATTAGCTGAAAAGCTAAATGATTACATAAATGAATCTATTTCACCATTCACCATGCATGGAATGAAAGCCACAAGTTGTGACACCCTAGTCCATGTCAGCACATGCTGAACTCATGCTCAAGTAAAAGGCCACAAGGCATGTCCATCTTTCTTATGAAAATTTAAGATGTGCATGAATTTCACCCTTTTTGTATAAAGATATACGTGTACTCAATGTGAATTAAATAATTTTAGGGTATGTAGAATAAGTGATCATGGGATTCCACTAAGGTCAAGAACACCTTTTCAGGTGAAGTTAAATTAGCAACTTCCTTCGTGACGAGTAGCAATGCAAATATATTAGCCAGCATTGCAACTAATGGAGGCAATAAAATCCATTTTTTTATACTTTAATAGTTCAGATAATGGCAGTTTCAACTTTCAAGACTATGGATCTTTACAGCTGGTAAAATATAATTGAGGACATGGTGTTAGAGCTACAAATTAAAGGCTGGATTTTTAACTTATACTTCAGATATCCAAAAGCACAATGCAAATCAATATATACCTTTGGCTCACCCTGTGAGGCTAAAATGGTTCTTAGAAGATCGAAAGGATATGATCCTATTGTGGCTGCACATCCCGCCAATGCCCCACTCAAGTAAGGCAAATAAGGACTCAACTTCAAGTGATCCTCTGAAAAGGAACAATTAATCAGGCAAAGCATGCCAAATGAGAATATTAAAACAAAGCAGACAGCCTTGACTAAACTAATTGCACCAAATAATGCAAATAAGATAAATTGTAGTGCAATTATCACTACAAAGAGATCCATAGAATATATACTCAAAACAGAATAAATCAATAATCAACTGTCATTGATTGATACTGAAACATGCAGCATAAGTGTTCCCCAATATTCAGCAACATAAGTAGTGGTCATAATAATTCCAAGAAAGGGTAAAAGCAACATAATTTACAAAAAAGACAAAATTAATGATATAATTACCGATATGGTCATAGGCATGTAACAAATTAGGTAACTAGAAAAGGAATCCTATGACCAGCATAGTTACATCCTCACATTCTATCCTTAAAATTATTAAAAGAAACAACAAAGAGATTAAGCAATATATCATATGATTAGATAAACTACAATGATATAAACTAGAGATTATCAGTGGCAACCACACCAATTAATGCAAAACTACAGAAATATAAGATGAAACAGTCATTCAATAAGTCTTTAAAAATCATAATAACACCATGGTAATATAGATATTATCAAGGATTGAAATTTCGTACCGCATTGAAGTTTCGAAAATCGCTCGATACGGTATGATACTATATACTGAGTGGTATATTTCGGTATTCCGCTCGGAATATATATATATATATATATATATATATATATATATATATATATATATATATGTATATAAGTAAAAAAAAAAAATTCGCCACGACTTCGCCTCTATTAGGAAATCTTAGGGGCGACATCACATGCGTAGCGGAAGAACAAGAAAACAAAATCCCCTATTCCCAAAGAGATGTTCGTCGTCGTACAAAGATTGGTACGTAAAAAATCCGCGAAACAAACTGCATATAGAATAGATTGTGTTACCTAGGGAGATCGTATATCCCTGTTTCCTTACAGATCTCTAGGAGAGGATGATCGTATATCCATATGTGTGTGACCCTCTACTATATCAAGGACGTACGCGATTTTCTCCGCCGTGAGAACAATTCTCAAGTTGCGAAGCCAATCCGTATAATTTGGACCAGTGAGGCAGTTGACAACAAGTATGCCACGTAAGCGATTTGAAAGCGACATTTTTTGAAAATAATGATGCAGCATGAATGAATAACATACAGATTTTGCAAGAAATAAACAATCAAAATATAGACTTTTATCTTAATATGCTCCCACTATTTTACTAGCGAGTCACGCAACACTCTCAGCACGTGAAACGGAAGTCTCCGGCAAACTTTTAGTGGGGATCAGGATTCAATCGGCGTCTTAGTGTAACCTCGAGGGACTCGACCAATCACACTAAGCCCAAAAGGTAGACAACTCTTGCCGATCACAACTCTTTGTGATTCCCGTCTTGTTCGGCCTTCAAATCACCATGGTCTCGAGGGACTCGACCAACCATGATGTTCGATTAAGTCAACACATTCATTACAAGATGAGTCTGATCTGATGATATACCCTCGAGTGACTCGACCAAGCATACCATGTCCTCAGGTCACCGGTGATATCTCTATGTTGTAAGCAAGATAGCAAGTCGCGATATAGGTGAGCCTCGAGGGACTCGACCAACTCAACCTACACCGGGAATTGGTTCCTACCCATAACGATGGAAGGTCACGTGGGTCAATCTAATTGCCTCACATTTACCGACTTAATATTATCGAGAGAGATGTTTCTATGATTTGGTCTCCTAATATGACATGTCACATATATATATATTTAATATATATCTACATCGCATGCAAATATATATACATATCTAGTATGTGTATAAGCAATCACACCAGATGATCATAGACCACAACTTAGTGTGATCAGACCCGAGCCAGTAGGCCTAATCACTCATATCAAGATCTATGTGTGCAACAGTGCATCTCCATGCCCTGTGATCGTCCATCTCGTCCTCGTTGGTTCCGTCGACATCTCGATGCATCTCTATGCATCGCAATCATCCGTCTCGTGGGTCTCGTTATCAAATCCACGCTCCCGTTGCGCCTCCTCATGTGATTACAATTTAATCATAGGCACGTAGACCCAACAATAAACAAGAAATATAATGGAGGCTCGCAGGCCCCAATAATAATAATCATAAGTACACACATCACACGGTCATGATCATCCGTCCACACATCATATATCACATGTATAAGTCATTATCATGTAGGACTACTAGATAATAATAAAAAATAATAATCAACTAAACCTTTTAATTAATTAATATTTTTTTGAAATCAATAAGGAATTTTCTAAATTCTGAGGGGCATTTTCATAATTTGGTCAAAGGATAGAAATTGGAATTTCTCAAATTCCCAAGTGCAAAACTATCTTTTGCCCAGAAAATCCTAATGCCCCTCTCCCTCTCCCCTGCTTTTGTCGCCGCCACCACCCTACCAGCGGCGGCCTTTGCGGCGGGGGGCGAGGCGTTGCCCTTGCCTGCGTTGCCCCTTTACAGCAGGGCTGCGACGATGCTCCTCAAAACTCCAGGCCTGCTCTGAGGTAGAGGGGGGGGGGAGAATAGGAGAGACAAGCAAAGGCTCTAGCCTATGAGGCTCTGAATCCCTCCTATTTATAGAGGCCCCCTGTCAAACCCTAATGGATCCTCCCCTAGTGGGTATTGGATCTGCATCCAATTACCCAAGCCTTTTAGATTAGTGGATCTCTATCCAATAATCTCTCATGGGCTCTTATTGAATCTCATCCATGGGATCCAATAATTCAAAGGTTTATTGGATATCCAATAAGATAGGGGCTCCAGCGGATATCTCATATCCGAACCTCTACTCATCGCAATGCCTACCATATGTGTGTGACCCTCTAGGCCCAATATCGAGCTGGCCGTGAGTCATACATGTCAGAACTCCTTCTAGCTAGGTGAATTATTATCTGCATAATAATTCACTCGACTCATTGACTATGAACGCACTAGGCCACTACGCCGTAATCCCCAGACGATACAGGGGAATCCAATCCATTGGACCTGTTTATCCTCAATTACCGTGTACCTATAGTCTCTCATCCATCTAATATCCCAGAGACTGTATATCGAGCATGGTGTTGTCAGACCCATATGGTTTCTACTCGAGTCTCGCTCTAATCGGATTCTCCCGAAGAACTCTTTCTCTCTCAACCCGAATGACCCTGGCCAGAGATTTGTTTGAGTAAGAACACATGAGATATTCCTCTCATGACGCCGAGAGTGGATGATCCTCTATCGACACTCAATTGCACTCGTAAAGTCGACTGCCACTCCCAATGATCAATTGTACTAGATCTGGGACATCCAAACCTATAAGTCTAGTATCAAAGAGTAGAGCACTCATACAGGACATCATTGGTGTCTCAAGTCTAAGTACCAGATACACCACTAGGACTACGGAATCGCTGTCTGACAATAAGGCATCATCAACCATCCAGTATTCCGTAAGCGGATCAATCAGTGAACTCATTCTCCAATAAGCACCTGTACTGTATCCCTAATGTCCCCACACGGGCAGCTATGAGACCAGCTGCATCCATCATATGGACGGGTATATAGTACACCAGTCTGTCCGGTTATCACGATGTCCCTCTCGCGTAACCTATGACCGGGATTATTTACGATCTGTGTTTAAAGGTGAATCGGTCTGATTATCGTGATCTCATCACGATCTGATTCTCATTGCACAGATCCAAGGACATTACAATATATACATGCATATATGCAATAGACAATATAAAGTGATAAAAGCCAAAATATAATAAGCAAAAAGATTCCGCGTCAAGTCACACATGCCATCACTCACGTGATTAGCTTGTTGGGCACCTATGATTAGCAGCCTCTTCTCCCCGCGACGTCACCTCTTCTTCCCGTGCGGATGAGAAGTTGCCGACAGACGAGAAGGGAGAGCGATGCAGGTACTCCTCTTCTTCTCCCTTTTCTTTCTTTCCCTTCTCCCTTTTCTTTCTTCTCCCTCGGTCGCCCCTCTTCTTTCTACTCCTTCAGTCACCGCCAATTTAAAACGGGACGAAAACAATTCAATCGATGGTATCGCCCGGTTGTCACAGACTTAGCTGGAATTGCCTAAGTCGTGATGCACCCTTGCGGCCAAGACGCGTACTTAGCTTGTGTTGCCTAAGTTGCGTTGCGCTCTTGGGATACGCGTCTACAAAGATCAACCCACTTGCAACCTCTCGCAGGTCCCAAAGGACCTATAAAAGAGAAAGTTGTTTAGTTCGAAGAACGAGCGACGGACAAGTCCCGAAGTCTCGCAAAAAGGGGAAGCTTTACAAGCAATTCAGCGAGGAAAAGGGGAAGCTTTACAAGCAATTCAGCGAGCACCTTGTGTGCACAAGAGAAAAGAGGGAGAGGAGGAAAACAAGGACTTTAGAAGGTTGAACGAACAGCTGCAAGTCCACAAATAGCTGCTCACCGGGTGCTGGGCGCGACAACAAGTTCCCGTCAAGGTAATGTGCGAACTTACGAAAGAGTGTTCAACGCCTGACACTATATCGAAGCCCTATCCCCCATGGTGCCACCCGGGTGGTTCCAAGGGGCTGAGATGGCTGACGTTTCACGTGCAACAGTGGGCTGCAAAAAACAACCCGTGGCACGTGAAAACGAAGCTATTTTGGGGCTGTTTTGCTCAGTTCGGTGAGCGGTCGCACTGTAGCGCTGCAACTTGTTCAAACTTACATTTTTACAAGTAAAAGGACTTAAAACCAAGCCAAAACAAGCTGCCAAGCAACTGTACATGTAAACACAGCGACGAACGGTTCGTTGAACGGAGTTGTTGCGGGTGCGCGACGACCGTTCGTGACATTCTCCCCCACTTAAACTGTTAACGCCCTCGTCGACGCTTGTTGGTAATTGTTGATGATTTCTTCTTCATGTCGTAGGGCATCTTCGGGCTCCCAACTGGCTTCAGTTCGGGGAAGCTTTCGCCACTTCACTAAGTACTCAGTCTGCTCAGCTCCGGAGGATAGCTTTATCTTGCGATCCGTTAAAATGGTTTCAACTCACTTCTCATAGGAGACTCTGGTGGGGGGTAGCCGAGTTGGAACACTTCAGGAAGCATCTTGCGGATCCGAGTGGTAGGCTTTTAGGTTGCTTGTATGGAGAACATTGTGAATTTTAAACCACGCTGGCAGTTGCAACTTGTAGGAGACGTTGCCCACCTTGCTGATAATTGGGAAGAGCCCTTCGTACTTGCGCACCAATCCTTTGTGTACTTTGTTCTTAAAGAATTGGAGTGATGGTTGGAGCTTTACCAACACCAAATCGCCGACCTTGAACTCTTGTGGTCGCCTCCCCAAGTCTGCCCACTTCTTCATCCTTTTTGCCGCCTTCTCCAAGTAAGCCCACGCAGTATCTGTATTTCGGTGCCACTCTTTTGCGAAGTGGTAGGCTAACGGACTACTCCCAGTATATTCGATCGCCATGGTGTGAGGAGTTGACGGTTGTTGTCCTGTAATGATCTCAAATGGGCTCTTGTTGGACGCAGAGCTCCACTGCAAGTTGTAGGAGAATTGGGCAACGTCCAACAGCTTCACCCAATCTCGTTGGTTGGCACTCACGTAGTGTCGAAGATATTGCTCTAAGAGCGAGTTTATCCTTTCTGTTTGGCCATCCGTTTGGGGGTGGAGGCTTGTGGAGAAGTATAACTTCGACCCCAACAATTTGAATAGCTCGGTCCAGAATCATCCCAGAAACTGAGCGTCTCGATCACTGATGATATTGTGCGGGACTCCCCAATACTTCACCACATCCTTCATCATCAACTTGGCTGCCTCCTCTGCTGAACAGTATAGGGGAGCAGCAATGAAAGTTGCATACTTTAAAAATCGATCGACCACCACGAGTATCGATCCCAGTCTCCCTACTACGGGCAAGCTTGATATGAAATCCAAGGAAATGCTCCCCCACGACCTTTCTGGTACGGACAACGGTTCCAAAAGTCCCACCGGCTTCCACTGCTCCACCTTGTCTCGTTAACAAGTGAAGCACGTTCGAACATATTCCTCCACATCAGTCCCTATCTTCGGCCAGTAGAAGGCCCTCTCCACGAGAGCCAAGGTTCTGTGAATGCCCGGATGCCCAGCCCAAAGGGAATCGTGACACTCTCTCAAGAGTTCACGCCTCAAATTGTCCACTCAAGGGACATAAACCCTATTCCCTTTTGTGTAAACGAGTTCCTCCTGGACCCAAAATCGTCATGTCTTGCCTTCTTTGATGAGCTGTATCAGGATAACTGCCTGAGGATCACTATACAGTCCATCCCTGATCCTGGAAAGGAAGTTGAAGTGCAACTGACTTACTTGGCTTCTGCCCTCTAATTGTACGGCATTCACACGCTCCACTTTCCGACTTAATGCGTCGGCCACGACATTTGCCTTTCCAGGCTTATACTCCATTGCCATATCAAATTCAGCCAGGAAGTCCTGTGTTAGAACCCTTTCAGATTCTAAGCTTGGGGTTGATCTCTTTAGGGGATCGGCCTCCTGGAACTCTATAGGGGTTCCTTCCTCCAAGTTGCTACTCGCTGCAGAAAAGATTCATCTATTGCTTATCAAAAGAGGATGAATACATGACTATTTATAGGGTGTCTAAACCCTAACTCTTAATAGGACTCCTACTCAAGACTCTTACTCAATTAAGACTTCTACTCAAGACTCCTAATAGGACTCCTACTCAAGACTCCTATTCCTTTACAACTCCTAATTCTTCTTTAAGAAATAACCTTCAAACCCTAGCCGGCCTCTTCACCTCTTTAATAAAGGTCGGCTTAGGTAGGTTTTACATGATTGCCCCTATCAATTAGGACTCTCCTAGCTAGAGTCCTAACAGACCCACCCTCTTCAAATCAGCCTTGTCCTCGAGGCTGACGATTCATGAATTTTGGGAATTTGATCTTCAAGTCGTCATAGTTCTCCCAAGTGGCATCTTCTGTTGGTAGGTTCACCCACTGTTTTAGCACTTCAGTAGTGGGTCGTCGTCGTTGAGTCACGATCCGTTGATCAATAATGACACTTGGTTGGGTCTGGAGTTCTCCTTGAGTAGTCATATTTGGTGGGTGGCTTTGGGCTGTCTCCAAGCACCTATTTATAACTTTCGTCTGGCTGTCAATTTGTGGGTGATATTGCATACTCCTTTTCAATTTAGTACCCTGCATATGGAATAACTTTGTCTAAAATCTGCTCGTGAAGATGCAAGTAGAATTTGTCATAAGCACAATGCGTCCTTTATAGTATAATTCTTTTGAGTCCCAATTGTAATGAGCCACGAAGTTTAGTGCTTCCTCCAATTTTTTTATAATCTTACTAGTCTCTGGATCTTCTTGCCATTCCATCTTAATATCCTCAAGGAAGTTGCTAGTCGAAAGTGAAACGACCGAAAATTCAGCTTGCTCAGGTAGTTGTGAAAGCGCATCTGCAACAACAGTCTCTTTCCCCATTTTGTAAGTTATTTCATAATCAAATCCAAGAAGTTTTGTTACCCATTTTTGCTTCTCAGGGGATGATATCTTTTGCTCCAAAAAGTACTTGAGGCTTTTATGGTCAGTTTTAATTTGAAATCGTCGACCGATCGAGTAGGGTCTCCACCTTGTTGCTGCGTGCACAATGGCGAGCATCTCCTTATCATATGTTGACATATTTTGATGGGAGGGAGACAATGTCTTGCTAGTGTATGCGAGTGGTCGACCATCTTGCATGAGAATGGCTCCAATTCCGATTCCAAATGCATCGACCTCAATAATGAAGGGTCGGTTGAAATTTCGTAGTGCTAGCACCGGCGTCGTCGTCATGGCTGCCTTAAGTTTGTCGAAGGCAGCGGAGGCTTTGTCCAACCATTGGAATAAATCTTTTTTCAGTAAGGAAATAAGTGGTGCATTGATCTTTCCATAGTTTTTCATGAACTTGCGATTGTAGCCTATTAAACCGAGAAAGCCACTTAGCAATTTTATATTCCTCGAGGTCAGCCAGTTTTGCATTGCTCCAATTTTGGAGGGGTCCACTGTCACACCTTCCTCTGATATGATATGCCCAAGATATTCCACCTTCTGGTGACGAAAGTAAAAATTCGTAGTGGCCATTGTGTCTTCAAAAGGCGGTTTTCGGTATCTCTTCTTTGCACATTCATATCTGATGATACCCGGATCGAAGGTCCAGCTTTGTGAAGATTTGTAATCCCTTTCATCTAGCAATTCATCTGCTATTGGAATAGGGTATTTTTCCTTGATGGTTATGCCGTTGAGGGTTCGGTAATCAATGCACATTCGCCATGTTTCGTCCTTCTTTCGTACGAAGAGTACCAGTGAAAAGTAGGGGCTGTAACTTGGCCAAATAACTCCTGTTTCGGGCATCTCTTTTACAATCCTTTCTATTTCATCCTTCTGCAGATATGAATGTTGATATAGCCAAGTATTCGCAGGAGGTTTGCCCAGAAGAATCGATATACAATGATCATGCCGACGGGCAAGAGGTAGGTTGCGCGGTTCGTCAAATATATCTGAAAATTCAACAAGCAAAGGAAGTAGGTTTGGATCTTCAAATTCTATTGGCTCTCCCTTAGTTTGCTGCTCAAGTTGTACCAAAAAGCCGCTGCATGCTTTATGCAAAACATTCTCCATTTGTTGTGTGCAAATCGTCATTACGTCGCCCCCACGTTTCCCGTGTAGAATCACCTATTTCTCTTTACTGTAAAATCTCAAAATTAGTTTCATAAAATTCCAGAAAACATTACCTAATGTTGTCAACCATTCAATTTTGAGCATAGCCTCATGATCATCAAGAGGGAGGAGGAAGAAATCTCCAATTATCTCTTGTTCCTGCAGTAATAGTTTCTCTTGCGGGCGCCTACGATCACACTTCAAAATCCGTCCGTCGGTGAACTTGACGTCAAACCTGCTGTAATACTCGATAGGTAAGGCCATCTGGACAGCAACTTTACTATCTAGAAAGTTATTAGTGATGCCCATGTCGATGAGAACAGTGATCGATTGTTGTTTGAGAAGGCCTTCAACTTTCATCGTTTGCGGGTTTGAGTAGCCAGCTAGTGCATGCACCATAACTTCGGTCGGTTGTGGCTCTTCTTCTGCATCTTCTTCTTTATTATCAAGGCTCTCTTCTTAATGTTCAATGACCTCTTCTTCTACTGGTTTAATCATAAGAAGTCTCCCTTTTCTATAGTGATGCTCGCGGCTCCACGGCTCGTCGCGGTGCCAACATAACTCCTCCGTAGATCACTCCTGAAGCTCTTCTCTTGTCGTCATTTTTGGTGCAGGGACTCGGTTGATAGTAGGGGGAGCTGAGGGCTTCTGCATTGTAGGTTGAGAAGCGATCCTAGTCCTCTGAGCTTCATGGTTCAATCGCTCCTCTTGATGTCGTGCGAAAGAGATGGCTGCCATAAGCGTGTACGGTTGTCGTGCTTGAACTTCTCCCCGGATCTCTGGCTTCAAGCCCTCAATGAAGGTCCCCAATAGCTGTTTTTGAGACCAATCACGAGTTTGATTAGATAACCTTTCAAACCTGGTTTGGTACTCCTGAATAGTAGAGGTTTGTCGGATCTTTGCTAGTTGTTCGTCAATGTTCTCGTAATCGGTTTGTCTGAAGCGGATCAATAGTCCTTCTTTGAACTGTCGCCATGAGAGGACTCCATGAGTATATTTAAACCAGTCAAACCACTGTATGGCATCCCCTTCAAGATGTATAGCTGCAATTTCCACCATAGATGCATCCACAGTTTTATGATACCAAAAATATCGCTCCGCGCGCGAGATCCAACCAATCGGGTCTCCTTCTTCCCATCTAGGGAAGTCCACCCTCATGCGTGGATAGTTGGGATCAATCATAGAGCCTCCCCTCCCTTGGAAGTCATCTCTTCGGGCTTGGTACGATTGGGCAGAGCTCTCTCCTTGATGTGATTTCTTCGGGCTTGGTGGTCGGCCCAATCTGAGTTCGGTAAAGAGCGTCCGAATCTTATCCTCCATTTGTGCCTCGAAGGCTTCGAATTTAGCATTGATTGTCGTCTCAGATGCCATAGTACATGCCTCCAAATCTGTGATGTTAAGATCTCTCTTTTGTTGTCGGGTTAAAGGCATGTATAGGTTGAGATAAGTGGTGGTCGAAAGGGTTGGTGGATTGGTGGATGTAGGCTACGGTTTAGGCTTGTTTTGTGGCCGTTTGGGTGTAGTTTGAGGGTGTGGTTTGGTGGAGTTTTAGGGCTGTGGATGAAAGTTTTAGATCTGTGGTAGATGGCAGCAAAGGTTTGATAGAAATTAGTGGAAGTTTGCTGCAGAATTGTGTTGTCTTGTAAGAGCAGAATTGTCGTCGAAGAAACAGCGGTTTCTCAACAAAATTTCCACAAAAAACTTGAGAGATTTGAGGAGGGAATTGATAGCAAAATCTCAGTATATATGATAGTAAGTATGTCCAATTTAATCAAGAAAATTTTGGCAGTATAACAGCAAAGAAATTGGTGTAAGTTGCGATAGCAGAATTCTCGTCGAAAAATTTCAGCGGTTTGCGACGAAAATTTACAGCAACACAAAATCGTTTTTAGAGGTGAATTCCTTAATAGATCAATCTTAGATGGAAGCCAAGATGATCTATGAAATATATAAGAAATTTTGTTCAAAAAGATTGCAAATTGATCGGTTAAGGCAACAATATGCTGCTGAAATTTTCTGCAGCACAGATTTTCAAGTGTCACAGATTGGATGTAAAATATCAGTAGTTTATATTGAGAATTTTTTGACAAAACCAAAGGGAAATCCACTGTTAGGAAGTGTCAAAGGGAAATCGTTTTTAGAGGTGAATTCCTTAATAGATCAATCTTAGATGGAAGCCAAGATGATCTATGAAATATATAAGAAATTTTGTTCAAAAAGATTGCAAATTGATCGGTTAAGGCAACAATATGCTGCTGAAATTTTCTGCAGCACAGATTTTCAAGTGTCACAGATTGGATGTAAAATATCAGTAGTTTATATTGAGAATTTTTTGACGAAACCAAAGGGAAATCCACTGTTAGGAAGTGTCAAAGCTATCATAAAAATTTCATAGAGATTTGGACAGAAAAATATAGTAGCAAGATTAAACAATTTGTACTATGCAGTTGGAATTTCACAGTGCAGATTTTCAAGTATAGCAGTTTAGACGTAAAAGATTAATGGTTTATATTAAGAATTTTTTGACAAAACCAAGCGAAAATCTGCTATTAGGATGTGTCAAAGCTGTCATAAAAATTTCGTAGAGATTTGGATTAAAAAAAATGCAAGTAGCCAAATCAAACAAACTGTGTTGTGCGGCTGAAATTTTACAGTGCAGATTTCAAGTATAGCAGCTTAGATGTAAAAGATCAATGGTTATATTGAGAATTTTTTGACAAAACCAAAGGGAAATCCACTGTTAGGAAGTGTCAAAGGGAAATCGTTTTTAGAGGTGAATTCCTTAATAGATCAATCTTAGATGGAAGCCAAGATGATCTATGAAATATATAAGAAATTTTGTTCAAAAAGATTGCAAATTGATCGGTTAAGGCAACAATATGCTGCTGAAATTTTCTGCAGCACAGATTTTCAAGTGTCACAGATTGGATGTAAAATATCAGTAGTTTATATTGAGAATTTTTTGACAAAACCAAAGGGAAATCCACTGTTAGGAAGTGTCAAAGGGAAATCGTTTTTAGAGGTGAATTCCTTAATAGATCAATCTTAGATGGAAGCCAAGATGATCTATGAAATATATAAGAAATTTTGTTCAAAAAGATTGCAAATTGATCGGTTAAGGCAACAATATGCTGCTGAAATTTTCTGCAGCACAGATTTTCAAGTGTCACAGATTGGATGTAAAATATCAGTAGTTTATATTGAGAATTTTTTGACAAAACCAAAGGGAAATCCACTGTTAGGAAGTGTCAAAGGGAAATCGTTTTTAGAGGTGAATTCCTTAATAGATCAATCTTAGATGGAAGCCAAGATGATCTATGAAATATATAAGAAATTTTGTTCAAAAAGATTGCAAATTGATCGGTTAAGGCAACAATATGCTGCTGAAATTTTCTGCAGCACAGATTTTCAAGTGTCACAGATTGGATGTAAAATATCAGTAGTTTATATTGAGAATTTTTTGACAAAACCAAAGGGAAATCCACTGTTAGGAAGTGTCAAAGCTATCATAAAAATTTCGTAGAGATTTGGATAAAAAAAATGCAGTAGCAAGATCAAATAGACTGTGTTATGCGGTTAGAATTCTGCAATGTATCTTTCGTCGTAGAGATGAAAACTTTGCGACGAAAAGTTTATGCAGCAATATAGGAACAATTTTTTTTTGGATTTTCGAATAAGGATAACTAAATTGCAGCAGCAGTAAGGTAGGAAACCAGAACCTGTTGCAATTCACGGGGAGATCAAAAGATGATCTGCGGTGGTGGAGATGACGGCGAAATTTGGTGACGATCTTTTAAGCAATTGTGGGAATTGCTTTGGGCGGCTGTGGAGGGATGATGGATGGCTGTGGAAGGGCAGCGAGATGCCAAGAACGCTGCTCTGATACCAAGTGTTAGAACCCTTTCAGATTCTAAGCTTGGGGTTGATCTCTTTAGGGGATCGGCCTCCTGGAACTCTATAGGGGTTCCTTCCTCCAAGTTGCTACTCAAAGGCTGCAGAAAAGATTCATCTATTGGACTCCTACTCAAGACTCCTAATAGGACTCCTACTCAAGACTCCTAATAGGACTCCTACTCAAGACTCCTAATAGGACTCCTACTCAAGACTCCTAATAGGACTCCTACTCAAGACTCCTAATAGGACTCCTACTCAAGACTCCTAATAGGACTCCTACTCAAGACTCCTAATAGGACTCCTACTCAAGACTCCTAATAGGACTCCTACTCAAGACTCCTAATAGGACTCCTACTCAAGACTCCTAATAGGACTCCTACTCAAGACTCCTAATAGGACTCCTACTCAAGACTCCTAATAGGACTCCTACTCAAGACTCCTAATAGGACTCCTACTCAAGACTCCTAATAGGACTCCTACTCAAGACTCCTAATAGGACTCCTACTCAAGACTCCTAATAGGACTCCTACTCAAGACTCCTAATAGGACTCCTACTCAAGACTCCTAATAGGACTCCTACTCAAGACTCCTAATAGGACTCCTACTCAAGACTCCTAATAGGACTCCTACTCAAGACTCCTAATAGGACTCCTACTCAAGACTCCTAATAGGACTCCTACTCAAGACTCCTAATAGGACTCCTACTCAAGACTCCTAATAGGACTCCTACTCAAGACTCCTAATAGGACTCCTACTCAAGACTCCTAATAGGACTCCTACTCAAGACTCCTAATAGGACTCCTACTCAAGACTCCTAATAGGACTCCTACTCAAGACTCCTAATAGGACTCCTACTCAAGACTCCTAATAGGACTCCTACTCAAGACTCCTAATAGGACTCCTACTCAAGACTCCTAATAGGACTCCTACTCAAGACTCCTAATAGGACTCCTACTCAAGACTCCTAATAGGACTCCTACTCAAGACTCCTAATAGGACTCCTACTCAAGACTCCTAATAGGACTCCTACTCAAGACTCCTAATAGGACTCCTACTCAAGACTCCTAATAGGACTCCTACTCAAGACTCCTAATAGGACTCCTACTCAAGACTCCTAATAGGAATTGCTTTGGGGGGATGAGGCTGTGTGAAGCCGGCAGCGAGATGCCAAAGAACGCTGCTCTGATTACCAAGTGTTAGAACCCTTTCAGATTCTAAGCTTGGGGTTGATCTCTTTAGGGGATCGGCCTCCTGGCACCTCTATAGGGGTTCCTTCCTCCAAGTTGCTACTCAAAGGCAGCAGAAAAGATTCATCTATTGCTTATCAAAGAGGATGAATACATGACTATTTATATGGGTGTCTAAACCCTAACTCCTAATTAGAACTCTACTCAAGACTCTTACTCAATTAGAACTTCTACTCAAGACTCCTAATAGGACTCCTACTCAAGACTCCTATTCCTTTACAACTCCTAATTCTTCTTTAAGAAATAACCTTCAAACCCTAGCCGGCCTCTTCACCTCTTTAATAAGGGTCGGCTTAGGTAGGTTTTACATGATTGCCCCTATCAATTAGGACTCTCCTAGCTAGAGTCCTAACATCCTGCCACCGTGCTTGCTTTGGGGAGAGTTTCTTCTAAGTTTGGAAATAGCTCAGAGCGATGTTGTCTGTACTCGGCACAAATTGCGATCTGAGAAGATAGTGTCGCAAAACTTATAGACAATGGATCACCGCTGTCATCTCCTCGTGCATTGGATATCGCCGCTCGGTCTCGTTGAGCTTGCGGCTCTCGTAGGCCACCGGATGACCCTCCTGCATGAGTACTCCCCCAATAGCGAAGTCTGAAGCATCTGTATGGACTTCAAAGGGCTCCCCATAGTCCGACAATTTGAGCACCGGTTCTTCCAAAACAGTAGCCTTCAGATCTTGGAATGCAATTTCACATTTATCAGACCACCTCCAAGACTGCTCCTTCTTCAGCAACTCCGTCAGTGGAGCTGCACGATTCGAATACCTCGCGATGAAGCGTCAATAGTAGTTGACGAAACTAACGAAGAATCTCAACTCTGGCACCTTCTTTGGAGTTCGCCATTCCGCAACCGCTTGCACCTTCGATTTATCCATCCGAATGGAGCCATCACCGACTCGATGCCCCAAGAATAAAATCTCCGTTTGAGCAAAGTAGCATTTCTCCCTTTTCACAAACAAAGTGTTCTCCCTGAGAACCTTGAAAATTGTCCGAAGGTGCTTGACATGCTCCTTGAGTGTTTGACTGTAGACGACGATATCGTTCAAGTAGACAACCACGAACTTGTCCAAATACTCTTTGAATAGCTGGTTCATGAGAGTGCAGAACGTGGCCGGAGCGTTGGTTAAGCCGAAAGGCATTACCAAGAACTCAAACGCTTTATACCTAGTCACACAGGTAGTCTTCGCTTCGTCGCCTTCAGCAAGCGCACTTACCAATACCCCGACCGAAGGTCGATTTTTGAGAAATACTTGGCTTTGCCCAATTGGTCGAACAAGTCCGCGATAATCGACGCATAGTTGGAGGCTCCCATCTTGTTTCTTCTGGAAGAGAACTGGAGCTCCGAATGGTGCTTTAGAACTACGGATGAGACCACTGCTTAGCAGTTCACCTAACTGCTTTCTGAGTTCTGCCAACTCTGGCGGGGGCATGTGGTAGGGTGGTCTCGCTAGAGGCTTCACTCCTGGCTCCAGCTCGATATTATGATCCATGCCTCTGCGTGGCGGAAGAGTCTTCGGCAACTCGGGTGGCATAACGTCAGTGAACTCTTTTAGGACGTTCACCACCACAACAGGTTCCTGAATGGCCTTCTCGTCGAGTGGCTCTAGCTTCATAACAGCCACGAATGTTAGTTCGCCTTTTTGTACCCCTTTCTTCAGTTATAATGCCAAAATATGTTGGGGTTCCTTGGTTCCTCTCCGAGAGACGGGAACCACACAGGGGTCGTCACCTCCCATCATACATAGGGAGTTTAGGAACGACATTGGCACCAACTTCGCCGGGTGCATGAATTTCATTCCAAGAATCATTTGGAAGTCGTCCAGTAGCACCGCCATCATGTTTGTGCTCTCACTCCATGTTCTGATCTTGATAGGGACTCCCTTTGCCAACCCGGAGATTCGCTTAGCCTCCAAGTTCACTGCTTTCATTCGACTAGGGCTCTTCTCCAAGATAAGCTCAAGTCACTTTGCTTCTAGATCGGCAATAAAGTTGTGGATAGCGCCCGTGTCCACCATTGCACGGGTCATTTGGCCATTAAGTTTGATGTCTACATACATTAGCTCACCACTTCCTGCATTTTGTAGCCTTATCTTCGTGTTCTCCCCCACTTGACCCTGCATGGCGTTCAACAAACACATTGCTCCCATCCGAGGTCCTTGCGACTCCTCACCGTCGCTGCTGGATTCAAAACTACTCGAACTAAGAGTGACAGCCTTGCCCTTGTCCGATCTGGAGGGATGGATGGAAGCTGTTAAAGTATTGAGTACTTGTTTTTGTGGGCACTCCCTTACCATGTGCGGCCCTCCACACAAGAAGCATCTGCCAGGTTTCAAGGCCTTGCCTTTCGGGTTTGGCCCTTTGTGGGAACTCTTCTTCTTTTGTTCACCCCCGAGCTCCTTCCCTCGAGAATATTTTAGAGGGCGATTGCCTGAAGATTGTTTCCTTCTTCCCGGGTCTTCAGAGGAAACAAAGTTGGTGAGCCTTTCTGCGACAGCAATTGCCCCGACCACATCGGCGACATTCCTTCGATGTAGTTCTTGCTGAGCCCATGGCTTCAAACCATCAAGGAAGCTGAACAACTTGTCCTTCTGGGACATATCCTGTATGTCTAGATTAGCTCAGAAAATTGCTTCACGTAGTCACGAATGGAAGTATTTTGATGGAGTTGTCTCAACTTCCTTCTTGCGACGAATTCTGTGTTCTCCTGAAGGAACTGAGTTCTCAACTCCCGCTTCAAGTCCTCCCATGTGTCAACTTGACACCGACCTTATTGGATCTCCTCCCAATGGGTTCGCCACCAAAGTTTTGTATCTCAGTTCAGATACATGGTTGCTATGGAAACTTTGGTTTCTTCAGAATCAGGCCTCGTAGCTCGAAAGTATTGTTCCATGTCGAACAGAAAATTCTCGAGCTCTTTGGCATCTCTGGCCCCTCCATAACCATGAGGCTCTGGTGCCCTCAAGTTTTGTAGCGGCGCAATGCGGGTGTTGCTTCCTCCCACATTTAGTGCTCTTGTGAGCATGGTCACCCTTGAAGTGAGTTCCGCCACAACTTCCTGCAGGTGTTGCACGGAGTCTTTGGTGTCGTCTGACAATCGGTCGACTAGGGCCTCAACCTTGTCGATCCTGGACTCTGCTTCTTCTTGCAAGCTCTCTACCCCAACAAGCCTTCGTTGGCCATGGTAGAGTTCTTCCAAGCTCGCTTTGAGAACATCCAAGCGGGTTTCCGCAGTTATGAGTCTTTCCTTATGACTCTTTTTCCTGTTTAGCGCTCCAAATTGCGCCTCCTCCGCTCGCGGAGAGTAACCAACTTCTCGCTCATCATGTTCGCTGTCGCGCTCCTCCTGAGCAGCTCCAACAGCATGAGAGCGAATGTGCACTTGCAGCCCACCTACGGCTGCTTGGGGTAAGGGTCCGA
Organism: Musa balbisiana; assembly: GCA_004837865.1. Lineage (NCBI taxonomy): Eukaryota > Viridiplantae > Streptophyta > Magnoliopsida > Zingiberales > Musaceae > Musa > Musa balbisiana. The sequence goes on along the minus strand of CM017195.1, from coordinate 36,622,274 downwards.
CTTGCCCCGTCTTGCTTAATTCGCCACGATGCTTTGCCATAGCGAAGTTGCGAAGTTCCTTCGCTGCTCGCTCGAAGTGCTTGCCCGCTCTGATACCACAATGTCACGGACTTAGTTGGAATTGCCTAAGTCGTAATGCACCCTTGCGGCCAAGACACGAACTTAGCTTGCGTTGCCTAAGTCGCGTTGCGTACTTGGGATATGCGTCCACAAAGATCAGCCCACTTGCAACCTCTCGCAGGTCTCGAAGGACCTGTAAAAAAGAAAGTTGATTAGTTCGAAGAACAAGCGACGGACAAGTCCCGAAGTCTCGCGAAAAGGGGAAGCTTTACAAGCAATTCAGCGAGCACCTTGCGTGCACAAGAGAAAAGAGGGAGAGGAGGAAAACAAGGACTTTAGAAGGTTGAATGAACAGCTGCAAGTCCACAAACAGCTGCTCACCGGGTGTCGGGCACGACAACAAGTTCCCGTCAAGGTAACGTGTGAATTTGCGAAAGAGTGTTCAACGCCCGACACTATACCGAAGCCCCATCCCCCATGGTGCCACCCGAGTGGTTCCAAGGGGTTGAGATGGCTGACGTTTCGCGTGCGGCAGCAGGCTGCAAAAAACAGCCCGTGGCATACGAAAATGGAGCTGTTTTGGGGCTGTTTTGCTCGATTCAGTGAGCGATCGCATTGTAGCGCTGCAACTTGTTCGAACTTACATTTTTACAAGCAAAAGGACCTAAAACCAAGTCAAAACATGCTGCCAAGCAACTGTACATGTAAACACAGCGACAAACGATTCGTTGAACTGAGTTGTTGCGGGTGCGCGACGACCGTTCGTGACACGGTAGCAGGCGATCTGTTTACCAGTCTATTGGCGGACCGGTACGTACCACCCGATACGAGCGGTATTATTCAAAATTAAAGACATTGGATATTACAATGACTAGCAGATAACAAATCCACGAAATAAAATTTGAAACAAATGCCAAGACTATTTCAAACAATGAGGATTTTAGAACAAGTAACAATCTTAACTATGGTTCAAAATAATGTTCAACTGAGTACTCTAAACTCCATTCAACAAAGTCCAAAACATCAAAGCCATAAACAATAAAGGTATATCATTGACTCCAAGACTTCGAGATCTTCTACAAGCAATGTTCTTGACCTAGTTAAATTCATGTCTAATGAATTTACAATACCACAATATCTTACCCATTGTAGTAAAAACTTAAGTTATTTATGTAATAATTTGGAATTACTGAATTAGAATCATGGAGTAACTAACAAACCCTAACCTCAATGTAACACAAACAAAACTAAGTTGACACACCCCACATCTGCATCCATGCAACAACCTATAATCTTCCACATTCTAGGTTATATGGGTAATGAATATATATATATATATATATATATATATATATATATATATATATATATATATATAGTTAAAATTGAACAGAACAAATAAGCATGTACAAATATTTAAGTAGAAAATCAATAACCTCTCCCAAGAATTACATACCTGCCTTGGATGAACCTGCTGCAATAGTTTTGAATTTGTGCAGTACGGTGAATTGTATAGCAGTATAAGGCATGTACAATAGCAGAGCTGGAACATTCCCTCTCCAAAAGCCCTGTTTCATGAGACTATTCCAATGAAACCAGAACAAAACAATAATAACTCCCTTCAAATGTAAAAAAAATTGGGGGTACTTCGGAATGTTTCCCTTAATGTATTATGTTGTCTTAGACTTCTAATACTCTTTATAGCGAAAAATAACATTAATTGCATTGAAACTTTAAAAGATGTAAAAATATATGAAGAAATTCAAAGCAAAAAAATGTGTACAATTCATAAAGGAAACAGCAAGCATTCTTGGTTTTTCCACCATTAGCCAATCAACTATTTTAATTTTTCTTTTCTTTTATTTGCCGATCCAAGAAGAATAAGTATTGTCGATCTGTTTCTGTGTGCACCAAATTTTGCGTTAGAATGGCAGTGGGATTTCGATTGGTGTTCTTTCTTGAATTGGACCTCATACCTTGCAGTATCAATTTATTCCAATATGATATGCCCAATCTGTGCGGATGTCAATTGTAGACGGATCCAATTTTGGCTGATTTCTCAGCCTTGTAACCAAAAATTTGTCAAAATCAGATAGAATCGATCAAACTCAATCAGAATTGGATGATTTTAGCCAAGTTTAAATGATTTGATAGCCTTTAAAAAAGCAAAAGAAGAAGAGAGGAGTGAAGGGAAGGGGAAGTATAAGAATGTAGTTAAACCAGAAGAAAAGTAAAAAAAAGGAAAACATCCTAGTTACTACAACTATGACTATGACTTTGTTATTCAGTACAACTTGTCATCTTGCTAAATGATATAAAGTCACATTTTATATCAGTAATTAGACCATATCTGTATATTGTTTGTTAATTTAATAGTAATTGGCACATCATAAATTCCATTTGTGTTATATCAATTACAAGCGCACTTTTTTGGCATAATTTCATATATTTGCATATCAAATTGCGATAATATGTTTAACCACTAAGATATGTTATGTCATAATCCATAGAATTGGATTATACTGCTTGAAATCTATCTAGTTAATTAATTTTTATATTTTTATGGTCCACTTTATTTTCTACAATTTAGATAAAGATGAGCTAGTGGCATATCAATCTATATATGCATACTAAATATGCATAATGTGGTGACCCAATCACTAACACAGCTCTCACTTTCTTAAACTAATTTAATATCCTCTGAAAATGAGAAAAGGACGGGAGACGTTTAAGGGGGAAGAGAAGAGGAAATTGAGAAAAAATATAGAGAATCTTTGTTTATTTTTTCACATGAATCAGAAGCATCTTTGTGAATCTATTTGAATTCTTTTTGCACATAAATAATTGAAAGAGCTATTATTCTTTATTTATTTTACAAACCTCCATATATTCTTTTTAAGGCAGTATTCCAGGGAAGTCCTTAAACTTATCCAAATGAAGATTACTGAAATTTCGTGAAAAAATGACTCGAACAGAATATGATACACCTTTTCATTTTTACCTCATGCACCCCCAAACTCCATTTTCCTTCCTCTTTCACGTTAAGAACTTAAACATGACAGTCTCCATAAGTGCATTTCCAAGACAGTGAATTTGGAGTAAGGACACATGATCTTTAGGAGCATTTCCAGTGATAAGCTCAGAGAGCTACGAGATAGATTCTAATTTCATAATATAAATGGAATACTTTCATGCAGAATTTGATTTGACCATGATCTCTGCAATCCAGGAATAGAATGAAAGACATCAGTCTTTTTTAAAGCCATGGCTACCAGATCATCCAACACCTTGAGAGGATTGGTGATGGTAGGAAAATACATAAAAAAATCAAGGCTACATGCATCTAGGTCGGATCATATTTAAACTTCAAAGCCATACAAATAAGTCATTTTTTCATATTATTTTCTTGATCAAATTAAAGGACATACTTAAAAGAATATTGGTAATGATAGAGAGAAATTATAAAAAAAAAAAGAGAATCACATTGTCTACAGAAATTCATACCAACAAACCTTCCTCTTGTAAAATGACTTTAGAAGATTGCAAAATTCCAGTATATTTTGAGGACCCATATGAATCCCTATGTAGTAGTGCCCATGAGGATGTTGGCTCTAACTGAACCTGAAAATCAGCTACTAAAGAATTTCTTAGTTATGCTCGGGCATAGAACAAGATCCAGAAACATGAAAGTTAATCTTTCTACCCTAAATAGTGAACAAGGAATAGGAAAGAAAACACTCTTTGAATTATAAATATATCTAATTCAAACAAACAAGGACTACTTCATTCTCAAAGGAAAAGCATTACATTCAGTTGTAACTATTGAAAACAATTATTGCACTCAAAAGAAGAAAACGATTTTATTAGTGTAAAATGTCTACCACATGATTGCTATGCAGTAAGGAGGCAGGATGCTTTTAAAAAATTGAAAGAAAAGGCTCTTATGAATTATGTTACTATATTTTATGCGTAAAATAAGGTCTTCCCATCCAAAATCTAGAGCGTTTCCTCTAATAAGCTTTGGCTGCCTTAAACTTACAGCAGGAGCAAATTGAGTGGAAACAACATAATAGCTTTAATACAAAACTTCTTATATTAATTATAAGGTAGAAAAGCAAAGTACTTGGATAGACAACAACCTAATGGATTAGCGAAAGTGTGGAATACCAGACCTAAACACCTTATTGACCTATAAAGTAGTATAGGCTCTCAGCTGCTAATATAAATACAAACAAAAATAAATGATAATTTAAATATCCCCATTCTCGAGGAAAAGTTTAAGTGATGCAATCAGGCTCTCAACTTCATATTCACATTGTGGTTATGCAAGTATAAGAAGGAAGTCTTCACACGTACAAAGTGAACTAATGATTTTTATGGAGTCTCATTTTCAATCATGAATGGGAGTGCCATTAATATAGCAACAAGAAAGAACAAATATTACCAATAAGCAAGTGAAACAAAATGTTTCTGTCTGGCCGATGCATCACCGTTAATAATTTCTTCATTTATTTGAAGCTTCAATGTGTTAATCAATGAATCAAAGTACACAGGAACTCTTTTCCTTCCAATATGCAGCAAACATCCACCTAATCTACAGACCAAAAAATAAGCTAATTCCAAGGATCAAGTGGATTTACTCTTTTCTTATCCAAACGAAGACCCCCACGAGACATTATGGCAAAACTAGGAATCGGTCACATAATAGATATTGCCTTAGAATTCAGTAGGGCTAGCTTTCCACAAGGTATTGTACTTGATACAAAGTCTAGGAACATTCAGTCAATATAACGAAATAAAACAGTAGCATTCTTCCAGCACAAGGGGCCATGGGCCATGGCATAAGCCATTACCACGTTCTTGTGCCCTTTACTACGACCCTTAAACCTAAAGTACAAGACGCGCAAATTCTTTCGAACAGACAAAAGATCATCATAAGAAAAATCGCTTCAAAGACAATAACTGGATTTATCCAACGAAACAGAGACGAACCTGGAACCTAATCTTGATAACGTCCAACGGGGAAGTCACCGTCCGGCTGATCCCACCAGAGATGGCTCCGGCCAGGGAATCGATCAGCGCCCGCCTCAGCGGCCCCGGCTCGTCCATCCGCGAACAGAAGCCTATCCCCCAAGCAAGAGAGTCGGGTGTTCACGGAAAGAACAGATTGATGGAGCGCGTTGTTTTGGACCAATTCTCTGACTCCTTCCTTCTTTGCCTCAGAATCATTATATATTAGAAAGTCAAATAAATTCCACAAAAGGGTGCCGTGTCGGTGCATGTCTTTGGACGCATTGAATTGTCACGGCCGAAAATTTTATTTATTTATTTGCCAATTAAATCTCATGATGAGTTGATTGAATGTCTCAGACGCATTATATATATATATATATATATATATATATATATATATATATATATTAGACGCATAGATTTGGATATATAGTAAATCCGACATCCTAATGAATGACAAATCAGGTACAGTGAAATAAATAATTTAATATAATTTAATATAATTTAATAAATAATTTAATTTAATAAATAAATAAATAAATCAACATTTAGTGTGCATTTATAATTCTTGAGTGAAATAAATAAAATAAAAATTAATATAATTTGGTATGAATGTTTATTATTGTTCATCCAATTCTTTTTATCAATTTTTTTGTGGCCACCTAAATAGTGCAAAAACTATAGATAAATAGACACGTCGGTCAAAATCTTGATTTTGCGGTTATATTCCTTTAAAAAAAATAAAAATTAAGGAACATTTTCATATTCTTTGTTCTTTTTAAATAAAAATGATTAAATAGACTTATAACCCCATAACTGATTTATATTTCACTTAATATTCAAAATATGACAACATCTTTAAAGGTCATACAACAAAACATTTCAAAAGCTGCACAACATAATGAAACACTAAAGAACAACAAAAGCTGATACAAGAGAAATTCAAGAATCAAGGCAACCCTCAACTTAATGAAAAGAACTACTAAAACATACGGCATACATCCGATCATATATTTCTATGTTAAAATTATTTGGAAATATAATTTATATTTTTAACACATGTAAAAGCATGATTTAGTCTCATATTCTCAAGATTTTGACTTCATGCTTCCAAGACCTTGTAATTGGCATCTCGAAAACTTGGACTACATATTTTCAAAGCTTTGAGTGACCAATTGTATTCTCTAGGCACAGGAAATTATTGTGTGTGTATATATATACACACACACACACACAATGAATAAAGCCTGAAGGCATGAAACCCTGTATGCAATGCACTTGACAGGACCACTGAAAACTGAAACACAGGCAACCTTCATAAGCTCCAACAAGATGTTACAGTGGAGTTACAGAGAGAAGATGATTGCAACTGGAACAATTACATAATTCCACACTCTGTGTCAGAACTTTGTGATAAAATCGCAAATGTTCTCGGTGATTTCAGTGGGTTTTTCCTCGTTGATGAAATGGCCTACTTCTTTCATCACAACAACTTCATCGAGTAATGGTACATAATTCTTCAACCCACCCTTATGTATGAAGTCCTGGGCTCCAGGTGAGTGATAGGTTAGGTCCAGGTCTCCCACAATGAACTTTGCAGGCACTTTTATGCATGCCCCAGTCCACGGTGCAGTAAGTTCCCAATTCCTAATCAGAATTTCAATCAGTAGATAGCAAAAGATGTTAACTCAATACTATTATAGTAGGGAAGATAAAAACGAAGAACTGCATATCAATGTATGAGGACAATAAAATCACCAAAAATAGTTCTAGTAGGGAAGATAAAAGAAATTTATCATCTGTATTCTGAAGTTAACCTTGTATTCAAATTGTGGGTACAGTGAAAATACAAGGCATCTTGATCATCAATTCAACAATAAGAATTTGGAGTCTAGGAAGTTTATTTTATCTAGACACTCGGTTAAAACTTTTGGTAAGAGGATGTATTAAGTGTGCAGCAGCTGTTCTGAAACTTGCTACTGGGAATACTGTGTTCACGGTGGAAAAAAGAGTTAAAGTTGGTCCTTTTTATCTAACAACTAGACCTATCAAAAATGAACATGCAAATTCAGATTTTGCATCTCCTACCAGATTCCCTCACCAAGCAACCGAGTAATATAACTTTTTTGACATGTCTACCAGAGGTTGATGAGATGAAAGCTAACAGTTAACACAGAATTTAGGGCCTGCTCAGATTTAAATTTCTTTAACCAATAAGGAGTACATGTGTAAATTCGCAATGCAACTTCTTTCTATGGGCTATTGATTATCTCTTTCTAGACATCAATTGCTTTATTATTTTTATTGCAACATACTTAAGTCTATTCATCAACCAGATTGAAACTGCTCACATCTTCCAATTCTGCTATACAGAATCAAAGACCTACAACTGTTCTACCTGATGCAATGTGAAGTATTTCAAATGCATACGACAAGTGATTAACGAAGAAACAATTTAGTTTTCTAATACATGTTACAAAAATATAGCACTAACAAATAAATATGGAACTAGGAATTTATGTTGCTCTAAGAATTTCAATATAGCATAGAGCAGAAATCATGGCCAACTTACAAGTCTAAAGACCGATAGTAGTTCAAACCTCCTGTAAAACCAGCCTTCTCATATTTGCTTGTATAATAGTTGATGTCAACTTCAGATAGCCAAGAAGGCAAAGGAATCTTGGAATCAGAGCTACCACACCCTTGATCCTCCGTAATATAAATGGGACCTGGGTTGCGATATGTCAAAAACTTCTTGAGTACCCATGCAGTACCAAGGCGAGCAAATTCTGCTTCTATTTTTCCAGGTTCCTACAAATTGTATAAATTCATGAAATGAGATTAACAACATTTTGATTTGCTTCTGAATTTAATGCAGGTCCAATGACATAAACATAAGTTCTACAGAATAGCAAAATTGTGCACACTTTAATTTGTACACTGATTATCTAATTTGGTTTGGCAAGGAAAAAAATAACTAAAAGAAGTTACTTGAGAATGGAACAAAGTGTCTAAAATCTAAGGTACGATCAAGGAACTACCAAATACCATCATGTCGATCCAACGAAAAGATATTGAAGTGCAAAAATATGGTTACTGGAGAAGAAACAGTTATCATTTGATGTTCTCTAATTTACAAGTACTTGTAAATACCACTCTGAACAAAATAGAATTTTGATGAGGGAAACATCTGTTGTTTCTAATGACAGTGAAAAATCAACATAAGTCTTCACATATATCTACATGTTTTTGCACTCAGTTCTTCCTCTAGATACTTCAATAACAATTGAAAGGGCGAAAGCAGGTTTACTTTATAAGAAAACTATTAGTTTTTACAAAAACATTTCTCAGAAACTAGAAAAATAGAGTACTCCTGTAAATAGTTCTCCTGGAAAACTAGTTCCCTGATTTTTTAAATTTTACATAGACTAAAAGAATTACATATGCTCCAAGCCTCCAATACTTTCTATACTGGACTTTTCATCATTATAATTACAATTGTTGTCGATACTTCTGTCACCATCTTCCCACCAACAATAGGACCACTTTTACATTATTGTCATCACCACCATCTTCACTATCATGGATGTTAGCTTCACTACCACCATCACCACAGTCAGTACTCAGTACCATGCCATCACCATTCAATTTTCACTATTTGTATTTTCACCACTACCATGGTGCTACACTATTACTGTTTGTTGTTGCCACAACTAGCACACCACTTAATGTCCATCATTTTTGCTGCTAACACTATCTTCAACATAACCAAAGTTGTTGCCATCATGAATTCTGTGGCTGCAACCAATATCATCCCACCACCAGCACCCTTCCTACCACCATAACAATTGCATTCACTATAGACGCCACCAGCACCACCACTAGGATCACATATTAGAATTATAGCATAATATAATAGAGTTCACCTTTATTGCTAAAGATTTTCACAAGAATTATATATTACTGACATGAAGCATGGATGAATAGCAAGATGTCCTCAAGAAACATACAAAAGATGACTGAGGCTAACCTCATTCCCAAACCCAAAGAGAATAATTAAATTGTCGGAATAGTATGCACTAACCCCATTTCCAAATTTGTTGTTGTGAATAGTACATTCATAAAGATGACTGCTGCAAACCATATATACATCGATTTGTTGATAATGATCAGTTAGCTATATGTGAATAACCTCCAGCAACAGGGAGAACAAGATTTAAGAGGCATAAGTAATTCATTTATGGAAACGAAAAAAATAAAAATGCAAGATCTTTAGGCTTAAGTCCTTCATATATGGAAAATCAATAAAATATGCAGGTGATTCATAACATGCAGCTGACTCAGTGATAAGGCTTTTTTGTCAACATGATTGTAACATGCAGCCAATAATAAGCACATTATTGTGTAGTAAACAAAAGCTTGTTGGTATCCTATGCTTATATAATCACGGATCCACAGACAATGAATTCTCTATATGAAGTGCATAGATAGAACATTTCTGTCTCACACACACACACCCACAGCATGAATTGTAATTCTATGTGATTAATATCAAGATTTATCAATGAGAAAGAATGATAGATCCGTTACCCATTGGTGAGAAAAAAGTCATGGTGTACAACTAAAGATGTAAGCAAGAGCCATTGATTTGTGTACCCATTGGTGAACAAAAAAATCATGATGTACAACTTCCCATGAATGAGGCCAAGGAATCAACCTTGTTTGCAAGCAAGTAACCGATTATATATGCAAAGAAATTAGATTAGAAAAAGAAGCTTCCTAATACCTCAATTGAGTGCTAGGTAGGAAAATGGAGAAATAAGTAAATACCTGGAACCGGCAGATGTAGTAATCATCTCCAAAGACAGTCCTCAGATACTCCAGCGACTTCCTCGTTGGGTTTCGGGGGGTGAAGACCTGGCTTAAATTCACCATTGCCTTCACCTTGTCCGGCCGGAACATACTCAGATTCCACGCCACCATCGACCCCCAGTCGTGCCCCACCACAAACACCTGTCGCCATCGAACAAGAACACAAACTTGGACCAACGAGCACACGCAATTCGACACAAAGAGTATCCAATGCTTCGATCACCTTGTCTTGGCCAAGCGAGTCGAGGAGGGAAATCAGGTCACCGACGATGTGGAGTATAGAGTAAGCGGCGGCGGCGGGAGGGGCGTCGGTGTCGCCGAAGCCGCGGAGGTCGGGCGCGACGGCGCGGAACCCGCGGGCGGCGAGGCCGTGCATCTGGTGGCGCCAGGTGTACCAGAGCTCCGGGAAGCCGTGGAGGAGGAGCACCGTGGGGCCCTCCCCCTTCTCGGCTACGTGCATATTGATACCGTTCACGGACACCATCCGGTGCGAGATCCCTTCGCCTGCGCCGTCGTCCGTCGGCGTGGGGGCCGCGGTGGAGACGGCGCGGCAGCCGCCGCTGCGGGGAAGGCGAGAGCGGAGGGCGCGAGCGATACGCAACATCGTGGGTGAGTGGATCCTGATTGCTTCCGCCGAAGGCACCTGCACGCCATAATGTTGGGCTATTTACAGTTAAAATGTTGGGATCCTGATTGCTTCCGCCGACGGTCACCACCAGCCTAAGTTTTAGAAACTTACGTTGAAAGTAAAATATTTAATTTTATTTTTCATCATACTGTCACTCTACTGATAAAATATACTATACATACGTAAAATTAATATTAAAAAATAAAAAATATAATTTTGATTCTCATCGTTCAAAAATATTAATTTTATACGTGACTTCCGACAATCCTCACTATCCTCCCTTTGTTTTATTCTTTACTTTCGACTTTATTATTCTTTTGGAAGATCTACTAAATATCGGTATCGTTGCCGATCCTTATTTCTTCTATTTCGTTATCTTTTAGATGATCTATTCAATCACAATGTTAGTGACGATCATTATCTCCTGCACCATCTCATTTCTTTTGTTTCGTTATTATACCTAATTCATCTGATTTCACATGAGATAACATGAGAAGTAACGAGATTAAATATTTTACTTTCGTAAATATAATATATCAATATAAATTTTTAAAATATAGAGACTGAAATAACTAATTGAGTAATATGTAATTATCCATTATATTATATACCATCCATGTCACGTGGCATGATCTTAAACTGCCTAGTGGAGTAGATAAACTCTATCCATCTTCGATTCGTCCTTTTACTCACGAGCGAGTCACAGATTGATCGATCAGCTATCCTAAGCTGCCTAGTGGAGTAGATAAAATGGCAACTTTGGATTCATGATCTTAAGCTGCCTAGTGGAGTAGATAAACTCTATCCATCTTCGATTCGTCCTTTTACTCACGAGCGAGTCACAGATTGATCGATCAGCTATCCTATCAGATTGAATCGCTATACTAAAGATATTACAAGACATAAGTCAATTATACCATCAACGAATCATTTAAGATAAATGATATTTACATATTAATTATCTCATCAAATAGAATTGTAATAAAAATATTATAAAAACACATGAAATAGAGATTATCGACATTTGTAGGTACACTAATTTGTAAGCATGAATTCAAAATAAAAATAAAAAATAAAACCTCATTGTAGAAGAAACTTATCCAATGTTGGTTCACCAATCAATCTACACAGTTATCTTCTACTTAGTGGGTTCCTAAGCGAGGATTTCTCAAGATGCTTCTCAGATCTTAAATTATCGGATATTATTTGCACATGAAATGTTACTTGAATAATAAAATTTACGTTTACTCGTTCAACATATTGAGCTGATAAAACATCCAATCGAGTATTATGATGACTTAATGTTAAGATGTTAATATATCACATGACACGTTGAATAACTTGGTTGTTTGTGGAAACATTCAATCGCCATGCAATATGACTCCACTTTATATCAAGCAAAACACCCGACAAATACAAGAATCGACGTCGATCCCAGTGTCATCATACACTCGAGTCATTCGGTCACGTGGACCGACTGCCGAGTCACATGTTCTCGTGTGCACCGAAGACCAAATTACTCGGTCCAATGTTTTGACTCGAGTCAACTCCGATATCCCAGTAGGGCTTACGGGTAAAGCAATAGCGAAGATCCAACCTCGCAATAAGTAGGCATCGCTTAATTGGACGCAAGGCAAAGAAGTCAAAGGGTCAGTTGGGTTGAGACGGCACGTGCTCATCTTTAACCATGGGAATCTTTAGCTTGTGGTGCTCGCCATCGCATCACTCTCACCACCTCATCCTATCACTTCACCTTCACACGTGGGAAAGGGTCGGCAAGTAGTGCGGTTGTAACGTAGACACTTACACGTCAGATATTAACTTGACGGATAAATAAAAATAAAAATTTTATCTAATATATTTTTTGAATATCATATTCGTATAAAAAATATACTGACTTGGTTGGTATTCTCATGAAGTATATACGATTGCATGGTGCTCTCGATTATCAATTACTAAGTTCATCGAAGGCATAAACTGGATTATAAGTATAATGTTTGTTCATCCTAGTGAAATTTATTGAGGTAGGATTTGCTTATTTATTCTAGCAACACATGCATGAATTGAGTCCATTTCATAGATCATGAATGAATTGGTATTTGTTATCTTTACATTTCAAGCTTTGGAATAACTTGAGAATAGTAATATAAATTATAACATATTTCTTAGGAGTATATGATAAAATATATAAATTATAATTTAACCAATATTTAGAATGATCAATGGTGGGAGTATTCGATGAGTCCTTCCAACTTGCTATACAAAAGGTGATGTACATATCCTTATTACATGTTGGCGAGACATAAGAGACACATTATCTAATGGTGGATCATAATTTTGATTTCTAATATCATTAAATATCAATTAAAATTACTAAATTACGCCGATAGTTTTTAAGATATTTGTGCTATTTTAAATTGATCGTCAAACCATTCTTTTCTACAAATTAGTCCTCCAATGATGAATTTTACAGAATCCAAATCCTATTGCTAACTAGAAAGTTACATGGCATCCCAATTTATTCATTTTAGATGTTTATATTATTTATCAATTTGGGTTAAGTAGAAAATTGATTAGATTAGTTATCCAACATTATAAATATAAATAAATTAAAATTAAAAGTTGATTAGATTAGTTATCCAATATTACGAATATAGATAAATTAAAATTGTAATACTTTCAATTACTCTCACATCGAAAATAGATAAAATTAATATTGACTTATCTGTAGAGTATATTATTATCCGCTTAAATATTTTGATCAATAATTTAAACTAAATAAAATTAATTGTATCAATTTTAATTTAAATATTTTGATCGATGATTTAAACCAAACAAAGTTAATTGAGTTATGTTGAACCCTTTCATCTAAAAGGTGTCTTTGAAAATTTTCCTAATAAAAAGACAATCGATCGATAATTTTCCTAATAAAATGACAATCAATCAGGCAGTGAACATTAATTATCGTTGAAGTAATAAAATTATCTTTCTACTAAAAAATCATGGATTATGGACGAATGCAATAAGCCAACCATCATGTCAATGAAAACCAAACTCAAATTTTAAAGAAGTAAATTAATACGTCAATATATGAATTAAATTTGCATCAGGCCTTTAATTGACAACATTTTTTCCGAAAATTAAAGTCTTAATCGGTGCGTTAATCTCTGTGTGTAAACTAAAGCAGCGAGATAAGACCACCACACGCGACCATCCATCCACTAATCATATTTACCGTTCGTTAATCTTAACCATAAATAAAATACGGATTTTTTTTTTTTTAAGGACAAGAAGGAGATGCAACAAAAAAAAGAAAACTACAGAATTGCCACCATCGAGATCTCAGCCGTTCATCACGATCGTTCAAACGAAACGGACATCACCCCACCCAGCCACCTCGCCTGCCGCCGACTCCTCGTGCTCCAGCCCCAGGAACGTCTCCAAGCTCGAGATCCGCTCCCGCAGCCCCTCCTCCAATGACGCCTCCGGCGCCGCACAGTACGACGCAGAGCTCTCCTCCCCCGCCCTCCGCTTCTTGGGTGGCACCGCCGCCGTGTCCCCGCCCGCGGCGGCAGCGGCGTCCGGGAAGTTGAGCTTCGCCTTGCTCCCCCGGATCTCCAGCGCCGCCGCGTCGTACGCCCGCGCCGCCTCCTCCGCCGTCCCGTACGTCCCCAGCCACACCCTCGCCCCCTTCCTCGGGTCCCTTATCTCCGCCGCCCACTTCCCCCACGGCCGCCTGCGTATCCCCCTGTACAACGTCTTCCGCCGCCTCTCCCCTTTCCCCGCGGCCCTAGTCTTCGTCTCCTCGCCCTCTTCCCCTGCGACAAAAGATCAGCACTGCACCATGAGAAGCTGAAGCAGTAGCAACCGAACGAGAACAAGGGCGTTACCGTGACGGGGTTGGAGTTCGTCGTCCGGCGTCATATCACGACCATCCACGAAAGCCACGAAGTCGGAGATGATCGCTCCGCCACACATCTTCGCCCCCCTCAACCGGCGAAACTGGATCTATGGGACGGACCAAAATCCTCAGATCAGAGAAATGGGAACCTCAAAGCAAGGCCGTTGCAACACTTCCACCGTTTCCCCCGATCCCACCTCTCCCATCCGCATTTATAGTCCTCAACTCTCAGCCCGTCTCTTATTCTCTAATTTTAACCTTAATCAAATATTACATTTAATAATCAAAGGGAAATATTTAAAGCTTTATTTTAATCTTCCCACTAAAACTACTATTACCCTTTAAGAGAAGTGACACGTGACAGAGACCGTCGGTGAGGCATCTGCCGTAGGATGGTCTACCGCCCGAGATACGAAGTCCACGTAGAAGGACGGCGACAGAGGATGGCGACTAATTAAAATTCTGGAAATGCCCCGATGAGAGGGACTTGTTCACGGGACGTGCCATCGAGAGTGCGTCCAAGTCCAAATGCGTCTCCCCTCTCGCCGTAAAAGAATAGATGGGGGGATGAGGTCGGGTCCGCCGCGAGACTAGGGGAGACAGCGTCTGGTTCAGTGTATCGCAGCGGCAAAAGAGTAAAAGGACGGGGTAGTGTTGCAATTGGGTCGGTGGGGCGCGGCGCATCGCGGTGTGGTCCAAAGGTGGGGTCCTGCTGCTGCCTTCAGGTACGGGGTCGGAGGGTCAACGTTGCGGTGCCCGTTTGGCGTAGGTTGGAGTTGAACGATGCATGTGGCTTTAAGATTCGTGTTAGCATCGGAGGTCGAGCGTTAGAACTGCGCGATGCGTGTGGCTTTGCGATGGGTGTTGACATCGGGAGTCACGGGAGACGGACGGTGATGCTGCCGGCGCATCGTTGGCTGTACCACGACTGCATGTCACGTCGTGCATTGTCACAAGGTCATGATGGTATCGTTACACGACATGGTCTCGCAGGACAAGAATCAAAAGTCTGACCGCAGCAATGCTAAGCAATAGCATTCCATGAAGTGTTTTAGTGATTGATGTATTTGTGAGATTATTTGGAGCAGATGATGACGAGTTCATTGGCTTCTAAGTCAAATCCACGTCGACGATGGAAGAACACTTGCCAACTTCTTGTTTCACAGGGCTTCGTTGTTCGGCCGACAAGAAAAGCAGAGCTTTCACTGAATCATAGTGACAGATTCTGCTATTTTTACTGCTTGTCGGATTCCCTGAGAACGAAACAGAGCTTTCATGAATTGTAGCGACGCAATACGATAGTAATTACGTGTCGATTTCCTTGTGAACGAGTGATATAAAAGAATAATTAGACATGATCGTGACCGGGGAGCAGAAGCTTGATGCTGAGTTCGCCGAGTGCATCTCTCTCTCTCTCTCTCTCTCTCTCTCAACCCTACAACACAAGCTAAGAAGATAATTAGAAATAGAAAAATTAGAAGAAAAAGAAACAAAGAGAATTTTCTTCTTTATCATATTTGTTAGTGATATGAAGAGCATGATGCATAAGCAACGTCACACCTATTCGATTGATATATCAATCAAGATGAAGATAACGACTCAATCTCACAAACGATGGCATGTTAGGCAAGAGTTGATTCCATAAGATCAACAATATAACATCGATGGAGATATCAACTCAACCCCACAAATTCGAACTATGGATTTGATAAAGAAGCTATCTCAACAAAGCTGTTATTCCATAATCACAACCCTAACCCACTGATGATCGAATGATACACAATCATTCTTATCATTATCATGATTTCAATCGATCAAATTTTTAGAACCCTTGCTAATGTACTAGTCAAGTATCGCCCGATGCGATTTTTTATGAGGTCTTGACCTTAATCCCTAAACTCCTGACATCTCAACCTAAGATACACTTGGAAGTAGATCTTAATTGACTTCAAATCCCTTAGGTTAGACAACCCGAATATTTAATAGCTCGCGACCACGTTACTGGTAATGCAGAGATCCGAAGATTATCCAGCATTAGAACACCCCAGGCAAACAGCATGTATCAAACATGTCAAGAGAACACAGTTTGAAACGTGATATCTTGAAACACAATGGACATAAAATAGTCTCCATCTGTAGCATTCTTGACATTTAGTACGTTTACCTACTAGTCTAAATCAACTGAACAGAATTTAAGATGGATATGCTGGGAGGCATATTGCCTGCGGAAGTCTACTTGCAAATCATTTGTTTGGCCTGTACGTATTTAGATGCCTTCCATATGATTTATATACAGAAAATGAATCAGCAGCATCAACAACACACTCTACAGATATTGCTACATAGTTTCCCCCCAAAAAAAGTAATTAACAAAATAGTTAACCAACATGATCTATAAAAAAGTATACATGTCTTGCATTAAGATATCTGTGTGATGCAACATTGGAATTTTATTGCCACATAACTCAGAAACATATATTTACTATAAAATTCACAAATGTAATCCTTCTGAATTGGAATGGATAAAGAAAGAGAATGGAAACAATAAATTGCAGGAACATAAAACTAGGGTCAATGAAACTTAGAACTCAGATATACGGAACAAAAAATTCACATTTATCTCAAAACCTAACTAGTAGAACTAACAATAAATTGCAGGAATATAAAACTAGGGTCAATGGAACTTAGAACTCAGATATATGGGACAAAAAAATCACATTTATCTCAAAACCTAACTAGTGGAGCTCCTGCACATGATTTTTCATGATCCTCCAATGGATCAACTTGTCTCATAAAATTCATTGACAAGCTTGTTTAGTACAAAAGGGTATGCAACTCAGGTAGGGTTGTCAACCTCATCCATTACATGATACAAGGAGCACACTTCCTGACTGGGTTGAAAAGTCAACACTATATAGAATTGATCTCAGGTTCCCACCCATCACAGCTTCATATCATCCAATGAACATCTTGCAACCCTGAGTTCTGCTCTATAATGGGTCCTATACTGATGGGAGAACGTGTCTCTGATGATGATGATGCTGCTGCTGCTAATTAGCTCATAATGTAAATAAAATAAATTTATCACTCTAAACTTTAAAATATTATAGGTATCCCTACACAAATGAAACTTATTAAATATATCCCTCCAGACATCCACCTGTAGCCTACCATTAATTTTTACTCGTGCAAATTTACTCATTTTCCTTTTTTCAAATATGCAATATGAAGTATGACACTTATCTCTCAATGCCTCAATGGTAGGTCTTTCATATATTCCCCTCAAACTAGACTCGTAAGTGGGAAGTGCCTCTATCCTCCTTACAAGAGAGGCTCGAAGAAGTGAAAAGGACAAAGAGGGTTTAATTCTCAGCGGATTTCCATAAGTGAGAGGAATTTGAAAGGGAGAGACTGGCTATAGGAGGGTTTTGGTAAAATTAGATCAAGTTCCAGAGGGACCGGTTAGGTCAGGTAGAGAGAGTAAGAAATGAGTTGATTACATTAATAAATTTGGGTTACAATAGGCATTTCAGAAGTTTGACTGATCCCTATCTTTGTTGGATCATTTAATTGAGATTTAGATGTATGATTCATAACCAAGGTTCAGACAAGACAGCCTGAACTAAAGATTTGACATTAGATAGATCAGAAAATTGAAGTTCAGAAATAAGCATTCATGGCAAAAAAATGTAAAGTTTTTGTGCTTTTGTTTTTCATTAGGAAAAAGGAAAATAAAACGAAAAAGACTGACCAATTTGCTTGCTAAAGAAGACAGCTTGTGACCCTTAAAAAACACAATGAAAAATAAATGATTCAAGCAGAATCAATTAAGACAAGCCAGTCTGATCTGGTGTAGGATTGGCTAATTCAAAACCTCAATTGCCAACAATCTCACTGATCATCTCACTCTAAATATCTGCGTTATGTGATTGCTGATTATGGATCTTCTGACTATTAAACCTTTAACGATAATCCTAATTGACCAAACGAACAAGCCATAAACAATCTCAAGGATCATCCCACTCTAAATATCTGGGTTATGTGATTGCTGATTATGGTCTTCCGACTATTAAAACTTTAACCATAATCCTAATTAACTAATGAACAAGCCATATGACTAGGCGTATATCATAGATGATCATCATAACCCCAAGAAGCTCTGCAAGCATATTCTGATACAAGAAAAACTATGTTATTCTGATCAATGCAAGAGACTGAAAGCAGGCAGAAAGTACTAATTAGATCATGTTGAACAAAATTCAAGGTGCAACAGGATAATTGTTTTATTCACGTAACCAATATGCTCAAGTAATATTATTGCCTCAAGGGAAAGAACTGTGTAGCCAATCCCAAATAATTGGGATATTACTGATTGTGGATCTTGGTTGTTGTTTTTGTAGGTAAACTAGTCAGCTTTTACATAAGAAATTGTTAAGCATGCAATAACAATGAAGAGAAGATGATGTGCAGCATACCAACAGAATCATCAAAAGAGAGAAGTTTAGTACAGCAACATTGAACATACACACAAAATGTGTTAAAAGTTCCAAGATGTTTATTGAGGATAAATCGTTTCTCAAGAAACAAAGATGTAATTATTTCAATCTAATGTTGCCAATTGAAATGTAAATAAAAACCTTACAGCTTCATATACATAACATAACTTCAGTAATAATACAGGAAGGAGGGCAAAAACTCCAAATTGAACTCTAATCGGCAAATTTATTTAAACGGTGGATTGTACTTCTAGCAAGCCTGTTACCGGGATCGATTTTCAGAACCATCCTCAGATCTTCAGCGCCAAGTTTGTACTTCTCCATACTCTCATACAGAAGAGAACGTTGCACTAGCAGTGGAACATTTGTGGTGTCTTTACCTAACACCTACAGACCAGCAACATTTAAGATGTTTTAGTTCACAAAGATAAAGCCTGAAAAATAGAGCTTGAAGACTTGTAAATACCTTTGAGCAGTCAGCCACAGCCTTCTTATACTCACCAACTTCTTTGTAGCATGAGGCTCTACAAGACAAGGCCTCACTCAACGAATCATTATCCCCAGACTTCTCCAATAGCACCACTGCCCACAAAAGCCACTTGATAGCATCTGCAAACTGCCCCTGCTTATAATTGTCTAATCCCTTAGTCATTGCCGCTGGTGCAGTGATGCCTGCCGGTGGCGGTGGCAACCCTTCAAGCTCAGTTGTCGGCCCACAGGTTTCATGCCCTCCAAACTCAGAACCCAAGTCCCAGTCATTTATTTCAGAGAATTGCTGACTCACTGATGACTCTGGAGCAACTCCAGCAGCAGGGGCAGGTGAAGAGAAGAACATATCCAACGGATCTGTGTCATTTTTAGGGGAGGCAGTTGGCTGTGGTGGTGGTGGAGCTGAAAAGCTCTGACCTTGCGTCATAATATGCGCGTTTTTCGTCGAATTGATATTCTGAAACGCGCCAAAAGGGAAATCATCAGCAACAGCGTTGCAACTGCTCACATTGGATGAGTTTACCGATGACATTGGTGCCTTCGTAGAGGGCTTTGATCCAAAGCCAATCAACGAATCAAAAGGATCACTTTTAGCAGTCACCGGCCGCACCCCAGTTGCCGATCCCATCGGCTGCCCACCACCTCCCATAGCTGTCCTGATCTTAGGATCAGGCTGAGCAAAAGCTGAGGAATTTCCAAGAAGATCCGCAGATCCCCAGCTGCTAGGTCTCATAGGGGTACTATTCGCCGTGGAAGCTGCGGTCGTGCTAGTCGATCGAGGGAGTGAATCAGATAAATTTCTCATGGAGAAGGCGTTCCTTGGCGCAGCGGACTTCAAGGGGACGTTGCTAGATCCGCTGCGGCCCTGGCCAAGGGCGGATCCGACGAGATCGCCGAAGAGATTAGGGTCCGATTTCGGAATCCCGATGCCAGAGGAGGCGGAACGAGAAGGAGCGGCGGATGCCCATGTCTTGCCGAAGATATCACCGACCATGGAAACGGGAGCGTTTGCGAGGTTGCCAAATCTAGCAGCGCCAGTTACTACGGAGGGAGCGGCGGGGGTCCACGATGGCCGGGAAGGCTGGTGCGACCAGGCGGGGGCGGTGGGCCTGGAGACGGCGGCTGGGGTTGCATAGGGGTTGGATTTCTGGTCCTCGAGGGGGCGGGAGGCGGAGCTGCGGGTGAAGCCACCGAGGCCGAAATCGAATTGGTCCGCATCGAAGGCGGGGGCCCGGTGGGAGCTGTTGCCGTCGAAGTTCATAGTGGCGAAGGGAGAACTGATCACTGCCGGCACAAAAGGTACGATCGGCCTGGGCAGTCTGACGGTTGATATCGAGCGGTGCGGCCGGTCTGGTTCGTCCCGGCTCGGTTTTATCGATCGTGATTCGAGATCGCACGCACCAACAAGAAAAAGCGGTTCAATTCGCCATCAAGCTTTGAATGCGCGTTGAGAATGGCACGAGTAAAGCATGAATCAATACTTTGCAATCTTTATGAGAACTATAAAGATACAAATCCTTTATTCTCCGAATAGAGGGTAATTACGTATTAACTTATGTGATTAATTATCATTGATATCTTATAAAAGTGAAATATTTAACATCAATTATCGTTATCTCGTTAACTTGCAAAAAGGGAAAAAAAAAAAAACACATGCAAAAGAGGACACAAATAAAAAGAATAAAAATATAATTTTATTTTTAAAATTATTAATTTTATATAAATTTCTTGTTTTAATCGATTTTCTCGTTCCCTCCTTTATTCAACCTAATCGACTATCGCCCGTTGCACTTGCTCTCTCGCCCGTCGTACTCACTTATCCACTAATAGATCTACCATCACTTGTAACTCCTCCTTTCGAAGCTCATTGCTTATCGTTTCGTCGTGTTCAGGTACAAACTATGGCTCTTTAACAAGAACGCGTGAGCTAGGATCTTTAACACCCATTGTTTATCGCTTCGTCGTGTCCAGGTATAGATTACAGCTCTCTAACGAGAACGCGTGAGCTAAGATCTCTAACACCCTATTGCTGTTATAAAACCCCACCTTGATGTTTGCCACTTCATGCTTCGTCGAATGCATGAACCATACCTCCTCCCCTCTTTTGCTTGCCTACTACACTTGTTTGCTTGCCGCACTTGCTCATTCAATAATAGGTTCATCACCACTTGTAACTCCTTCCCGAAGTTCATCATCGATTGCTCTGTCATGTCCAAGTGTAGACTGTCACTCTCCGATAAGAACACATGGGCTAGGCACCCCGTTGAAGGGCTCATCGTCATCATGGTTATCGTTGTAAAACCCTACCTTTAAGTCTACCACTTCACACTCTGCTGATTCCACGAATCGCATCTTCTCCTCTCCTTTACACACCCATTGCCCGCCACACCTACTCGCCCCCTCACCCATCGCTCGTCGCGACAAGGAGGTTGGAAAGAGGAGGAGAGAAGGAAATTGATTAAGACAAAAAAATTTATATAAAATAAATAATTTTAAAAATAATAAAATTATATTTTTATTGCACGTGAGAACACATGTATTTTTTTTCATTGATAAAATTAACGACGAAAGAATAATTGAAATTAAACAATATAAGCGTGTAATTTTCTTGAGATAGGAGTCATTTTGACTTAGTAATTTTCTTGTACAACAGATAAGCAATATCCCATTGGGGCAGAAATTTCCATTCACCTTTACCCAGAGAGTTCATCAACGGGATAAAGGAAACCCATATTTACATGCAATAAACAATATAAGCGTGCTTGAATAAAGCAGTTCCCACAACTTAGCTAATCAATCAAAGAGTTATAACACCTATTGTCTCAAAAAAAACCTTTTATTTGTGACACCAAAGAAGCCAGAAAGTAAGATAGTCACAAGTCACAGACCACAATCCACTTAGCACCAAAATTTGTATTCAGTTATAGCACCAACTTTGGCATCACAAGGAACATCAAAAATAAGAATGTAAAAAATGAAGCATATACTTAACCTCAACAATTGTAGTAACACAATCATTACAAATAATATAAATCACAAATACACACCATACAAAAATAAAACCGCCTTTTTCGGTGAACATCACAGATGGAAATGAAAATAAGCAAAGGTCACTGTCACCATGTATCGTAGAGAAAATTACAAATAACACGTACAATCACGAGCATAACACTTGCATACTTATCTACCAAATATCTAATGTTACAACAAGCTGTTTGAGTCTTTACTTTTCTCACAATGAATGAACTTACTAATCATATACAGTACAGTACAGGCCTTAGTGATGTGCATCGTTTGCTAAATATATTATTTAGACTAATGAGATTTTGAACTAGAAGTATGACAAACATTAGGATTAATAATTTCAGATAAACCAATTTTAACATTTGCTATGAGTAAAAGTGTGTAATTTAAATGGATAAACAAACATTTTATACATATAATATTTATGGATATTTTGGATCTATTATCTAACACAAAAGAAAGATCTAGAAAAACATTGATCATAGAGTAAAATTTAAGTGTTTATACCAAAGAGGAATATCAAAAGTTTTGTATGACAATTATTTGCACTTTACATTAACAACAGAAAAAGAAAAAACCTAAGGTGATAGTAAGGCCAACTACGCTTTACTGATTGAATTATTGGGCAGCTAGGAAATATGTATAAAAATTTTGTACATCCAAGATGAGAATATTGAAATGAATGCATAGAAAGTTACCAAGAAATATTTTCATTTGCAAGCAATTAAGTCTGGATCCGGCAGGTTATCGAACTATCAGAAGAACAGCGGTTTGTTATTTCAACAATCTTACAAGTTAGTCTGCATAAACATTTATAATAAATATGCTGAGTTGTAAAGTAACAAGAATACAGCACAAGAAGCCAGTAAAAGACTATTATGTGCAAAAAAAATCATTTGTTGTTATTTTCTTATAATGACTAGAGTTCTGAATCCAGTTTGTATGAACTAAGATTATATAAAGTTTAATAATTTCAGCATGAGCAAACTGCACTCAGAATTTCAAGGGATGATAAATGCAGATCAAATATGGAGGGTACCACCAAATGTGAATAGACATCAACCTCTTCTAATAAAAAGAAGCAAAGGAGACAACAATACAGAAAATACAGGACAAAGATCTTGCAAGATCCCTGCTTCTCATAACCAGCAATATGTAAAACAGATAACAACACTGAGACATGCAGGTTGATATATGTCCCTAGTATCGTGAAAAGATTTTGACTGGGGAATGATTTAATGGACACCTGTTCAATGTGAAGCTTTTTCCACTGTTGGATGAAAATTTAAATATAAAGAATGCTTGCTTTTAGACTCTGGAACTCCTGAATCCAATAATAAAAAGAAAAACTGGAGTTTATCTGACTGTTTTCCATATAATCTCAGGTTACTTGAAAGAATTTTCCAATAGAAACAGCTTTAGATGAAACAAACATACATTAAAAAAAATCAGACACAGAATAAAGCAACATTACATAGAAAACCAGAGATGAAGAAAAGAAAAAACAACAAATCTACATAAACTCCAAAAGCAAATTACAGCAAGTTCAATACTAAATTTTACCGCATAGAATATGTTCGAGTTATGGATTAATAACTTTTCCGTCTATGCCAATTCAAAGTTATTAAAGCTACCAGCAGCATATCTTACTTCATACTATAAATCAAAGCATCTACTTTGATGGCTGTCTCACATGATATAAAAAGCACCAGAATGTCAGAATAAGAAGCCACTTTGCAAATAGAACACCATGCATAATAGCTTCACCTAGCCTTAATTTCCTCCTCTTGGTGGCCCATTCTCAGGCATTTGCTGCAAGCCAGGTTGACTCTGATCTTGCCCCCAATTCCCCCTCTGCATTGGTTCTCTTCTTTCAACTCGCATTGTCTCTCGTCGCCTATCATACCGGGGTCGGGGCCTGCTTCTGGTTTGCTGCCTTTCGTTGAACCAAAACTGTGGCCGATGGATGACCTTACCATCAACAAATAGATCACCTACAGCATTCACATGAGAATGGAGATTATCACAAGCAATTACCATTTGTGAAATAAACAAGAGCAAATTAATCACATGTAAGACAATATCCTAAAAACAACCAACAAGAACAAGTGAAGCACAATTTTAGATACCAACCTCCGTAGTCCTTGTTGGGCACATCCAAATAAGAATCAGGCAATACCCAAAGAACTCCAGGCAATCCTGCAATGACCGATAAGAGATGATTAAGGTTTAAGATTCAACAATCCGCCATTTCTAGCAGACAGAAACATCAACAGTACTTGAAGCCAATACCTTTAACTTTGTAAGAAAGTTCTTCGGAGATCAAAGCCCCGAAACCCGTATAGGTCGTGGTGCAAACCGAGTATATCTTCTTCTTTGCCTCCTCCTCACTGAAACCAGATCATTCCAGAACCAATGACCTCTAAAGATTAAGCCAAAATCCAAACTTTAGGACAAAGAACTCTTTTCCAAGTTACGAAGAAGGGTATTCTCTGACCTGCCGACGACAGCGGCGAGGGTCTTAACGTAGGCGGCGATCATCTCCTCCTCCGAGGGTTTGGGGTCCTGGGGAAACTCCATGACGATGAGCCAGTGCTCGTAGTCACAGCCGTCGAGGAGGATGGTCTCCTTGGGAGGGCGATTACTCCAGTTAGGGGAGGGGTCATTGAGAGGAGAGTATCCCGAGCCGGATGTCGTCTTCCACCGGGCCGAAACGAGCCTTGGCACCGCGCCAGCGAGCCAGGGAACCTCAAGGGTGGCGACAGAAGCGGAGAGGCGTGACGGAAGAGGGGGCGGAGGAGGATGGGAGAGCGGGGATCGCAGGGGAGAGTGATGGGAGGAGAGAACTCGGGAGAGGAGAGAGGCGAGGCCGCGTCGTGTCACCGCCGCCATGGAAGGGTCTCTGGGTGTGAGTTCGCTTCAAGCCCGTCTCCCATTTATGGGCTGAGACGTCACCCCCAGGCCCAGTGATCTTAAGCTCCATCGTTCCACGTCATCTTATAAGCTGCCTTCATCACCTTGAGAGTACATCCATGTCATCTCATAGGTTGACTTTATTTAATATTAATAAATATCATATTTAATCTTGATCAAACATAATAATAACAATAATAATAAAATTATAAAATCAAACTATTTGAAATCAAGGTTGAGATTTGTAAAAAGTTCATATGCTTATTAAGTCTAAAATATTTTTATTTATATTTATTTATATATTTTTATAGTGATTGAATAATAATAATAATTTAATAATAAAATTAACTTATAATTTTTTTTTTCTAAGGTATCATTTGGGATCCTTATCAAAAAGAGAAAACTAAGTGAGATCTATATTGAGTAACTCTTTAGAAAACCGAAACAAATGATACTTCTAAGATAAAATTTTATAGATATCCTTTAGAATCCAGTCGTAACAAAATTGTATGGTGGCATGAAGGCTCCTATATACAACATTTGATAAGTTATTTTGTATATTTTCAATCATAAATTAGATCATGATGGTGATAAAATTTATACATCTATGCCATTCTTTTTATGTCATGTAAGGGATGATGACATGGAAAAGTTGTGGTGATCTATTTAGGATTAGTATTTCATAAAATTTAAAATATATATATAATTAGGTGTGTTAGGAAAAAATATCATTCTGTGTCTTTATTAACACGACGTGATCCTGATTCATATATATATATAGAGTTTTCTAGAATAGAAAATAATTTCATTTGCTATCTGCATAAAAATCAAGATTGAAAGGAACTTTCCGAGTTAGTCTTTCAAATACTTAAGTTACTACCGAGGTTCAATTTTCTAATCTCTTTTTTTTTTTCCTTTTTCAATTTAGAGTTAATAATACCATTTATATATTAACATTGATAAGAAAGAATATAGGAAGGAAGGAGCTCAAATTGCATTTTAACTCACGTGAATATTTCATAGGGGAGGCAGTTGATAACGGACTCAACCTGTCTCTTAGATTCCCAAAAATATTTTTTATAAATATTCCGTAAGAATAGTAGCTTGGTAATTGACTCGAGTTATCTTTTGGACTTCTATCCATGTGAATAGGAGACACGTCAGATTGTTTAAATTTTTTTTCCTCTCGTACACGATTTTGATGTATATTTCTTAACAAGAATCAAGTTGCATATTCACTCACATTTAGCATAATTCAACATCACAATGAAGAATAAGAATATACTAATTGTTAGTAATATAGATGAACGAATCCTATCCCATCTATTAGCCTAAGATTTCATATTTAGGGTATATTGCCTTCCTTTTTTATGTTTGGTAGGAAATCACGCATAAGATCAACGTGGAATAGAATTCAAAGGATAAGAAATGGTAAGACATAGCATATTCTCTAAGATTCAAAATAATATGTTAAGAATTACGAAAGCTTGTTCTCTGTGAATATGTTAAGAATATAAATCGATACATCATATCTCATCAAACGACTTAAGTACATATTTGAAGATCTTGATATCTTCATGCCCATTGATAAGATTTTTATGCTATTATAAATAAATTGGTGGATTTTTTTTAAGAAAAAATATATAGTATTATCCTACTCCCGTGTTTAACCTCGATACATCCGAATAACTAATTCATTAACTTATTAAGCTTGAATTACCGACTCAAAATATTATCATAAATAAGTTAGATTTTCTCTTTAAATTTTTAATTAAAAGTATTAGAAAACCACATAGTTGGTCAAGCAATTCATCAGCTGTTCATGTCATTCTTTGGAAAAGAGATGAACACTTTATTTCCCATCATAAATAAACTAACCCTTCGTTCACAAGTTGGCATACAATCAAAATGCTTGAAACCACCAATTGCCATTGTCACTATCCTCCTTTTGCAGTGGGCAAAGAAATATCCTACCCACTGCCTAAGAATCACATGTTTTGCTATCACTTTCCATGGATTGGATAGGATTGTGGCCTTCCAATGGGCATATTACAAGCACCAACTTTGACCCACATATGACCATTGGATGCATGATGGCCATTGTTTTAGAATTGTCTTATTCATCTGAGAATCAACCCATAATAATCTTAGATATTTTTTTTTTATAGTGGATTAGTGGTGAAGATGATATTTGATCTCCATGTCTTTTCATCACCATCATCATTCTATTGACTAAGGTATAAAAATTATCGGATGAGGTTCTAAATTTTAAAACTTTAGAAAACTAGCTTTCCAAAAAAAATCTGATATATCGTCATTAAATTAATATTTTATTCATGATTTTAGAATAATAATCTTTATGATGATGAAGAACACAAATAAAGTCAACTACTACTATGCCAAAACTTGATTAGTGAATGTAATTAATTCTACTACTCCTACTTAATAGTGATTGAATAGCTAACCATTGTCTTGATAGTGATTGAATCAATAAAAACATTTTCGAAGACAGTGTTTGTTTTTTTTTTCTTTTTTGATTTTTTTTTTTGAGAAAAGGATAAGTTAGGAAGATGAGATTCGAGCCAAAGACTTTAGAAGAAACCATCAAGGTCTTTGTCAGCAAGACTAATTGGTACCTTCACTTGTATTTACATAACATATGATCAATATAAAAAAATATTCTTTGTTATATTATTTTATTATGGGGAAGATGGTAGAATGACTAGAAACAATTTATCTTTGGCATAATGCAATATTTAGTATTTAGTTATATTAAAGATATATATTATTTATCTTCTTTAAGTAAATCCATTTTGAAGATAGGAAAAAGAAAGATATAAAATAATGAAACAAAAATCGGTGCCTTTTTTTTTTACATAATGCAATATGTAGTATTTAGTTATATTAAATATATATATAATATTATATTTTAATAATTTTGTTAATCTTTAAATGTCTCCAAATAATGACATAGTGATTTGAATATTGTGCGAGTAAATAACTATGTCAAAATGAAATTTCTTAAGTTAATAACATGGATTACTGACCCCTTTTATCATAGTAACATATATTTAACTAAAAAGATAGGATAAAAATATCTTTATCTCAAATGGAAATAATTTAATATAATTATCTTAAATTTAAATGAATGATCTTAGTATAATAGTATGATTAATGCATCTAATTTGTGTGTTTTGGATTTGAGTCCTTACAATAATATTTGACTATAAATATCAAAACGAAATCTTGAAAAAAATATATAATTTAAAAAATTATAAAATACCCTAACTTTCAAAAAATTTCATACAGTATCCATTCTTATGCAAAAAGATCATTTTACCCATATCTTTATGGAACTCGTCGTCATCTCTGTCATGCACTACCTCTCCTTCCCTACCTTCTACTAAGGACGATAATGGGATGGGGGGCATGAGTAGACATGAGCCCCTATCACTTGTGCCTCTACAAATAGGTTGGCTTGCACACTTGACCATGTTGATCACCCTCTTTGCTTCGAACCACCACTCGTTGCCTACAGTGCCCTTGCTCGTCTTTACATGCAAGCTTATTCGTCTTCCATTCACTATCCTCCTCTATCGCTTGTGGCTCTCTCCTTTATTATCTGTGGCTATTTGTCTTCCTCCTTCATCATTGATGATCTCCTCCTTTCTCTTTCCTTGTACGTATGGTCGGGTTAGTATAGCTTGAGGCTCTCGTCACTCTCACATGTGGCCCCCTCCTTTATAAGTATGGTCGGGCTAGCGTGGTCAACATACAAAGACAACCAGTGGTGAAGGTGGTTAGGGGCTCACTTGGGCAAGACGAGTAAGTGATGGAGGCACAATTGGCTAGGACCTGACTAATGACGAAGGCGCATGCATTGTCGATGTATGAAGGCAATTAAGGATAAAATCATTATTTATGAAAAAACAAGTTATCTATGAAATTTTTTAAAAGTTGAGTTGTTTTACAAAAATTTCTTAAAACTAAATTTTTTTTTAGAATTCATCCTATCATTTTTTTTATCTTAATATAATATAATTGACTATATAATCTTGAAGTTAGTCATGGTCAAAATACAATGATTATAAGATTAGCGATGTTATAACATTCGCTCAATTAAAATTAACAAAACTATATTTAACCCTGATGGAAGAGTTGAGAAATCAAGATATAATAAAGGTCCACCTCGAAAGAATAGAATTCGACCCCAAAATTTCACGTCTTCGTGACTATGTTGATGCAACATATCTAGTGGGCGCATGTCATATTCACATGTTAAAATATCATATTAATGTGTCAGTGCTAATTGATTGAGAATAATAGTCATAAAAATAATCTAGGAATGACATACATACGAACATCATACCTATTTCTTCTAGAACGTTGTCCGGCATTCAAGTAGTTGTGGGCCTCTCTGTTGACCAACCATCCCGTTGACCGTATGGCCCTCTCGACACATCATACATATTAATACTCTTGATGAAACATGTAGCAACACCACAAATTATGGACACCTTCACACCCGATTTATAAGAATACTCTTCGGGACAATTTTATATCTTATCTATAACACTGATGAGTAGTCAGTGTTATCCGTCGAAAACTATTATAATGCACCACAGCCGGGGAAATCAGCTTTTTTATATTTTCTTTTCTATCCAAATCAAATATCTCATTTGATTTAATATAAATGGATAAATCTAAAGCATAATATAATAATAATATTTTTTTTCATATATATATATATATATATATATATATATATATATATATATATATATATATATATATATATATATATATATATATATATATATATATATATATATATATATATATATATATATATATATATATACTGATATCTCAATAGTACGTCACTGATATCTCAACACTACATGATCTACATCTCGCTATAAGATTGTATTCTTTAAACATTATCATATTTTGAATTTAGTATATTATAATCTAACATCTTAATATTATATGATTGACACTTCAATACTATGTGATCTACACCTTCCTACAAGTTTAAATTTATCGAACATTATCATATCTTGAATTTAATACACCATAATCAAAATTAAGTCAAATTCTTAAACACTTATAATAATATAGCATAAAATATAAGTCAAATCATCTTGAGTTCAAAACTAACTTAAGAATCATAGAGGTATCGTTGAAAACGCCTCGATATAGTTTTTTTGCATATCTTTCGAGTCAGGCAAGTTCAATCTCGATAGAAATTATTCAGAGACTAGCATGAAATAAAGATATTGACTGGTTCTGAATCAATATATAAATTGGATAACTAAATTCTCACTTAATAATATAATAAAAAATAGTTTTATAAGAATTATTTCTTAAAATCGAACGAAAGAGTTTTTTATTACAAAGAAAAGTCTTTCTGCATGTCTTATCGAAGGTAACAAGCAGCATTAGTGTTTGGAAAACGTTAACTGATTGTGTCGCATAGGATAAGGTTATCAATTACAGGACATCATTAGGTAGCATCAACCAATTCCAGTCACATCTATCTTTGGATAAGATCATTACTAACACACTAAAAAAAGATTGATCCCATTATTTATTTTTAATAATAATTTTTTTTTGTAATTTTAAGTATAAGCTTGAAATCATATAAATAAATAAATAAATATATATATAATCGAATATCTTTCAATTTTGAGATCTAATTTGATTTACTCAGTGGTGAAAATGTCAAAATGGCATAGCAAGAACCACAAACCTCTCATTGACACTGTCAGGAGTAAAATTCTTACAGTTTTGGAAAATAAATCATAAATAATAAAAATTCATTTCTTAAGATTAACAATCCAACATCTTTAATTTTAGGAAATTAGCGTCAATTTTTGTCTCCATTGCAAAAAAATTAATATTTTCTATTTTCTCAATATTTCTCTTCTTCTAATATTCTATAGAATTTTTAAAGCATTTTATTGATTTCTTCATATTTTAGCAAAATAATTAGTTGCCAACAACATTTCACCAAAACCACTCCTAACAAAACCCACGGCGCCGCATCCATTTGCTATTATTATTATTATTATTATTATTATTATCGAAAAACAGCAATAATAATGATCACGATGATGATGAAGATGATAATAATAATAATATTATTATTAATATTAATTTAATGCCCTCAGTTTATTCGCATGCTGCTATAAATATAGCGATTGCCTCGGAGCCGGGAGCTTAAACTGGTGCTCTGCTGACACGGCTCGCTTCTCGCGTCTTCCTTCACTGCTTCCTCCACCTTCCTCCCCTGTTCTGGTTCTGAAGTTAGAGAGCAAGGATAAGCCATGACGACCATGAAGCTTGAGCGCATCCCCAGCATGCGGGAGAGGGTGGAGGACACCCTCTCCGCCTACCGCAACGACCTCGTCTCGCTTCTTTCCAGGTTCCGCCTCTTCTCCCCGATCGAATTTTGTCGGCCGGTGTGGGTTTTGGTTGTGAGCACGGGGTTTCTGTCGGCAGGTTCGTGAGCCAGGGTAAGGGGATGCTGCAGCCGCATCACCTCGTCGATGCCCTCGCCACGCTTGGGGACGACGGCCGCACCAAGCTCTCCGAGGGCCCCTTCTCGGAGGTCCTCAGATCTGCCCAGGTTCGGACGGAAACCTCCGCCTTGTTCTTCTTTCTTGATTTCTAGCGACTCATAGTCACGTCCGAAACCATGTTTGTTTCCTTGATTCGCTTCTCACTGGTTCCTGGTGAGCTAGACATGGATTTGTTTTCTCTTTTTTACTTACTACCATTCATTTGGATTTTATATGGGAATTAGGAAGCAATAGTTCTTCCACCATTCGTGGCCATTGCCATCCGCCCCAGGCCTGGCGTGTGGGAGTATGTCCGGGTTAATGTCTATGAGCTCAGCGTCGAGCAGCTGAGTGTGTCGGAGTACCTTCAATTCAAGGAAGAGCTCGTCGATGGAAGGTGAACTATTATTTGTAGGACCCTGCAGTAGCGATTGTGTTCCTTTCTTAATCTGAAGTAAGTGTTCTATTTAATGAACTTGAAAGGCCTGATGATCGCTACACGCTGGAGCTGGACTTTGAACCATTCAATGCTTCATTCCCACGGCCAAACCGGTCATCATCGATTGGAAATGGGGTGCTCTTCCTGAACCGGCACCTTTCATCCATTATGTTCCGCAACAAGGACTGCTTGGAGCCCCTGCTGGATTTCCTC
This sequence comes from Musa balbisiana, assembly GCA_004837865.1. Lineage (NCBI taxonomy): Eukaryota > Viridiplantae > Streptophyta > Magnoliopsida > Zingiberales > Musaceae > Musa > Musa balbisiana. The sequence goes on along the minus strand of CM017195.1, from coordinate 36,589,663 downwards.
CGGGCCCACAAGTACAAGGGTCATGTAAGAGTAGTCATTGAAGAATATTTAGGAGCTTTGACATTTCAGCATGTGATGTTTGAGTTATTTTTGTACATGCATTGGGCAGGTCATGATGTTGAATGACAGGGTACAGAGTGTATCCAGGCTTCAGTCCGTTCTAGCCAAGGCTGAGGAATATTTGTCTAAGCTTATACCGGAGACTCCTTTCTCTGAATTTGCTTACAAGTAAGAAAATAGTTACATCCAGTTATACAACACCAAAACAGGGTTTATAATTGGAGGTAGTTCCAAGAGGAACCACTTTCTTTGGTGGATGTCATGGGAGTGCCAATAAAAAGCATATATTTTGATTAGGTGGCAGGTGCTGAGGCACCTTACAATCTGAACATTAACCATGCTCTGCATGACTGACACAGAATGTTCATCAGTTTTGCTATTTTTTACCAAACAGAATTCACATTCTTTACAAGTTAATGTTTCACTAAGTTTTTGTATAATTAAGAAATTGCATCTATGTATTACTTCTTTTGAAAGGAAACGCAATCTGAATATGAGTGTCAACCTCAAAATGGTATCAGGTGTCCTTTTAGTGCTAACAGTGTTTAATATAACCCAGTTTTGCTGTTTCACTTTTTGTATAAGGTTGACAGGACATAGAATGTACCTGAGTGCAATTTCTTATCTGCAGAAAGGAGTTTCAAATTCAAAGTACCAAAGCATGATATTATTCTTGTTACAAAAAGAGTTGTATTTTTTTCCTTGAGTGGTTTCTATTTCTTTGGTTCAACCCAACTGTTTTGAGTTTTCTTTTAGGAGTATCAGTTTATGCAGATTAAAGTTCATGGAAAAGTGCCTTTTATGCTCTTTTGTCAAGATGATTTAAGTTTTAAGCAAGCCTGTTGATATTCTCTTATGATTTTATTTGCAGGCTTCAAGAGATGGGTTTGGAGAAAGGCTGGGGTGACACAGCTCAACATGTTCTTGAAATGATTCATCTTCTTCTTGACATTCTTCAGGCTCCTGATCCTTCCACTCTGGAGATGTTTCTGGGGAGAATTCCAATGGTGTTCAATGTTGTAATCTTATCTCCCCATGGATACTTTGGCCAAGCTAATGTATTAGGCTTGCCAGACACTGGAGGGCAGGTAGTATTCCTATAGTGAAATATGGTTATGTTTTTCTTTTCTTTTCAACTGTATACAACAACTGTGGAGAGAACTCTATCTTATTGGTGCATTTTAAGGATTATGGATTAAAACGAGTAGTTATGTCGCATTTCCCTTGCAGGTTGTCTATATACTGGATCAAGTTCGCGCATTGGAAAATGAGATGCTCCTGAGGATAAAAAAGCAAGGGCTAGATATTGATCCTAAAATCCTCATCGTAAGTGAATGTTGAAGTCCATTCTTCATGTTTGTTTTCTCATTGAAGATATCACCAATGCAATAATTGGCTTTGTAGATGTTATGAGTGTTATTTATCAATATTTGTGTACGAATAATATTCCAGCCAAAAACTTTTGTGTACATATATTTACTTGCTTTTTTATATAAAAATCCCTATTTATGCTAACTTTTTTTTATTGAAGGTTACTAGGTTGATACCTGATGCAAAAGGCACAACATGCAATCAGCGGCTAGAAAGAGTCAGTGGAACACAACATACTCATATCTTGCGGGTTCCCTTTAGAACTGAAAAGGGAATTCTTAAGAAATGGATTTCAAGATTTGATGTTTGGCCTTATTTGGAGACATTCACAGAGGTGAAATTTATGAAACTTCTTTAGATTCCCAAGGTCCTGCCTTGATTCATGATTTAGATAAACAGTCAACACACTGTTGGACTTGTGCATCTTTTCTCTATTACCTGATCTATTGCACTATTTTGTGGTGTTAAATGCAGAAGTTTACTCATTCTCAGGAGAATTTGTTTCCTTGGTGATCTGAGGTTTAACTAGGAACTTTTTAATAAGTATCATAACACTTGTGCCAACATGAGTTAGCTTATATTCTGTTTCATATCTTTCTTGATTTTTTTTACTTAACAAACGTTACATCTGCTGAGAAATACAAATGGACAGAGGCAAGGAAAAAAGTTTAGGGTACTTTAATGAAACAACATCACCATAATCATGAAGGTAAAGAAATCTTACTAGTTGATTGACATCTTCTAGTTTATTTTTGCTCATAGAATCTGGACACATGATTCAGATGAACCACAGAGTAAAACCTTATACCTCATTGACAATCCTAATAATTATATTCCGACCATATGTTCATTAATTGTTTGGTTGAAAAGCACCAAACAGAAAAAAGAGAGTGACATAAGTGTCAAGGACTTCGTTGATTTACTTGGTGCATGATGCAGCCCAGAGTTTTTTGAGATTAGGTTTTGTGAAGTCTGCCTTCAGTAAGAGTTTAGATATAGGTTTCTGTTTAGGGCTGTTTGGAAATTTGAAGGGTTTAGAACATGGTATCTTGATCCTTTAAGGATGTCAACAATAGAGAAACATTATTTATTTGGATTAGCTTGGGATATCTAAAATATTCTCTTTTTTCCTTCTTTTCTTGCTGTCTTCATTTGGCTTGGGATATCTAGAAGACACAAGTGTCTTCTGCTCTATTCACATGACAACAGCTGCATACTTCTGGAATATTGTCACAACAGATGTTTTCCCATTAATATGAGATCTGGTCACATTACTGCTCCTGCTCTTGATGTTGATAAGATTGGCTCAAGCATCAAAAAGAAGGTTCACATAACTGGAGAAAAGAAATAGAGGGAAGTTCACGATGCCTGTGTATCTAACTCTTCTTTTTGATGGGTTTGATCATGTGACAGAATGAACAATCATGTCAGAGGTTAAACTCTAACATGATTGAAGTCATCAAATACCATAAGTTCCTATTAGTGCAATTTTTTGGTTGTCCGATTTGGGTGTTGATTCGGAGCCAACCGAGGGTTCCTTCCACATCTGTCACAATTCAATCTCGGTCGACACCATACTCGTCCGCCCCCAAAGGTGCTGGATCTGTCAGACTCCAAATCGTCTGACTCCGAAGATGTCAATCCCCGCTGACCCCTAAGATGCTGAACCCTACAGAACAGGTTCCGACAAATGACCCTCTAATGCTTAAGTTAATTTTAGGTCTGGAGGATTCAGCTAATGATTTGAACAGCATTGGGAAAAGTTAGCATTGGAAGGAACCTAAGTTGGCCCCGAATCAACATTCAGATCGGACAACAAAAAACTGCACTAACAGTTGCTATGGTATTTGTGTAAAGGGTTTGTTGTGACTCAACCTAACAATTATGAGTAGGTCAAACCTTGCTTGCATGACCGACCTTAATGGTGATTTATAAGGTTTTCCTCTCTATCTTGACTTAGTTCTCTGTTTATTGATGATTGACATCTTACTTGGATGCATTCGTATTTTGGGTCTTCTTAGTTGTTGTGTGGATGTTGACACATCAGATTTGAAGGCTGTTCTAGTGTTTGATATGGCAAGATAACTGAAGTGCTTCTTTAGAAATATATGAAGTAGGTTTTAATAGTTATTGAAAACTTGTGTTATGGCATTCTGAGACTGTAATACTAGAAGCTTCATTCATATTGTTCCTCAAATGCCAAAAAAATTTGAATGTAATCATCTCAGTATTTAAAACTAGAATTGGAGGATTTCATCTCTGAGTCACTATGGATATATTCACTAGAAATTGAAAAAAATTGTCAACAAGATTCATTGTTTGGATGTAATAATCCAGAGATTATGTTATAATTAATATCTTTTGTGATTTGGCTAACAGATGAATTAAATTATTTATAATTTTTCACTGATGTTCCTTTAATCATTTGGATTGGCATACATATGTGGTTGCTGATCGACAGTTTATCCTATTACCAGGATGTAGCAAGTGAGATTGCTGCAGAGTTACATGGCACTCCAGATCTCGTTATTGGAAATTACAGTGATGGGAATCTTGTTGCATCTTTGTTAGCTTATAAACTGGGAATCACCCAGGTATTCTCTGGTAGTCATATCTTTGTTACACATTCTCATCAATTTTAACTTTGGATTTACATATATAATTGATAAACTTTTGTACAGTGTAACATTGCTCATGCACTAGAGAAGACAAAATATCCAGATTCAGATATATATTGGAGAAAGTTTGAGGACAAATACCATTTTTCATGCCAGTTCACCGCTGATCTAATTGCTATGAATAATGCAGATTTTATAATCACTAGCACCTATCAAGAAATTGCTGGAAGGTACTTTTTCTTTGTTCTCTGTATGTTTTAAGTTTGTTTATCTACTTTTGTCATTTGGAGATGTTCTGTTCATTTTGTGTTGTCGCACATTTTCTCTATTGACATCTTGTTCACACCTTTTTGTTTCTAGTTTGATGGTTATTGTCCTTTTTCTCCAAGGAAAAATATATCTATTTCAAAATTTTATTACAATGGAGGCCCTGCATATCAGACGTCAAAATAGTACAGTTTGGATGGCCGTTAAGCCCCCAGAACTTAATACATTTACATGTCCTCACAAAATTTAGATAGCATAGTCAAAAGGTAATTGTTTATAAAGTCTTGTTGACACTCACGATAACATATCAAAGCCATATGAAAATTTGTGAGACCATTATTTAATGGAACCTTAAATGGGGATTTAAAGTTTGATGTAGTACTGATTTATGCTGCTTACTCTAGTTGTTCAAATCAGGCTTTCCCATCTTGCCTTTCTTTTCAATTTGGTGTTTAATTTTGAACCTTATCTGGCTATTGATGTACTCATTGACAAATACTGAAGTGTATGCTTTTCTCTTTGCACGTGGTCGTCCGAGTTAGATTGCTTTGACAAATACTGGCAATTGATGTACTACCTTTTGACACACACACACACACACGTTGTCAATTTAAACCTGGACTTAATTGCTTAATTTTGTTTTGTTGCTTCTAAAATGCTGGCTTTGTTCTTGATCTTCAATATGAAATTTTGTCTTCGATGTCTCAGCAAGAACACAGTTGGACAGTATGAGAGCCATACTGCTTTCACTTTGCCTGGTTTGTATCGTGTTGTCCATGGAATCGATGTTTTTGATCCAAAGTTCAATATAGTCTCCCCTGGAGCAGATATGAGTATTTACTTTACATACTCGGAAAAGGGAAAGAGGCTCACTTCTCTTCATGGTTCAATTGAAAAGCTGCTTTATGATCCAGAGCAATGTGATTTGCACATGTGAGTATATGTGTAATAATTTTCCTTTTAAACTGGTTGTCTGATTTTTAATAATGATAATTGTCTGTTTTGCTATTAAATAAATTTTCAGTTCATTACTCCCATGATGTAATCTCTCAGAACTTTTTGTACTTCATTTTCTGCTGGGTCATTGAACTTTTTTTGTTGTCATCGTTTATAATTGTCTTCAATGTGGCATGAAGTGTGATCATTTACAAAACACAAAATGGTATAAATCACAAACAAGTGAAGGATATTTAAGCATAGTTGTTTGATAACAATTGCAGCACTGTGTTTAGCATGAATTGAAAGAATGCACTTTGAGGTGGCTGCCATGTAGTAGTGATATTAAATTTTGGTTCACAACACGGTGCGCCATAATTGGGCTATATTGCCCACAATTTAATGAATTGAATATTTATTTATATGGATTAGCCATTCTGGGCCAATATCAACCAAGACAGACTTTTTTATTATGTGGGCTGGTAAGTATCAAGTTTAATATATTGTCGCTTAACACATTATCTGGTCATGTGAAATGGCATGTCCAAGCACAGATCTTATAGGACATACCCTGTAACATTCCATCATGTGAATGAGCCTGAACTTGTGTTTCACCTGATCTTGATAAAGCTTCATTTTTTATGCTTTTTCTTTTTTACTCATTGGTCCTACCATTTCCAAACTACATGATGATTTGGAATCTTTATATCAGCCATTTCTTTATTAGATCTTTCCCAACATTGTCCCCTCATTTTCTGCTTCTTGGCATGAATTCATTGTTTTCCTTCCACAGACAAATTTTAAGTCTGATAGAACTTATCTTTTATGTTGTAGGAAGTGCTTTCTGAGGAATTATGTAGATTCAAAAGTTAGACTAAGTTACCATAACCAGATGGAGTATAATTTCTTTGATTAATCATGATTGATCAAGTAAATCTTACTTTTTATTTCATTATGTTGTGGTTCTAATGGTTACACTTAATAACTGTACTTTTGTTTTCCTACTTCAGTGGTTGTTTGGATGATCGATCAAAGCCCATTGTTTTCTCCATGGCGAGGCTTGACAAAGTGAAAAACATAACAGGCTTGGTCGAATGGTTTGGTAAAAGCACTAAACTAAGAGAATTGGTGAACCTTGTGGTAGTTGCTGGATACATTGATGTGAAGAAATCCAGTGACAGAGAAGAAATCCAAGAGATTGAGAAGATGCACCAACTCATTAGTTCATATAACTTGTCTGGTCAGTTCCGCTGGATTTCTGCCCAAACGAATAGGGCAAGGAACGGTGAGCTGTATCGCTACATAGCTGATACTGGTGGTGCTTTTGTTCAGGTACAATTTTGTGTCATCAAATGAATTTTTTGCACCTAACATTGTATAATCACTTATTATCCTTTCTCTACAGCCTGCTTTTTATGAGGCTTTTGGTCTAACTGTAGTGGAGGCCATGACTTGTGGTCTTCCAACATTTGCCACTTGTCATGGAGGTCCTGCAGAAATCATTGAAAATGGATTATCAGGCTTCCATATAGATCCATACCATCCTGATCAGTCTGCTGCAGTCATGGTGGAGTTTTTTGAATGTTGCAAAGAGGACTCTGGCTACTGGAAGAAAATATCGGATGGAGGGCTGCGTAGAATACAAGAGAGGTCTTTCACACGAGATTTGTTCTTTAATTTGCTTCTCTTTTACATCTGGTTTGCTGCAGCACATTTTGGTAAGCAATGACATAACGTTTAACAATCTCTAGGTATACATGGAAGATCTATTCAGAAAGGCTAATGACACTGGCTGGAGTTTATGGCTTCTGGAAATATGTTTCAAAGCTCGAAAGGCGTGAGACGCGGAGATATCTTGAAATGTTCTACATACTGAAGTTCAGAGACCTGGTAAGTTTGATCTTCACCGAGCTGCATATGAAAATTCTTGCTCTAACAAAAGACATGCTTCATGATCTCTGAATGCTGGGATTAACACAAAATTTACAATGAACATTCACATGGCCTATTATCCTGTAATGATTTTTCTTCTTCTGTCCCATGAATGTTCTAATCAGATTTCTTTTTTTTAATGTCAGGTGAAGTCTGTCCCTCGTGCAGTTGATGACGATCACTGATACTGTACATAAACTAAAATAATAAACATGTGCCTCTGCCGCAAAATTGGTTGTCAAGCTGCAAAGTACTCAGGAAAAGCCTAGTTAAGTTCAATATTCGATGGTCATCAAGCTGTTTTCTTGCACACTGTCACTAATAACACTTCCAATAAGATTTGTAAGGTATGCCAGGCAGATGCTTAAGTAGTCAGTCAACCCATCTTCCACCAAATTGCTTAAAGATCATGCTGGGTGGTGTTGCTTATGGTGTAAGTTTTAATGTATCAACTTGTGTTTGCTGTCAGCTTATCCAGTCTAAACTGTTCTTGTAAATAAACGGAAACTGCATTCCTGCTCTAACCTTTTTTTCCTTTTGCATCGAAGACCAAAGACCAATCTGTCCATTTAGCATTCGATATATTGAAGAGCATAGTCTTTTTGGTGTTCATCTTTAGTATAAGCACAAGTACATGACACAAACGCAAGAGCTACTAAATTAACATACGATGCTATTTGTAGAAAAAAGTGAAGGGTTTTTTTTCCTTATCTCTCTTTCATTTTCTAAGTAGTTTTATTGGTTTTGTTAATTAAATTCCATCTAATTTTTATCCATTGGAGGTTCCCATGCTGTTTCAGTTTTATTCGATATTATTATTTTCCAATTTGTCTATTTTGTAGAACTCGTCGAAACCTATCCTTCTTGAGTGAGAGCGAGCGATGTCACCCGTAATCTGAAATCGTTTAGAATTGAAAGAATAAGATAACATATATTAGGTTTGTGAACATAATGGTGTATCGATGCCTACTTACCATCGAATCCGCAAGTTCACTGAACTAAGCAAAACACTTGAAAGCTTGATGAACACATTCTCTAACTTTACCATTTTGTACATCTGGTCTTAAATTAAAGGAGAGATGGAAGTGTAAAGGTAAAAAGACACCTTTCTTCCAACGCAGGCAATTCCAACTTACTGGCCTGCATGATTTATACACCATTCTTTCCTTCCTCTTCACCACACCTCTCCAATGGCATTAACTTGTGACATCCTTCTCCTCCTCCTGTTCTTCCTTCCCAGCATTTATGCCCAGTGGAGCCAATCCTCCTCCCTGGAGGAAGCAAAAGCCTTCGAGGAATCTTTGCTCCACCAGGCCTGCTTGAACACCACCGACCATGAAGCTTGCACGTCGCGCATCAGCATCGAGTGTCACCGGCAGGGGCGCACTGGGCCGATCTCCATACTCCACGGCGCCGTCAGGGGCACCATCGACGAAGCCCTCCGCGCCGTCGGCACGTTGTCGGGCCTCGCTGCAGTTTCCAGTGACCTCCGCGAGGAGATGGCCATCCATGACTGCGTCGAGCTCCTTGGCTACTCCATCGACGAGCTCGGTTGGTCGTTGGAAGAGATCGGCCGGATCGTCTTGGAGAACCGCAACATTCACCACGAAGCAAACCTCCGGGCATGGCTCAGCGCCGCGCTCAGCAACCAAGACACGTGCTTGGAGGGCTTCGACGGCACCGACGGTCGCATACGCCATTACATCCACAGCAGAGTAGCGGAGGTGACACAACTCGTGAGCAACCTGCTGATGATGTACAAGAAGATGCGCAGCATCATACCTCACGCGCCACCCAGAAATGGCACCAAAAGCGACGGCAACAGAGACTCGCCACCCTGGGTGGTGGTCGACCAGGAGCTGCTGCATGCGGATCCCAAGGCGTTGCGCGCCGATGCAGTGGTGGCATCGGATGGCAGTGGGAGGTACCGGTCGATCAACGAGGCGGTGAATCGAGCGCCGAGCCACAGCTCGAGGAGGTACGTTATATACGTAAAGAAGGGGGTGTACGAAGAGAACGTGGAGTTGAAGAAGAAGAAGACTAATATTATGATGGTTGGTGATGGAATGGGGATTACGGTGATTTCCGGCAGCAGAAATTTCATGCAAGGATGGACGACCTTCAGGACTGCTACCTTCGGTAAGCTTTTCATTCCTTTCTTCTCCCTCCACCGGCAAACTCTAACATGATTCTTTACTTTGTGTGATGGCAAAATGTGGAACGAGCCTTTTAAATCTCATGCATCAAATACATCTTTAATAATCTCATATTTAATGTAAAATCTTATATGATTTGCTTATTATTTTGTCATTAGTGAAAAACTATTTATAATCTCATATTTAATGTTAAAATTAAATCCTGTTTGATTTAAGAACAGAGGCAAACGAAAGATGTGTTGGCGTTCGAATGTACTGCATGTCTTGACATTTATGTGGCCTTTCCATGGCAGCGGTTTCCGGGCAGGGCTTCATAGCCAGGGACATAACCTTCCGTAACACAGCCGGGCCGCAGAACCACCAGGCGGTGGCCCTCCGAGTGGACTCCGACCGTTCGGCCTTCTTCCGGTGCAGCATCGAGGGCTACCAGGACACCCTGTACGCCCACTCCCTCCGCCAGTTCTACCGCGAGTGCAACATCTACGGCACCATCGACTTCATCTTCGGGAACGGGCTCACCGTGCTGCAGCGCTGCAACATCTACACGAGAAGGCCGTTGCCGGAGCAGAAGGTGACGATCACGGCGCAGGGGCGCAAGGACCCCAACCAGAACACGGGCATCTCGATCCACGACAGCTTCGTTCACGCAACGTATCCCACCTACCTCGGCCGGCCATGGAAGCCGTACTCGAGGACGGTGTTCATGCAGTCGTACCTGAGCTCCGCTGTGCAGCCGGCGGGGTGGCTGGAGTGGGCGGGGGATTACGGGCTGGGCACGTTGTGGTACGGGGAGTACCGCAATTATGGCCCCGGTGCGAGGCTGGGCGGGCGAATACGGTGGCCCGGGTATCATGTGATCCGGGATGCTGCAGTGGCCAGCCTCTTCACAGTGCGGCGGTTCATTGATGGCTCGTCGTGGTTGCCGGCCACCGGAGTCGAATTCACCGCTGATCTCATCAAATAAGTAGCTTCTAAAGCAGGATGATAGTATACGCCTTCCATCATTCACGTTTGCTTACAACACATCCTTATTTGGTTTCAGTTTTCTTGCTGCATGGAATTGTAGTGTTCAATAAACGAATTCTTGGGTTTCATTTGTGGTCAATAAAAGATCTAATCAATAAATTAATGCCGATTGCCAATAACTCTTTTAATTAGACGAGCAATCCAATCTCTTTCCAACGACGAAGGCAATGGATGTTGAGAATAAAGCATTGTTAGTTAGTTAATTTCAAGAGAATTTTTTTTTGGCTATTTTAACACAAAAATATCAATATTAAAAGAACTTTTAGGTGATTAATCACCATTAATTTGTCCCTCTCTTTAGAATATTCTTTTTGTAACTTGGAAGATTAGAATTCATCACAGAAGTAGTCTCTTTTTACCATGTAAAGGTTTGGTGTATATATATATACATTAAGATTGGATTGGCTTTCCTATTGCATTATTTATGTCAAAGCTTATTTTGGTGCTTTTCTTGCAAATCACACAAGTATTCTTTTCTCCATAATACACGTCATTAAACCTCATCTATGTATAGGAATATCTCCTTTATCTTCTCAAGGTATCCTTATTTATACTCTATTTAATTATATTCATGATTATAATTATCTAGATAAGTTCATGCAGTCTAACAAAAATGATTAATTAGATTAATTTTCCGATAGTTATTGCATCACCACCATCCTTCTAAAGCGGAAACCACCTAAGAGAGAAACGTATATTCTTTGACCAGCAAAGATAGAAAGGCATCTCGACCTTTTCTGGTAAGGGAGATGATAGACACGTACGTAGGCAACGCTCTACACGTCATCCTATACATCATCTTCACTCATCATCCGACGTGTTAAGTGGGAACCGATTCTAGAGACTAACAACGTGAATGTATTCGTTTGCTTTAGTATCGGATCGAATGCTCCTACTTCGAAGTACTTAACAAGTATTCATTTACTTATCTGATTGAATGCCCATGATGGGTACCCATCCCAATCCAAATCCGTCTCGGTGTTACTGTTGCCGTTCCAACAATCGCTGTACTCCACTCGAGTCAACCGAATCATCTTCTTCGAGACACCACCAGAGACGGAACGAGTTCGGCCGTCGAGAACACAAAAGTCACACCATTCAGAAGTCAACAGCCTTGATTCCAAATGGATGCATGCGTCCAAAGAGGACGAGGTCAAAAAGTCAGCACACGGAACTAATTCGAATGGAAATATCTTGGTTAAGGCAAGAAAAATACTGGAGATACGGTGTAGAGACAAGGGAAGGACTGCCCCCGTTCCACACGAAATACGACTTTGAGGAGACCGAGCAAACCACCGTGATCGGCGGAGGGAATGGGCGTACGCGAGTGGAACTCAAAACAACCAGTCGCGTCTCGCCTGCCACCTTCAATGAGGTCTTGTTTCCGCCACCGGCCTCTATATAAGTACCGTGTAACACCACAGGATATCACACCCACGGCTACTACACATCATGGCTAACCATAGCATTTGCTCTGTGATTGCCACTGCATTGCTGATCTCGGTGTTGGCATTACCAACAAGTAATATCTCTCTTTCCTCCCTCTTTTTGTAGTTTACATATGTGCGTTCTATTCAGATTACTGAGTCTTGAGCTTGTCTTGCTTGTTTCAGGCGTGCAGGCCATCGGTGTCTGCTACGGCAGGCTCGGAGATAACTTACCACAGCCCAGCGAGGTGGTAGATCTCTACAAATCCTACAACATTGGAAGCATGAGGATTTATGATCCAAACCCTGAGGTCCTCCAAGCCCTGCAAGGATCCAACATCCAACTACTCGTAGGTGTTCCTAATGAACAGCTCCAGTCGTTGGCGTCGGACTCATCTGCTGCCAATGCCTGGGTTCAGAGTAACGTGGTAGCCTACTGGCCCAGCGTCTCCTTCCGCTACATAGCGGTGGGAAACGAGGTGATCCCCGGAGACAGTGCGCAGTATGTCCTCCCCGCCATGCAGAACGTCCAAAATGCTCTCGCTTCAGCAAATCTGCAGGGTCAAATCAAAGTCTCGACCTCAGTCTCAACACGCGTTCTCGGGGTATCATACCCTCCCTCCGAGGGTTCTTTCTCTTCTGATGTACAAACCGACATGAACCCCATAGTGCAGTTCCTAGCGAACAATGGAGCTCCCCTCCTACTCAACGTCTACCCCTACTTCAGCTACAGAGATAACCAAGCTCAGATTTCACTCTCCTACGCCTTGTTCACTTCCCCGGATGTTGTAGTGAATGATGGATCGTACGGGTACAAGAACCTCTTCGATGCCATTGTCGACGCAACCTACGCATCGTTGGAGAAGGTGGGAGGGTCGAGTGTGGCGATTGTGGTATCGGAGAGTGGTTGGCCATCTGCTGGTGATGTTGAGACGACCATCGACAATGCAAGAACGTACAACCAGAATCTGATCAACCATGTTGGCCAAGGAACACCAAGAAGGCCTGGGAGTGCAATAGAGGCCTACATATTTGCCATGTTCAACGAGAACCAAAAGGATTCGGAACTGGAGAGGAACTTTGGTCTCTTCTATCCGAATAAGCAACCTGTTTACCTTATTAACTTCAGCTGAATAATTGTTGTGGCTTGAGGAACTTTGTTCCTATACACCACCATATGATATTAAATAATGAACCAGAAGAGGGAACATTCTCAGAATTCTGGTCCTTGAATAAAATTATTTTAAATACATTGCATGTTTTAATGTTTTATTCTAATATTACTACTTGCATTCGAAAAGGTCATTTCTATAGTTCTATCCAAGACTTTCATCCGATGCAAATTCATCTTAATCAGTCATCTATTTTGGCTAAATTAGCTGCATGTTGATTTTTCAGAAAAATTAGGCAACTTTCTTACGTAGGAAAAATTCTATACGATGTATAATGTAAATTTCATGGAAAGTATCATATTCTATACCATGTATAATGTAAATTTTATGGAAATTATCGTGAGTGTAGTAAAGGTCAAAACATTAATTGAACTTATCAATCCAAATTTTCATCCGAACCATCTGCCACCTGTGATTGAAGATGCAGTGGTGTACAGAGAAAAGAAAATAGTACTGATTCATTCCATTGATCACAACGAGAAGATCGACCACCGATGGTGAGGTGCATAGAGATGGAATTCGAAACATTTAGCTGAAAACACAGGTCATTCTCTAGTCATGAATGAGCTGCAGTGTCCTCTATATTAGAAGAACTCTCTCTCTCTCTCTCTCTCTCTCTCTCTCTCTCTCTCTCTCTCTCCTCCTTTTCTAGATTGTAGTCTACATGTATGCATGTTTTATACTTACGTGAGTCGATTTGTTTTGCATCAAGCGTGCATGCCATCGGTGTCAACTACGTCATGGTGGCGGAAAACCTACCACCGCCCAGCGCGGTGGTAGCTCTCTACCAACTGCACGGTATCGGAAGCACGAGGATTTTTGATAGCATAAAAGTTTATAATTATGCTATATCAATATACGAAAATAATCTATATGTCAGGATTGAAATCAAAAATACATAGATCTAATTTACGAAGTGTACCTTTAGATGTCATTTGGTCAGAGATCTCGTTTGATCTGCTAAGCACCGTCTTGAACCGAGATTGTTGTAGGCACCGTCCAACTTTGATCTGCAATTAGATCCGGAAGTAGATCCTTTCTCCTCTCTTCCTATCCTTTCACAGGATCACTCAAACTAATGGATTTTCGAGAAAGATATTCGAGAGGCAATTGAGGAGAAGAATAAAATCCCTCAACAGAAGCGTGCGTCTGTCCGTGTATACGTGCTGACAACGCTTATCCAACCCCTAAAGATCCTGTCCTTTAATAGGCGAGAGCAGAGGGTCTACGATAATATCTCAGGAGATTCCTCCCATCAAGGTTATCTCCCGAGGAATTGTTCCGTAAGTGGACTAATTCTATTGGCTAAAATAACTCAACGGAACCTAATTAGTTATCTTATTCAATTATAAAAGGGCCACAAAATCTAACATTCTCCCACTTAGCCCATTAATTGATAAGATATAAAAAGATGTTTAAAATAAAAAAATAAACAAAACATAATTTGTTTGAAAACAATTTGACCTAATTGGATTCCAAAAAATTTTTGAAAAGCATTTTATACATGGCCATGTTTTAAAATAAGCCAATAAGTCCAATAAACACAATAATACTATATTAAGTCCAACTATCAATGCGAGTCATAGCAGTTGTATTTCATCAATGTTATACTCCCTTCTATGTACTACAACATTGTTAGTCTTTCCTAATATAGTCCATAATGACCCCTGTAATTTGTCTTGTCAAGACAATCCTGTTATTACATTCAACCATAATATGCATAAACATAAATGTAAACAGGATAACAGAAACATATAACTTTTAAGAAAAATGTCAATAATAGCATCCACACAAACATGCATCACCATATCCTTTATGACTTGCTTACAAGCCCCATTCTAAGAACATGTTCTCTGAATATTTTACATTGTAGAGCTTTTGTCAATGGATCAGCAATCATCATAGTGGTGCTCAAGTTCTCAATTGACACTTGTTGTTTCTGGACTCTTTCTCTAACCACCAAGTACTTTATTTCAATGTGCTTGGAACCACTAGAGTACTTGTCATTCTTAGAGAAGAAAACTACTGCGGTGTTATCACAAAATATCTTCAGCGGCCTGGCAATTGAGTCGACCACACCAAGTCCTGAGATGAAATTTCGCAGCCATAAAGCTTGATTTGTGGCCTCAAAGCATGCCACAAATTCAGCTTCCATTATTGACGATGCAATAAGCGATTGCTTTGCACTTTTCCAAGAAATTGCCCCACTAGCTAACATAAATACAAATCCTGAAGTGGACTTCCTACTATCGAGGCAATTTGCAAAATCAGCATCTGAATATCCTGTCACTTCAAGCTGATCTGATCTCCTGTATGTGAGCATATAATCTTTCGTCCCTTGCAGATATCTCATTACTTTCTTTGCAACTTTCCAATGTTTCATTCCTGGGTTACTTTGGTATCTTCCCAGCATTGCAACTGCAAAACTGATATCTGGTCTTGTACAGGTTTGAGCATATAATAGACTTCCAACTGCGCATCCATAAGGAATATTCTTCATTTGATTCTTTTCTAAGTCATTTCTTGGGCATTGATTTTGACTAAATTTTTCACCTCTAGGAATATGCTGAGCAAAGCTGCATATTAAATCTCTCCAAGATTCGATTAATATATCCTTTCTGAGACAATCTTAATAATCCTTGAGATCTATCTCTGAATATCTCAATGCCAATGACATAGGCTGCCTCATTCATATCAACCATCTTAAAATTCTTGTTGAGAAATATCTCAGTTTCGTGTAATAAACCAAGATCACTACTGGCAAGTAAAATATCATCCACATATAAGACCAATATAATAAACTTGCTCCCACTTACCTTCAGATATATACACTGATCAACAGTGTTTTCCTTAAATCCGAAGGAAGTAATGGTATTATGAAACTTTATATACCATTGTCTAGAAGCTTGTTTAAGGCCATAAATAGATTTCTTAAGTTTACAAGCCCAATTTTCTTTTCCCTTTTCAATGAATCCTTCAGGTTGTTCCATATAGATTTCCTCATCCAGATCCCCATTCAGAAATGTTGTTTTCACATCCATCTGATGCAGCTCAAGATCATAATGAGCTACTAATGCCATGACGATTCTTAATGAGTCCTTTTTAGAAACTGGAGAAAAAGTCTCATTATAGTCGATGCCTTCCTTTTGAGAAAAACCTTTGGCCACAAGTCTGGCTTTATATCGTTCGATATTGCCCGTTGAGTCGCGTTTTGTCTTAAAGACTCATTTACAACCGACTCTTTTACAATCATTGGGTAATTCAACGAGATCCCAAACACCATTCTGGACCATTGATTTTAACTCTTCTTTCATTGCATCATACCATTTTTCAGAATCGTTACTTTCTATGGCTTGTGAAAACGATAAGGGGTCTCTTTTTATTCCTATATCATAATCTGATTCTTGTAGATATACCACATTTCCTTTTCCTTTGAGATCTTCTCAAATCTGCCAATTGTGATTGTTCTACAAGATCATCGACGGCGACATCAACATCATATGAGGGTTCTCCGATATTATTTTGTTGTTCACCCTCGTCAATACTCTCATTGATTTGACGAACAACAATTTCTCGAATTGGGGATGATATAGGAGAATTAACCTGAATCTCCTCGATATCAAAATTAATCCTTCGAGATTTTTCACTCCCACTGATTTCGCCATTTTCTAGGAATTTTGCATTACCAGATTCTACTATTCTCATGCTATAATTAGGGCAATAAAATCTGTATCCCTTGGATTTTTCTGGATAACCAATAAAATATCCTGAAATGGTTCTTGGATCTAATTTCTTTTCATGTGGATTGAATACTCTTATCTCTGCAGGACATCCCCAAATATGTAAATGTCTCAGACTAGGCTTTCTACCAGTCCATAACTCAAATGGAGTCGATGAAACTGACTTACTAGGAACCCTGTTCAAGATGTACATAGCTGTCCTAAGAGCTTCACCCCACATCGACTCAGGTACAGAGGAATAACTTATCATGCTCCTAACCATGTCCATCAGAGTACGATTTCGCCTTTCAGCAACACCGTTCTGCTGTGGCACACCTGGTAATGCATATTGAGCACAAATACCCCGTTGTTCTAGGAATCTAGCAAAAGGACCAATATTCTGACCAGATCCATCATATCTGCCATAGAATTCACCACCTCTGTCAGATCTGACAATTTTAACTTTTCTATCTAATTGTCTCTCAACCTCATTTATGTATACTTCAAGAGTATCAACGGCTTGAGACTTTTCATGTATTAGATAAACATAGTCATATCTGGACAGATCATATATAAATGTGATAAAATATTTTTCTCTACTAAAACAAGGAATATGGAGTGGTCCGCAGATATCAGTATGAATAATCTCAAGGAGTTCTTTACTTCTTGTGGCATTTTTCTTTATATGTTTAGTTTGCTTTCCCTTAATGCAATCTATACAAATATCAAAATCAGTGAAGTCTAAATGTTTCAGAATATTATCCTTCACTAATCTTTCAATTCTTTCCTTGGAGATATGCCCCAATCGTCGATGCCACAATATAGAAGATCTTTCATTATTGAAACTACGTTTCAATCCAACATTTGATTGCAGGGTCATTAATGTCTTTGCAAACTCAAGATCCAAATTAATTTTGTACAAACCATCACACAGAATTCCAGAACCAACTTTTATTGAATCATAAAACATACTGAGTTTGCCACTACCAAAAGAAAGACAATATCCTAACTCATCAATTCTAGAAAGAGAAATCAAATTTCTAGAAATTGTAGGGACATAACATGTGTCAACAAGATCCATCATATCTGCCATAGAATTCACCACCTCTGTCAGATCTGACAATTTTAACTTTTCTATCTAATTGTCTCTCAACCTCATTTATGTATACTTCAAGAGTATCAACGGCTTGAGACTTTTCATGTATTAGATAAACATAGTCATATCTGGACAGATCATATATAAATGTGATAAAATATTTTTCTCTACTAAAACAAGGAATATGGAGTGGTCCGCAGATATCAGTATGAATAATCTCAAGGAGTTCTTTACTTCTTGTGGCATTTTTCTTTATATGTTTAGTTTGCTTTCCCTTAATGCAATCTATACAAATATCAAAATCAGTGAAGTCTAAATGTTTCAGAATATTATCCTTCACTAATCTTTCAATTCTTTCCTTGGAGATATGCCCCAATCGTCGATGCCACAATATAGAAGATCTTTCATTATTGAAACTACGTTTCAATCCAACATTTGATTGCAGGGTCATTAATGTCTTTGCAAACTCAAGATCCAAATTAATTTTGTACAAACCATCACACAGAATTCCAGAACCAACTTTTATTGAATCATAAAACATACTGAGTTTGCCACTACCAAAAGAAAGACAATATCCTAACTCATCAATTCTAGAAAGAGAAATCAAATTTCTAGAAATTGTAGGGACATAACATGTGTCAACAAGATCCATCATATCTGCCATAGAATTCACCACCTCTGTCAGATCTGACAATTTTAACTTTTCTATCTAATTGTCTCTCAACCTCATTTATGTATACTTCAAGAGTATCAACGGCTTGAGACTTTTCATGTATTAGATAAACATAGTCATATCTGGACAGATCATATATAAATGTGATAAAATATTTTTCTCTACTAAAACAAGGAATATGGAGTGGTCCGCAGATATCAGTATGAATAATCTCAAGGAGTTCTTTACTTCTTGTGGCATTTTTCTTTATATGTTTAGTTTGCTTTCCCTTAATGCAATCTATACAAATATCAAAATCAGTGAAGTCTAAATGTTTCAGAATATTATCCTTCACTAATCTTTCAATTCTTTCCTTGGAGATATGCCCCAATCGTCGATGCCACAATATAGAAGATCTTTCATTATTGAAACTACGTTTCAATCCAACATTTGATTGCAGGGTCATTAATGTCTTTGCAAACTCAAGATCCAAATTAATTTTGTACAAACCATCACACAGAATTCCAGAACCAACTTTTATTGAATCATAAAACATACTGAGTTTGCCACTACCAAAAGAAAGACAATATCCTAACTCATCAATTCTAGAAAGAGAAATCAAATTTCTAGAAATTGTAGGGACATAACATGTGTCAACAAGATCCATCATATCTGCCATAGAATTCACCACCTCTGTCAGATCTGACAATTTTAACTTTTCTATCTAATTGTCTCTCAACCTCATTTATGTATACTTCAAGAGTATCAACGGCTTGAGACTTTTCATGTATTAGATAAACATAGTCATATCTGGACAGATCATATATAAATGTGATAAAATATTTTCTCTACTAAAACAAGGAATATGGAGTGGTCCGCAGATATCAGTATGAATAATCTCAAGGAGTTCTTTACTTCTTGTGGCATTTTTCTTTATATGTTTAGTTTGCTTTCCCTTAATGCAATCTATACAAATATCAAAATCAGTGAAGTCTAAATGTTTCAGAATATTATCCTTCACTAATCTTTCAATTCTTTCCTTGGAGATATGCCCCAATCGTCGATGCCACAATATAGAAGATCTTTCATTATTGAAACTACGTTTCAATCCAACATTTGATTGCAGGGTCATTAATGTCTTTGCAAACTCAAGATCCAAATTAATTTTGTACAAACCATCACACAGAATTCCAGAACCAACTTTTATTGAATCATAAAACATACTGAGTTTGCCACTACCAAAAGAAAGACAATATCCTAACTCATCAATTCTAGAAAGAGAAATCAAATTTCTAGAAATTGTAGGGACATAACATGTGTCAACAAGATCCATCAAATGACCCGTCTCTAAGCGTAGACGATAAGTTCCCATTGATATCACTTTCGCTTTAAGACGATTTCCCATAATGATGAATCTTTCATGTTCTTTTGGTTTCCGAATTGAAAGAAATCCCTGCATGTTATTTGTAACATGAGTTGAAGCACCAGAATCAATCCACCAAGTATTAGAAGGAACTTCTGTAATATTTGATTCGAAACATACAAATGTCGAGTTAATACCTTTCTTTTCGAACCAAGTCTTGCGTTTAATGCAGTCCTTCTTCACGTGTCCTTTCTTGCCACAAAAGAAGCACTTTACAATAAAGGCTTTCTTTTCATTAGTCCGCTTAACATTTCCAGACCCGACAAGTTTCTTTGATTGATGCTTCAATTTTCTTTTCTTATTGCCAGCTCCTTAAATAGTAGTCATGACATTATATGAACTTTCTTGCCTTAATCTTAATTATTCCTGAACACACATACTAGTCAACTCATTCAAGTTCCACTTATCCTTATTTGTATTGTAGTGAATCTTGAATGGGCCAAACTGAGAAGGAAGAGAATTAAGAATAAACTGCACGAGGAAAGATTCATCAACATTCATGCCTAATGTTTTAAGCTTTGCAGCTTTGTCAGCCATATTGAGGATGTGATCCTGAATTCCTCGAGTACCATCATATTGGGCTATAGTCAGTTCCTTCATTAATGTGCCAGCCAATGACTTATCAGCAGATTTAAATCTGTTTTCAATAACCTTTAAATATTCCTTTTGCGCTAGTTGCAATTGGTAATGAAGTCTTTATGTTATTTGCAATTGTCTTCTTATGAACATCTAAGCCTATCAGATCTTTCCCAAGCCTTCATTTCATTGACTTGTTCTGCAGTACTTTCATCAGTCAAGTCTGCAGGCTTTTCAACAAGTAATGCTAAATCAAGATCTAAAACTCCGAGTGTGAATTGCACATGCTCTAACCATTCTGAATAATTTGATCCAGAGAGTACAGGGACACTTGAAGCATATGAATGTATATGCGGAAGTACCACTGTCAAAAATATAGAATAACATTAATGCTTTGAGTTTGTTAAAAATTGATGAACTATTGATATCATCTATATTACACCTTTGGGTGAAATATTGACATATCTAATGTTCACTCAAAGAATATTTATGTAGGACTGATACTATCCTTGTGGAATAGTATTGTTACCTTTAGGTATACAACAATAAACTGCAAGGATATCCAAAACAGTATCATCCTACCCCATCACATAATTATTTGAATTAGATTCTCCTTTGGGATTATCTAAATCTCCTAATTATATGTGTCATTATGAATATTATTTCTTTGATGTCATTTAGGACTAATTCCTTAATATTATTTTATAAGTTATTAGTCCAAATCACTTTGGTGGCTACAAGACTAATGCAATAATATAAAATAAAATATCCTATAAATGACAAGACTTTTATTGCAATTCATATCATAAAAGTTTATCATCCTAGGCTGCTTTGGCAGCTACAGGTCAGACAAAACTTAAGGAGATGAATTACAAAATAATATTCATCAAATTTCTTTAAATTTGCTATTAAACAGTTAAATAATAAAATAACAGTAATAATTATTGAACATTAATGCTAAGCGATTTCAATAATAAAATAACCAGAATAATTATTGAACTTTAATGCCCAACAATTCAATAATAAAATAACAACAATAATAATTATTGAACATTAAACAATTTTAATAATAAAATAACCACAATAATTATTGAACCTTAATGAGCAAAATAAAACTCATATGATAATAAATAACAATAATCATGATAACATATAAATCATGCCAGATAAATATTATTTCACAATTTTAAATATATACATGTGAATAAATAAATAAAATTCCAAAAGCAATAATTGGATTTTTTTTTATCACATGTATAATCAATTATTCATATGAGAAAACTATAAAATAAACCATAATTTATAGTTTTTTTAATCAAAAAAATTAAATCTAATTAAATAATCAAAAAAATATAATTATGATTAAAATTAATCATAATTATAATAAATTATATTTATCAATTTTATAATTGAGAATATAAACTAAATTTCTTATTTTGATAAAACCGTAAATATTAAAAAGGATTTAAATCGAAAATATGCGATGGCAGAACTGTAATTTGGCAGAAATTATACCCGAGGGCAAAACCGTAAATATGTTGACAGAAATTACGAAATTTATAAGGGTAAAACTGTAATTTTATTAAAACCCTAACCTCAAGGGCAAAACCGTAATTATGCCAAAACCCTAATCTGCCTTCGCCGCCGCTGCTACCTGCGGCGCGGCTGCCTTGCGCGTCCGCGGTCCGCCGCCTGTACGCGATCGCCGCCTGTGCGCGACTGCCTACGGCAGTTCCCGCCGTGGCCGCGGCTGTTGCCAGCGCGCGGCCGCTGCGGCGATTCCTGCCCGCGCGCGGCCCGCCGCCTGTGCACGGCCTACCCACGCACGGCCGCCACCTGGGCTGTGTGCCTGCGTGCGGCCGTCCGTCGCATGGACGGTTATGCCGTACAGGACGGGTTCTGGCCGTGTGCGGCCGGCCGTCGGGATTTTATGATGCCGTACAGGACGGGTTCTGGCCGTGTGCGGCCGGCCGTCGGGATTTTATGATGCCGTACAGGACGGGTTCTGGCCGTGTGCGGCCGGCCGTCGGGATTTTATGATGCCGTACAGGACGGGTTCTGGCCGTGTGCGGCCGGCCGTCGGGATTTTATGATGCCGTACAGGACGGGTTCTGGCCGTGTGCGGCCGGCCGTCGGGATTTTATGATGCCGTACAGGACGGGTTCTGGCCGTGTGCGGCCGGCCGTCGGGATTTTATGATGCCGTACAGGACGGGTTCTGGCCGTGTGCGGCCGGCCGTCGGGATTTTATGATGCCGTACAGGACGGGTTCTGGCCGTGTGCGGCCGGCCGTCGGGATTTTATGATGCCGTACAGGACGGGTTCTGGCCGTGTGCGGCCGGCCGTCGGGATTTTATGATGCCGTACAGGACGGGTTCTGGCCGTGTGCGGCCGGCCGTCGGGATTTTATGATGCCGTACAGGACGGGTTCTGGCCGTGTGCGGCCGGCCGTCGGGATTTTATGATGCCGTACAGGACGGGTTCTGGCCGTGTGCGGCCGGCCGTCGGGATTTTATGATGCCGTACAGGACGGGTTCTGGCCGTGTGCGGCCGGCCGTCGGGATTTTATGATGCCGTACAGGACGGGTTCTGGCCGTGTGCGGCCGGCCGTCGGGATTTTATGATGCCGTACAGGACGGGTTCTGGCCGTGTGCGGCCGGCCGTCGGGATTTTATGATGCCGTACAGGACGGGTTCTGGCCGTGTGCGGCCGGCCGTCGGGATTTTATGATGCCGTACAGGACGGGTTCTGGCCGTGTGCGGCCGGCCGTCGGGATTTTATGATGCCGTACAGGACGGGTTCTGGCCGTGTGCGGCCGGCCGTCGGGATTTTATGATGCCGTACAGGACGGGTTCTGGCCGTGTGCGGCCGGCCGTCGGGACCGTGTGCGGCCGGCCGTCGGGATTTTATGATGCCGTACAGGACGGGTTCTGTGATGCCCACGTACGGGACGTAGTTATGTGATGTCCGCGTACGGGACGTAGTTCTATGATGCGCAGCGAGGTCGACGGTGACCATTGCTACTTTATAATTCTTGAAGTATAGGATAATTTTATGCATCGTAAATGAATTTATAGATTTAATGTATTTGATTTCAAGAAAACCTAGGCTCTGATACCAATTGATAGCATAAAAGTCTATAATTATGCTATATCAATATGCAGAAATAACCTATATGCCAAGATTGAAATCAAAAATACATAGATCTAATTTACGAAGCGTACCTTTAGATGCCATTTGATCAGAGATCTCCGAGATTGTTGTAGGCACCGTCGAACTCTGATCTACAAGTAGATCCGGAAGTAGATCCTTTCTCCTCTCTTCCTAGGATCACGATGGATTTTGGGGATGTCCGTGTATACGTGCTGACAACTTATCCAATCCCCTAAAGATCCTGTCCGCGAGAGCAAAGGGTCTACGATAATATCTCCCGAGGAATCGTTCCGTAAGTGGACTAATTCTATTGGCTAAAATAACTCAACGGAACCCAATTAGTTATCTTATTCAATTATAAAAGGTCACAAAATCTAACATCTTTACCCCAACCCTTCCGCAGACACTAAGTAGGTCAAAAGCAACATACAAGCCCACTTGACCGGCATCTCCTTCTGCTACATAGCCTACACTGAGATTAAAAATAGATCTATAATTTTAATTTTTGATATTTCATCTCCTATGAGTTAATATTAGATCAGAGGATTTAAGATGATAATTAGAAAGTCTCTCCCATCAAGATCATCTTCTAAATAATCTTATGATAATTAATTTTTTTACTGATTAATAATCATAATTAAAATCTAAATAAAATTTTAATATAATTTATTTAATTAAATAATACTATATAATTTAGCATTTCATTTGATTATCAATTTGTTGTGAAATCAAACACACTATCATCATCGGGGTTGCGATATAAAAAAATAATTTTACCAATCAGATTATCATCAGTACTACATGGTTAATCTCATGCGATCCAATGAGATAGTACAATAACATGGAGTAGAATTGAAGAAGATGTATAAACAACAAAATATTGGAAAAAGATTCACTATGTAAAAGAACAAACTGGCTGATGTTAAAATTAATCAATGAACAAACTGAGGACACTTGATGTCTTTAATCCCGAATTCAGATGGAGCTGACTGTTAATTTGGACCAATATAGTCCCATCTTCTAATCCAACTTCATTTACAAGAAGATGATTCCTAAGCTATCTCTAACAAGTTGGGAGTCTACTCTTCCCTCCAAACAGGCATTCACAAAAGGGGGAAGCATACAAGGAAGGGAAACAGTAAATAGGCAATAAATTTTATGGTTTCCATTCTTCTAAAATCGAAACCATTGGAGCTTATGGGGTCAAGAGGTAGTTGACTGGGTGAAAAGCTTATTGGGTAAACGGGGTTCTTATCTGGATAAAAGAGGCCGAAGTTTCTCTCCGTTCCTTCTTCCTTTTGGTTCTCGTTAAAAATGGCAAATATGTAGGCTTCGATCGGTGTAGGTCTTCTTGGTGTTCCTTCCCCAACGTGGTTGATCAGATTCTGGTTGTATGTCTGAGCATTGCTGATATTTGCTGCGTAGCCGCCATCTGATGGCCAGCCACTCTCGGACACCACGACGGCCACACCCGCCCCTCCCACCTTCTCCATCGCCGCATAGGTCGCGTCCAGCATTGCGTCGAACAGGTTCTTGTAACCATATGGTCCATCAACCACCACCACGTCTTGGGAAGTGAACAGGGCATAGGACAGCGCGATCTGGTCGGGGTTGTCTTTGTAGGAGAAATAAGGATACACATTGACGAGGAGCGGGGATCCACTGGTGGCGAGAAAGCTCAGGATGGGTTCCATGTAGGTTTGTGCTTCCGGAGTGAAAGCACCGGCGGAGGGAGGATACGATGAGCCAAGAACAGATAGTGCAATCGAGGTTGAGACGTGGATTGTTAGGCCAGCGGAAGCGAGTGCAGTTTGGATGTTTTGTATGGCGGGGAGGACGAACTGCGCCAATTCTCCGGGGATGATCTCGTTGCCGACGGCTATGTGGCTGAAGGAGACGCCGGGCGAGTAGGCTGCTATGTTGGTCTGAACCCAGTTGGTAGCTGCGGAAATGTCGGAGGCCAGTGATTGGAGATCTTTGTGCTCAACACCAACAATGAGTGGGATGTTGGATCCTCGTAGGGCTTCGAGGACGTCATGGTTTGGATTAAAGATCCTCATGCTACCGATATTGTTGGATTTGTAGAGATCCACCACCGCGCTGGGCTGGGGTAGGTTGTCGGCAACCAAACCGTAGTTGACGCCGATGCCATGCACGCCTGAACGCAAAACAAGACATGGTAATCAACACTTGCATCAAAGTGAAAGGTAGATCCCATGCGGATCCACGTGCGAGATGGAGAATGATACTACGCTATCCCTGTACTGCAAAAGACATATATGCAGGCCATGAAAGAGAGAATACTTGTTTGGACTGCCAAGACTGAGATTAACAATGCAATGGGAAGCAGAGAGAAGACACGTCCGCCAGCCATTTCTCTCCGGAGATTTAGCGACCTCTACAGTTCTCTATTCTGATGGTGGGGGGGTGAGAGGAGGGTTCTTCTTATATAGAGCCCGGCGGTGGGAACATTGCCTCAGTCATGAACCGAACGACGTAGACTTGGCATGTGGTGTCGGCCGTATATTTGTGAGTACCATTCGTGCACATCTGCCTTGTCCATTGGGCTGACGCACATCTCTGTCGAGCCCCCATTGCCTAAAAGCAGTCGCCTGCCCCATTGTGCTTCGAGGCAAAGACTTGCTTGTTTCGGGGCCTTAACTGCTATTATCTGTATTAATAAATAATTAAATTATTGTGTTGGTTCTTGTCCTGTATTGGGGATGCATAGTAAGTAAATGAGATGTTTTGGGTTACGTCCAAGTGTTTCATGTATCTAATATAAAAAGATACCTTGAACCTATTTAGTCGTATCAAGCATTTCGAATACTTCGGATGTTTTTATCATAAACAAATATGTCAAACATAAAGGGTGATGATTTAAGTTACGTTGAGTAATTCATATGCATATGTCTTAGGCAAACTCATCAAGTAAAAAAAAGAAAAAATGCTTTGTACTTAGTCGGTCACATTGGGGTACTTCAGATATTTTTTGTCTTGAACAAATGAATGACATCTAAAGCAAACTCTTTAGATATAACATACCCTTCAAATGCTTTAACCATCCTTTAATGTCAATATGATATATGATCAAATTCATCGATTTATAAAAAATTATATAATTCTATGAATCTCTTGGGATCATTCTAATTCAACTCTCACTCACCCACGAATCAAATAGCCAAAGTAAGGTGAGAAACAAAGCTATCTCACAGGGATCGGAGAATAGATGATTGGAGCCAAAGAGGCATGAATATTCAAGCATTCTAGTGAGTTATGAAACACCTCCGCGGGCCTCAATAGAAGAATTCCCTTACTGTCTCACCTATGAGACTCGAGCAATCATTCCTCTTGAGAACCTGAATTAGCAATAAAAATGAGGAGAGGTTGTATCAAGGGCTTTGGACAAACCTTCATTTAATTGATAAGACTTTGAGTCATGGAGCACTTAAGAGCTTTAACCTACAAGTGAGCAATTACCGACCACTAAAGTCAGAAGGCCTGATGCCTAAAACTTATTCATCATACAATTATACTCAAAGTATATTCTGAATTTGGAATATAAGACATCTAAAAAAAATACTACCCTTAAATTTATTACTCCTAAGTATGCAAAAGTTTTATATTTTAAAACTTTACATTTTAAACACATTAAACGATTCCTAATAGAAAAAATAAAAGAAGAAGACAAAACTAGAAGGCAATTATTAGGTCATGAGGGTGATGATAGGCTTAGGAACCTCCCCCTTGTCATCATCAAATATGACAAATGACTCGAGCAACAGTGCACCATACGAGAACCCTCAAGAACAATCTTTTGTCCACCAAGCTGATTTTTACCCTACTTTCCCCTTTACCTTCTCCTCTAGACTTCCATATTGACATCGATATTATCATGTCGCACTAGAATATATGTCTCATTATAATCATTGGAAATATCATTCTCTTGCCTGATGACAAGGTCATCATCTCGAAGGCATCAATAGCTCGGGTGTTCAGAGGACTGCATGCCAAGCTGGGATGGTCAAAGAGGACTCACGAGATCATTACACTATATATTTTATAAGCATGCTTAGTCAGACCCATTTAGATCTTAGTATTTAGTAAGCCCCTCTACTTTATACTGGAGTCGAAGGGACTCTTCCATCTTCCATCTGGAGTCGCTAGGTCAAGTCTTCAACTTGACATATGAGAGAGGAGTTCTTCGATTGGAGTTCTAGAGAGAGTTTGGCAAGTTTACTCTTCAACAAAGAATCCTCATGTTGTCACTATTGAAGCTATGATAGTCACATTATCATGATGGCATGAGCATGCTCTGTCTCATCCATCCAAGCTTGAAGTCATGGTAGTTCCTTCAATCTCTAGTCAACTTCATCATATTTACTTCAAAGGTCCTTTAGCTCCTCATGATCCTCATGATGGTCGAATCATCATGGGCTCGATCAAGCGCCATAGTGAATAGGTGATGGCCTTACACTCGAGAAAATAGTATAAGAATCTAATAATTAAGCCAAAGATATTGAACTAAAAGAGTCGCGAAACTTATCATCACTCAATGCTTGTGAGTCTCATTGATGAGAGATTGTGTCTTCTAGGGATGCAACTCCTTCAAAACTCGAGTAAAGCAACCCCTAGTTATGCTGTGTTGCTTATAGTCATACCTCCCACAAGTAATTATTTGCTTGAAGCCCCTAGGTTGTCCTCGGGGGATTCTCTATGGGCTCAAGCTAGAGAAACACTTGCTCGCACATGTAGTTATACTATTTGATCGGGCAAACATCATAAATGGAGCTTTAGTTGCACCACTTGGCTTGATTAAAGAGGGTGTCAAATCCTAATCTAATGGTGATATTAAGGTTTCATTCCATTGCGACGACTCCCCCCAAGAGGGTGAGGAGGAACCTGTTCCCTCCGGCCAGAGCCAGAGGCTCCATAAGTACGCCTCCACTAATTCTTGTTAGAGGGTGGTGATTAGTTGGTCGTGTGCTTCTAGTGTCACCTTGGAACCAATACGTGCCTCTCCTCCTATAGCATTGAACGAGCATTGATATAGGGGCTTGATAAGACCCTTAGTTACTCCCTCGTCTCCTCCTACTCCCTTGACTGTGAGGACTCAAGAGCCTTCTGCTTGCCCATCTTATATGTCGATTAGATTAGGGTTGTCAAGAAGTCCATGTCTACAAAGGTAAGAAATCAGGTCACAAAAAAGAATAAAAATAAGGACTTACCAGCGCCTAAATACTGACCCCAAGGCACGGGACTTATCTCTCATCTAGGTGATAGCATTAGATTCGAATAAGGCTCGAGAGGTTTAAGAGAATTGTGCCTTCTCGACCTCAGCTAGTCTTGAAGGAGTATTGACGAATTTTTGGATGGCCCATCCAAAGCCAAGAGGTCATCCCCTCCTTGATGAAACATTAAAAAGATATTCCTTACAACCTTTATTGAAGTTCATGACCTCATAAACTTGCATCGAACTTGTCATGAACTACTCCACTATGAGGGGATTATCCCCAAAGGGAAATCTTCCGTGGAAATAGCAACTCCAACTTCTTCTTTAGAGGAGAAAAAGGCCCTAGTTGGAGTAGAGGGGGGCTTCTTGTCCTAAGGAAGATAAAGAGAAAGAAGAATTGGAAGAGTTCTTCGACACTAAGGAAGAAGGTCTAGGAGATTGTGGAATGCTAAAAGTTCAAAAGTTTGGGAATGCCAAGGTTCAGATAAGCATAATGAGAATGAAGACTTGAAAAATCATCCTTTTATGCAAGTCATGTGAATTTTAGCCTCGACCACTAGACTTTTATTTGCCCGATAATACAACCAAGGAGCAATGTGTCCTTTTTAGATTGGTAATAGCATATCAATCAACATAATCAATTTAATTAGATGTTGACATAGAGCTCTATGATTAGCCATGAGAAAATCAATTGCTAAGCAATGATCTCAATTGATAGGGATCAAATTGCATTGGGTGTCATAGCCGAGGCATACTAAAGATGATTCCACATGCTATACCTAAAGTGACAATAACATGCCACGTGTGCATATTAGTACTTTAACTAGCGCCACTAATTTCTGTTATAAAGTGTCTCGTATTTCCAACATAGACAAAATCTAACTGTGTAACATCATTCATATTCGATGGGGCTAAATTTGACCATTCAGTGTCCATCTAAGGATAACAAAGTTCCTTCATCTCTTATTCTATTACATCATGCAAAGTATCTTTAATCTTTGATGTAGCTAAATCAAATCGAGAAGCATCCATTATTTTTTATATGATCAAATATAATCATAGAGCATTTTTTACCTCTGACATTGTTGAATTCGACCATGAAACATCCTTTATCATCAATATTTGTTGAATATAGTCATGAGACATCTTTTATCTTCAATGTGACTAAATTCAGCCATGAAGCAAGATTTCTCTCTGACGTGATAGAACTCAATCATGAATTATCCTACATCTTTGTCGTACTCGAATCTAACTATGAAATAGTCATTAATCTTTGATGGGAAAGAATTCGACCATGAATCATCCTACATCTTCAACATGTTTGAATTTGATAATAAAATATCATTCATATCTAACACGATCAAATTCAATCATGTTATTGCCTTGATGTCATCGACCAAGAATCATCACAACTTGATTCTGTCTTGAAGGCATAAGCTTGTTCGAATGGCCCACGTGACGATTGTGTGGGGGGACCCGAGCTTGGGAAGGTCAGGTTGAAGTGATCCCGAGGTGTTACTTATACGTTCAAGATGGATTCTGAGTAAAGTCAAAGTGATCTAGGCCTCCTTAAGGTTCTGGAGATGAGTCAAGGCGTGTCTTGGCTTCATTGGGAATCTTGCATAAGCGGTCAATGTCAGGGGAGAGTTTCTGACCTGATCCCTCCGATGGTAAAGTTAGTATGAGTTGAAGTATTAACAATATAAGTCTTGAGTTTGATCCTCTCTTTTGGCATTGGGGATTGACTTTTATACTTGGGTAGCTAGCAGAGAGAGATTGATGGCTGATGGGGATAGGCTCATACTCCCTCTTGAGGATTAGACATATAGGTGATTGATTTTAAGTCAAGTGAGATATTGTTAGTCATAGGTGCCCTGCAAACCAATCACGTAAGTGATGATACATATGACATGACACGTTGTTTTTTTACTTTCTATTATTATGATATTTTTTACTTTATATTATTTGTTACATATATATATTGTGATATCCATGGATTTATGTAATGAGAATCAGATCGTGATGAGATCATGATAATGAGATCAATTCACCCTTAAACATAGATCCTAAATAATCCTGATCATAGGTTACTCGAGAGGGATATCGAGATAACCGAATAGACTGATATGTTGTATACTCATTCATATAATAGAGGTGGCTAGTCTCATAGCTACTCATGTAGGGACACTAGAGCTATAGGGTAGATGCTTATTAGATAACGAGTTTATTTATTGATCCGCTCATAGAATGCTAGATAGTTGATGATACCTCATTATCAGACAATGATTCCATCGTCCCAGTAGTGTACTTGGTCCTTAGACTTGAGATACCAAGGATGTCATGTATAAGTATTACATTCTCTGATATCAAACTTAATTTGAAAGTTCCAAATCTAGTATAGCCGGTTATCGAGAGTAGCAACCAACCTTACGAGGGCTATTGAGTATCGATAGAAGATCATTCGCTCTCAATATTAAGAGAGAAATATCCTATGTATTCTTGTTCAAACAAATTATTGTCCAAGATCATTCAAATTGAGAGAGAAAGAGATCTTCGAGAGAATTCGATTAGAGTGAGAATCGAGGAGAAACCGTATGGACTTGACAGCACTATGCTCGATATACGGTCTCTGGGATATTAGATGGATGAGAAACTATAGGTATATGATAATTAAAAGTATATAGGTTCAAAGAATTGGATTCCCCTATATCGTCTAGGGATTGCGACGTGGTGGCCTAGTACGTCCGTAGTCGATGAATCGAGTGAATTATTATGGAAACAATAATTCACTGAACCAAAAGGAGTTTTGATAGGTATGACTCACGACTAGCTCGATATACATGTATATATATATACATATACATATATATGAGTGGGAGTATGAATAGTAGAAGTTTTAAGTCCAATCCCCTCTTTTTGCCTTGGAGTTCGACTTTTATACCTAGGCAGCCAACAAAGGAAGATTGATAGTTGATGGGGACGGGCCCGTATGCCCTCTTGTGGCCCATTTACCTGGACGACGAGATGGTATGATCCCTGTAATGCATTATCAGCGAAGGACAAATATGGGGGTGTCACTTGTCAGTATTGGTAGTCGCCTAGAATAAGTAAAAAGCGATCAACTGTGTTAGTCAACTAGGAAAGGAGTAGACAGGCTTTGTCACTAGGGAGTTACTACTACGGGTATTCGACCTGTACCCCAAAATCATAATCTAGGAAGGCAAAGGACTGCTGTCCTACCATTTGTTGTAGGGAAAGGGGATGCGGGCATTTCTCTACCCACATCAACCTCCAATTGGCTCAAGCTAGCAAGCCAGTGACCTAAAACATCCTTTGCCCGCAACATGGTTAAATCCAATCACGAAGATCTTTGATCTCTTGAGTGACTATAATGATAGTAACAACACCCACCATCTACGGTGTGGCCCCATAGATAAGAATGAGTTTTTAACGTGTAGATGATCTAACACCACATCATATCTTATCAAATACCTTATCAATCGATAAATCAGTGAAGTGTGATGCCCACAGTAATGCTGACTCAATGCCACCTCAAGAACCTAATCATCCTAACATGATAGTCGTGCTCCCCTACCCTATTTACATAGACCTTGCTTGCATTAATCGTAATGTTTAACTATTTGATTAACATCACCACGATTGAATAATGACTAATAAGTACCATCGATTTGGTATACTTTTAACTCCTCGCTTAATTCCAATAATTATTAAAGCTCTCCATAAAAAGGCCTCGGGTGTTTTTCTAAGACTATCTCAAATAATTTGAGTGTACAACACAACACCTCTTCTTATGAATCCCCCAATTTCTTTATTAATTTAAGCATCATATGTGATTTTACTATCTCAAATAATTTGAGTGTACAACACAACACCTCTTCTTATGAACTCCCCCAATTTCTTTATTAATTTAAGCATCATATGTGATTTTCATATAGTGTACCTCTAATATAGTCTTATAGGGGATCTTATAAAACCATTCATCCTCAACTCGAAAGCTTATGACAAGATTGGACTCTAGACTCGTTTTGGATCCAAACCCCGGACAATACGTTTTAGTGCATAATTAGTATCGAAGTTATTCCTTCGAGGTGTATCCTTCGAATCCGCTTAGGCCTTGTCGGAGCAGCATTCACCCGAGAACTATTAAGAATAATGTTCATATCACCAAATCCTTCTTATATGACATGATTCACATACAGATTCATTTACCTCTTCATCGCAATTCTCACCACTAAGTTCATCTTCCCTGCTCCCTATAATTACAACTGATATATCCACATGTGAAGGCACACAGATGCTGATGTTCATAATAAGAAGTGCATTATTCGATTGACAAATATCTTCTTTATTTGGTTAGCCCTAACAGCGTTGATTCATTGAGAAAGATGACCCTTCTAAGTTTCCCAAATACGGGTATTCCCTAGTGCGAGACTTGAAGGACCAGAATTTTGGGAGTTCTTCCGGTGCCTTATGGTTTTGCGTTTTGAGATATAGGAACGAGTTCCTCCACCATGTTTTGGCTAAACAAAGCTTATTGGGTAGACGGGTTGCTCATCCGGGTAAAAGAGACCGAAGTTTCGCTCCGTTCCTGCTTCCTTTTGGTTCTCGTTAAACATGGCAAATATGTAGGCTTCGATCGGTGCAGGTCTTCTTGGTGTTCCTTCCCCAACGTGATTGATCAGATTCTGGATGTATGTCTGAGCATTGCTGATATTTGCTGCAAAGCCGCCATCTGATGGCCAGCCACTCTCGGTCACCACGACGGCCACATCCGCCCCTCCCACCTTCTCCATCGCCGCATAGGTCGCATCCAGCATTGCGTCGAACAGGTTCTGGTAACCATATGCTCCATCAGTCACCACCACTCCTTCGGAGGTGAACAGGGCGTAGGACAGCGCGATCTGATCGGCGTTGTCTCTGTAGGCGAAGAAAGGATACACGTTGACGAGGAGCGGGGATCCACCGCTGGCGAGAAACTGTAAGATGGGTGTCATGTAGGTTTGTGCTTCCGGAGTGAAAGCACCGGCGGAGGGAGGATACGATGAGCCGAGAACAGATAGCGCAACCGAGGTTGAGACGTTGACTTGTAGGCCGGCGGAATCGAGTGCGGTTTGGATGTTTTGCATGGCGGGGAAGACGTACTGCGCCAAATCTCCGGGGATGACCTCGTTGCCGACGACTATGTAGCGGAAGGAGACGCTGGGCGAGTAGGCTGCTATGTTGGTCTGAACCCAGTTGGTAGCTGCGGAAGCATCGGAGGCCAGAGGCTGGAGATCTTTGTGCTCAACACCAACAATGAGTGGGATGTTGGATCCTCGTAGGGCTTCGAGGACGTCATGGTTTGGATTAAAGATCCTCATGCCATCGATATTGTTGGATTTGTAGAGATCCACCACCGCGCTGGGCTGGGGTAGGTTGTCGCCAACCAAACCGTAGTTGACGCCGATGCCATGCACGCCTGAACGCAGAAACACGAGTTGGTAATCCACACAGTCCCTGTGCACACATTAACACCACAACAGAGGAAGGAAGAGAGGAAGAAAGAATACTTGATAGGACTGCCAAGACCGAGATTAACAATGCAGTCCGAAGCGGAGAGTAGACAAGTCGGTCTGCCATTTCTAGATCTCTGATGCTTTAGCTGCCCCTACAGTTCTGGCGTCGGGGTGATCGGAGGGTTTTGTTCTTATCTAGAGGCCAGCAGTGGGAAGATCGCCTCGTCCATGAATGGAATGCGCACAGTTGGCATGCGACGACTGCTTATCCTCGATTCTTCAGGTTGTAATTAACGAAATATTTGAATAGATTCTTGTCGTGATTTGGCCAAATGGAATGGTGGTTGAAATCAAAATGGGCGATTCTCCAAAGGTCGACTATTGTTATAGTAAAGATTAGTTTAGGAATATTTTACATATATAATAACTTCAATATCTACTTAAAACTAAATATTGTTAAAAATTATAAATCTTGAAGATTTATCTCTATAAAAATGGAAGTTTATTAATCAATCAATCAGGAATTGAGATCATAGAGAAAAATTATTTTCTCAAATCAAATAAAAATATTATTTTTATTTTTTTTAAAATATCATATATTTAATTTGATCTAATTGGATAGATTAGAAATGGATTAATGAATTGAATTGATTTCCATGAGTATTACGAGGCCATAAGTTTTCCGATGAAATGATTTCATTGTGAACGATGGTGTGAGGGCTTCATCTTGGGATTCTCTTTCTATTTCTTCGCTGTGGTTAAATGGTAGTGTGGGAGAAAACGGGCATCACCTAATCCGTCAACACATCAAATATGCCACGAGGAGCAGCCCATAAATACCGTCATCTCCAAATAAAAACAATAAATATTTTTCTAAATGATAAGAATACTAATAGTGGAAAGTTAAACCCCCCTAATCACAGAGGTGGGACCTAATTGATACGATAATCACATTGTTACCAAAGTTAATTACTGTTGAATCGTGACTCCTCCACTTTTCTATCTCAATCCATCGATCGAAAGGATTAAGAGTACCCACTCATCTTCTTATAAATCACTCCCCAACGGGATCAAGTCGAGTTGACAGAGACATCATCGACAATTTAATCGTTTGATATCATCTTAACACTAAGAATCTGAATAAAATCTCTCATCGTTTTTACGAGCAAACCGATTAGTCTTGACAAATAACCAAACTGTCTAGTTTAACGATAAATATAATTTTCCACTAATTAAAAGGATAGAGATTTCGATGCTATGTGACAAAAAAAGAAAAAAAAAATTTCTCTTCTCTCACGTTAGACTTGATATGGGCTTCGTTCATGGGCTTAACATGTGAAGAAAGTTTTAGTATGTGATGCATATGGTACGACAATGAATGTTTCTCTGAGAACTAAATTGTACAGATATCAATGCTAGGCAACATAATCAAAATCTCTATCCCTTCTTGCACACAAGCTTATTTAGAATCAATTCTAAAAGTTTAAACTGTTAAGAAAATGTCCAAGACATTTATTTATAAGCTTTGCCACTAATCAATCACCATTTTGCATTCACAGCACCAACACAAGCACACTACTGCTTGTGGTGATTGCACTTTTTTGTTTGATTTCGCAGCAAATCCTTCCATATCCACTTCACTGACCATATTAAGCCCCCCCTACGGCTATAATGACAATCACATGTGAGGTGGAAGAAGGGTTTTTTAGTTTCATGCAAACTGTGTACTTATATTAGACTCTGATTGACAACTCTGTCATATCCTAAGATAAATTCTGCTGAAAACTTCATTGGACCACCAACACATCAATCACTGTTCAATCCTTGAATAACTTAGCTACTTCGATCTTTCGTGCTTCAGCAACATGGATTGACCTCTAGCTGGACTAAGTTCATCGTAATTTGCTCCGGCAACAAGTAGCTTATTGTGAAGAGGTAGAGTAGGTTCCTTGTCTCGTTTAGCCTATCGAAGATTAGTCTTCGATCGAATCTTTCATTAGATTAGTAGGACCAGTGATGTTTCACCGGACAAATCCTGATTCCAACTTGAATATGTCTTTCATTGATCATAAAGATTGTATTCTATAAGATTATTTCTTTTCCTCTTGAACTTTTAATATAGAAGATTAATCAATCAATTTCGTTTACGTCGGGAGCGTATATGAGAAAGCTCATCTGATTCATGGGACCAAATTCCGATTGATGTATCAATCGAACGAACTGATGTGTTACCTATGTGCCATTGTTTTTTATATCAAATTCCAAAAAGAGTCTTAGACTACTCATTTATGTTGAAAATTTGAAGTTTAACGATAAATATAATTTTCCACTAATTAAAAGGATAGAGATTTCGATGCTATGTGACAAAAAAAGAAAAAAAAAATTTCTCTTCTCTCACGTTAGACTTGATATGGGCTTCGTTCATGGGCTTAACATGTGAAGAAAGTTTTAGTATGTGATGCATATGGTACGACAATGAATGTTTCTCTGAGAACTAAATTGTACAGATATCAATGCTAGGCAACATAATCAAAATCTCTATCCCTTCTTGCACACAAGCTTATTTAGAATCAATTCTAAAAGTTTAAACTGTTAAGAAAATGTCCAAGACATTTATTTATAAGCTTTGCCACTAATCAATCACCATTTTGCATTCACAGCACCAACACAAGCACACTACTGCTTGTGGTGATTGCACTTTTTTGTTTGATTTCGCAGCAAATCCTTCCATATCCACTTCACTGACCATATTAAGCCCCCCCTACGGCTATAATGACAATCACATGTGAGGTGGAAGAAGGGTTTTTTAGTTTCATGCAAACTGTGTACTTATATTAGACTCTGATTGACAACTCTGTCATATCCTAAGATAAATTCTGCTGAAAACTTCATTGGACCACCAACACATCAATCACTGTTCAATCCTTGAATAACTTAGCTACTTCGATCTTTCGTGCTTCAGCAACATGGATTGACCTCTAGCTGGACTAAGTTCATCGTAATTTGCTCCGGCAACAAGTAGCTTATTGTGAAGAGGTAGAGTAGGTTCCTTGTCTCGTTTAGCCTATCGAAGATTAGTCTTCGATCGAATCTTTCATTAGATTAGTAGGACCAGTGATGTTTCACCGGACAAAT
Source organism: Musa balbisiana (assembly GCA_004837865.1). Classification (NCBI taxonomy): domain Eukaryota; kingdom Viridiplantae; phylum Streptophyta; class Magnoliopsida; order Zingiberales; family Musaceae; genus Musa; species Musa balbisiana. The sequence continues at coordinate 36,552,196 of CM017195.1, read as the reverse complement.
CCTGATTCCAACTTGAATATGTCTTTCATTGATCATAAAGATTGTATTCTATAAGATTATTTCTTTTCCTCTTGAACTTTTAATATAGAAGATTAATCAATCAATTTCGTTTACGTCGGGAGCGTATATGAGAAAGCTCATCTGATTCATGGGACCAAATTCCGATTGATGTATCAATCGAACGAACTGATGTGTTACCTATGTGCCATTGTTTTTTATATCAAATTCCAAAAAGAGTCTTAGACTACTCATTTATGTTGAAAATTTGAAGTTTAACGATGAATATGACTTATACTAATCAAGATTAACATAGATCAAATTTAGTATATATCACATGACTCTTCTGTGTACAGACTGTTCGTCATTTTTGTTTACTTGTCTTTATGTTTGATAACATGTTTTGTTTTATTTTTATGAATTTTTACTTAAAAACTATAAAGAGATAATAATATGTAACTTATCAGTTTATAACTTTATAAAAGAATAATATCGAAATATAAATATTATTTGATTTTATTTGGAGAAGGTAGTAAAAGAAATAAAAAAATGGACAAATCTGGGAAAGCGATTATAAGAGTTTAAAGTCGACAATTTGATACTGATAAAGCTCCAACTAGTATCACTCCAATTCTTTAAGCAGAAAATCCATAAGGAATTTGCATATGAGTATGAAGGGTCTTTCTCAATTATCATTGGAATAAGCAGTATCTCCTATAAGTTGCAACGGCTAACGTAATTCAAAATTTATAATATTTTTTATGCAAGTAACTTAAAAACCTACCACTCATATCCGAAAGATGTTTTCTGAAGTGTTTAAACTCACCTACCCCCTATCAAAACCTCTTATGAAAATCAAGTTGAAGTCAATTTAGTGGATCACATGACAAAGCTACTCAATGGTGTAGAGCAGATTAAGTACTTGGTGAAGTGGTGAAAGTTTCCCCATATAGAAGCCAATTAGGAGCCTAAAGGCGCCCTAGAAGAAGCAATTATTAAAGCCTACCAACAAGACGTCAATAAGAGCGTTGACAATTTAAGTGGGGGAGAATGTCACGGATGATCGTCATGCACTCGCAACACCTACGTTTATGAAACGTTCGTCACTTTTGTTTGATTATACATATGTTTGGCAGCATATTTTACCTTGTTTTATTTTTTTTCTTAAAAATTATAAGCAGAAAATCCATAAGGAATTTGCATATGAGTATGAAGGGTCTTTCTCAATTATCATTGGAATAAGCAGTATCTCCTATAAGTTGCAACGGCTAACGTAATTCAAAATTTATAATATTTTTTATGCAAGTAACTTAAAAACCTACCACTCATATCCGAAAGATGTTTTCTGAAGTGTTTAAACTCACCTACCCCCTATCAAAACCTCTTATGAAAATCAAGTTGAAGTCAATTTAGTGGATCACATGACAAAGGTGAAGTGGGTGAAAGTTTCCCCATAGAAGCCAATTAGGAGCATAAAGGCGCCCTAGAAGAAGCAATTATTAAAGCCTACCACAAGACGTCATAAGAGCGTTGACAATTTAAGTGGGGGAGAATGTCACGGATGATCGTCATGCACTCGCAACACCTACGTTTATGAAACGTCGCCACTTTTGTTTGATTATACATATGTTTGGCAGCATATTTACCTTGTTTTATTTTTTTTCTTAAAAATTATAAGCAGAATAGTTTATAGGCTGCAAAATGATTGTTTACTAGAATAGAAACAACTATCCTAAAATGGTTTAGTTTCATGTGTCATACCTGTTTTCTATATATTATATTACAATATGAAATGTCAATCATCTCAGTACCATAGAATCACTTAAGTGACATAAGACTATATGGGGGTTTGGGATAATATTGGGCATTAATTGGATTCACAAGTTCGCACCTAAAACCTATATGGGAATCTACCAACATGTCTAACATCCAGTGAGCAGTCATTTGTAGACTTACAATTATTTATTTATCTTTTAAAATTATTATTTTCTCTTTTTTCTCTTGCACACTAAGTGTTTACCGAATTAATTATAAAGCTATCCTTTTTATGAGAAGTCAGAAATTGTCCATCACTCGTTTGCAAAACTAATTAATTTGTTCTGAACAAGATTATAATTAGACTAACCTTTACGGATGGATAATGCAATGATGTCTTATAACTAAGATAATTTCAACTAAGCGTGTGATAGTAGGAATATGATAAATATTATCTAAGAGTCACTATTTTGTATAACTAGAATCTTTCTTTATGAAATACTTTATAGTAAACTCAGAGCAATCGAAAAAATATTGTAAACAATATGTCTTCAATCAATCATCATTGATTCAGCAACCAATCTCCATGTAGTCCCAAACTCCAAGCCTCTATAAAGAGGCAGCCACATCAGAAACATGAAGACCACACTTCAAAGCATGGCCAAGTCCACTACAACCATGCTTCCAACTTTGCTTATCCTTGCTTCCTTGGCTCTACCATCATCTTCTTCTTTAGCCGCTCTTTCCACCACCCTCCACTACCACAATGGCTCCCTCCTCAGTTCACCCATCAACATCTATATCATATGGTATGGCTCATTCACCGCCGCCCACCGAGCCGCCGTCTCCGACTTCTTCGCCTCCTTTCGGTCTTCGCCTTCGCCGCAACCCACTGTGTCAAAATGGTGGTCAACCGTGCAACAGTACAAAGACTACACCGGGAAGCCTGCGTCACCAACCGTCGAGGTCGCCGCCCAGACATCCGACCGGGCTTACTCCCTGGGACGATATCTCACCCGTTCCAACTTAGCCGACCTGGTGAGAAGCTCCGTGGCGAAAGGCTCGTTGCCCCTCGACGCCGCCGGCGTCTATATGGTCCTGACGTCCTCCGACGTGACCGTCGGTCAGTTCTGCACGAGCTCATGCGGCTTCCACAGCACGGTTCTGATGCCGACCGGGAAACAGGTGGTCATGGCCCATGTCGGCGACCCGGGGACGCAGTGCCCCGGCCTTTGCGCATGGCCGTACGCTGCCCCGGCATACGGGCCGCCGGGGCCGCCACTGGTGGCGCCGAACGGGGTCGGAGTGGACGGGACCATTATCAACATCGCCACGGTGATTGCTGGGGCCGTCACGAACCCGTTCCGCGATGGCTACTACCAGGGCGACCGGCTTGCGCCGCTGGAGGCCGCCACCGCCTGCGCCGGAATATTCGGGGAGGGTGCCTATCCGGGGAATCCCGGAAACCTGTTGATCGATGACAAGAGCGAAGCCAGCTTTAACGCTTTCGGCGCCGGTGGCCTGAGGTTTCTCCTGCCGGCCATTTGGGAGCCGATCAGTGGAAAGTGCAAGGTTGTCGCTTGAGAACTCCACGTCTGGTTTAGCTCGTAAGAAGGCTGATGTCTTAATATGTAATAAGCACGTAAAGCTTGTTAGTAATATGGTCAGGAAGTCAATAAATACATGCATATGACCATCGAAAGATATTTCTTATGACAGCCTTCACTGCTGAATGCTACCTTAACAGCAGATCTATATCATAAGTGATATGAAGTAATGAGATTAATTTAGGGAAATTGATAAAGTAGTATAAATATTATGAGATGGATTTCTGATGGTGTTGCTGAGAGAATCATCTACTAGTCTAAATATCAGAAATTAGTCTCCATGAGACAAAAATTACCTTTAGAAATTACAACATAGTTACCTAGAACCTGACAGGATCTAATGTTACTGAGTAAATGCAACATTTGCATATAAAATGTAAAAATTAGTTGCACAAGTTGATAGATGATAAGAACATTATCAAAGACAGATGTTGAGCATTCTCAGTCTATGGTATTGTTATAATTTGATTTTCGAAATATTTATCATGCATGTCCCTAAATGTGACAAATAATTCAGTTTCCTAGCATGATTGATAGCAAATATAAATTGTTTTGTAGGTAACTAAAAGCACAAAGTAGAAACCTGAATGCAATCAATCAAAAGAAGGTCTCTCAAGTCCAGTGGGCCTTGAATGCACTGGGGCCTGGCAACCAATTGCCATATAAGCATATTAACATGAGACATGCATGTGAACAGCATTGAAAATTCCTTTGTTTGAGTGTCATTTAGGTTATCTCACATCCTGAAATCCCATACTTACTGGTAAAAAGCTAGAAACTCAATAAATGTCCTAAAATGAACAAAATTTGGAGCACTTACACAATTATACAATTTGGGTTAAAAGAGATTTATACTGTTTATTTAATAAGAAAATGCTTTTCGCATAGAGAAGACTAACTGGATGTAACAAAAGTTACAATTAACAAAAGATTCACGCCTCACAATAAGAGCTACAAAGCTCCAGATTCTACAGAGTTTAAAGATATATTGTTTGCATCTAGTTATTAGGACTTACAACCGGGGGACTCATTAAAGGAAGTAATCTAGCAAGACAATCCACACAGTTTCAGAAAATGAACCCAAGAATCATTTGGAATGTAAAACAGGGACAAGATGATTTAGTCTACATAGCAGAGAAGAAGTTTTCCTTTCTTATTTTGGGTCAAAATAAAAAAAAGCCTAGATGTTCCTTGAAGCAGATAGGTTTTAAGCTGCTATGTGAGATCAAGACTGCATTTTCATAAAGCTGCTTGTAATGTGAAAATTAAGAATATTATTTTTCTAGTTTTCTTCATGCACCTATCCACATCAATCAATGAATTTAAAGAGCTGATTCAAAAGCAATTCTGTATAAAATCAAAGCTTTAATGTGATGAGAGGAAAATATACCTGTCAATATAACCCAAACAGCTAAGAAAATGAATACAAGAACAATTTGGAATGCTGCACATGGGAAAAGATGATTTAGCCTACTTAGCAGAGAAGAAGATTCGTCTCACCATTTTGGGGCAGAAAACAAGCTTAGATGCTCCATGGTGCAGCTCGGCTTAAAACTGCTGGTCCTAATAGAGTCTACAAGTTTTTCAGAATTTTGAAACAGTATGGGACATCAAGGATGTGCTATTTACATGAGAAAGTTACTTAAAATGCAGGTCACAATCAGAATAATCCTTTCCTAGCTTTTTCATGCACCTCTCCGTGTTGAACAATGAACTTGAAAAGATCATACTCAAAAGGATGCAGAATCAATTCAGGAAAGAATTAACACTCTGGTATGATGACAGGAAAATAGACGACAAGCTAAGGTTGCAAACTAGTGAACAAAAAGGGGAACTGAGGTGCATGTGGATCATGGGAGGTCAGTGTACACAACCTAACCCTTACAAGTTCAAAATTATGTTTGAATGACTCAAATCCTGATAAATCAGGTCACAACCTTAACATGGCATCAGGGCTTCCCCTCTAGTTTCAAACTAGTGTTATTGTAGCATCATAAGCTCCGATGGAAATTCTATCATCCTATAACATATTTTAAGAATACATAAGTCTGTTAGTAATACAACAAAAGCACAGCAAGCCCCATCGAAAGTACAGCAAACATCATAATTTTATAGAATAAAACAATGCTGAACTTCACAAGTTCAAAAACCTAGACGATGACTTGATGTCATGATGCTAGTGGCTTGCCTGGTATTTTTGTCTATCGGAAGCTATAACTTTTGGGTGTAACATGCGACAAAAATAAAATAATGCACAACTAGGGTCATAACTTCCTCAGATCACAATAAAATTAACTTCTATTGGCAAATAGCTCAACAATTTGAACAACAACTGGGTATGAGAGAACTGAGAAGACTATTAAGAAAATTGGCACAGTCTGTAAGAGATCAGGACTTGACACTTACATGAAAAGTAATTTGGCTTGTAATAGGTACATCTCACTGATCATTAGTATGCACATCTTAGCATGGATCAGCAAAGAAGCCACTAAATGTCGATGAGAATTTCATAGTCTTTTAATAGTGTGTTCAAGATTATGAAAGGAAGGTAAAAACTTGAAATGATCAATGAGAATTTCATAGTCTTTTAATGTCAGGATTCAGTGGTAGCAATAACTTGGAAAGTTCCATTGATATGTCAGGATTCAGTGGTAGCAATAACATGGAAAGTTCCATTGACATGTTGCCATATTGCAAAAAAAAATCCCAATTATATGAATATATAACAAAAGAAAGAAGAGAGCTGATGTATAATTAACATGAAGATAGGAAGATAGAGCTCTGACAAAATCAACAAGACTGCCATAATCGTTTAAATATTAGGATTCAATGGTAGCAATGAGACGAAAAGTTGCAACAGAAATATTTACATATTGCAAAAAGAGCTCAATTCTCTGCATAACATGACAGAATTCAGCTTCTATAGAGAAAAATGAAGAGTGCTGATGTTTAGCCACCACCAGAAGAGAATTAAAAGAGCTCTTGTATATTCCTTTTCCAATAAAATCAATTTAAGCACTGAACTTTTCCATTTGAATCCGAAGAAATACTGTCCAGGATCCAAGTAACAATAACCAGATAGGTCACGACACATGACTTAAGACTAGATGCCATGGTGCCAGAGGTTTATCCAATACCTTCATCTATCAAAAGCTCAAAAACTTGTACTGAACAGAACAAACAGACGAATACATAACAATAATTGTACAAGCAGATCTGACTGTATAGCATAACAACTTGTGACCTTTGCTTCACGTACTGTGACAAAATAAAGTTTATGCAGACTATGATTTTTAGCAATGAAACAAGTGACTCATTGAGGTGCTCATTGGGTATAAGGACCTGACCATGTCAATAGCAAGACAAGTAGCATCCAAGCAAACACTACAGTAGTCCTCCTTTACTTCACAGAACAAACAAACCTTTGCAGGAAAGAGGAACATCTACAACAAAACTCTATATTTCTGCTGACAACATACTGTTATTTTTGTCTGTGACTTTGCTTCATGTCCAAACCAAAAGATGACAATAACCTCTTTTCACATTTAGATAAATCTGAGGATCCTCAAGGATAAGCAAGTGGCAACAAATAAAAGAAATGGAATAAAAGAAGATTACTATTCCTATCCTTAGATGCATATTCATGTGTCAGGAACTCTCTGATATTGAACACCAATACAGCATAAATATATCTTTAGATAATTAAGCCTCCCATGATGACAATAGCTCTAAATTTAACTAGAAAAGAACAAGAGGTACAGAAGAAAAAAGAAGTTACTCAGGATGCTGTGCCAGTGACTTTGGTGGCCTTGAACGCCGGATGCAGCAACCCCAGTTCATCCTTCAGCTCCAGCGGGTTACTGGTCTCATTCCTGATCCGTTTCACCCTTCTGCTGGCGAGCGACTTGTGGGTGAACCCGTACATCTGCAAGATCTGATTGTCCCCAAAGTTGAAAGCGCGATCCATCTGCTTGAGGCAGCGCTCCACGGGATAATCCCCAAACTTGCCGCACGGCTTGCAGCCGACGAAGTGGGTGACGAGGGGCCAGCGGTGGTCGCCAAGGCCCGGGTGGTAGTTCTCGATCATCTCCTCGTAGCGGTCGACAAGGATGCCCCAGTAACCGTGGAGGTAATAGGCGCTCTCGAGGTAGACCTTGTCACCCCACCGGTCACGCTGGGTGACAAGGAGGTAGACCATGGCGGACTGGTCGTCGGCCTCGAAGACGGGGCGGTCCTTGAGGAAGGCGGTGAGGACCTTGCCCGCCTCGGTACGGGTCTTGCCCTTGGGGCCCATGGGCGCCCAGACGTCGAGGAGGTCGAGCGACCACTGGCAGTTGCGGAGGAGGAAGCTGCCGGTGTTGAGGCCGATCCAGTTGCGGTCGTCGTAGACCATCTCGTTCCAGCCGTGCAAAACGAGGTTGAAGGGGGCGTAGCGCTCCCAGGGGAGCTCGAAGGCCATATCGGTGAACATGGCGTCGCTGTCCATCCACCACAGGAACTCCACCTCCGGATGGGCGAGGAGGAGGGAGCGGATCAGGGGCAGCTTGGCCCAGAAGCCAGCCATCTCGGCGTCGAGGAGGGCCATGTTGTAGAAGATCTCGATGCCGTGGACGCGGCAGTAGTCGATTTTGTTCTTGATGGACTTGAGCAGGTAGTGGTCGCCCACAGGGTTCTCGCAGGGCTTCGGGGAGGATCCCGTCACCAGGAGGACGCGCGGCTTAGTGGAGCCCAGAAAGCTCGGCCGCTCCGGGTGGCGGCGGAGCCAGTCGGCGCGCTGCTCGTCCCAATCGGAGATCTTAGGGCCCAGGGAGTAGGGCTTCGACGGATCGCGCGGCGGATCCTCCTCCTCTTCGGCGCCGTTGGAATCGGTATGCTGCGGCTGCTGTTCAGTGAGGGCGCGGTGGGGGTGATGGGGATGGCGGTGGAGGAGGCGGCGGATGTCGTGGAGGTCCTGCTCCGGGGTGCCGAAGCGACCGGCGCCGATGGTACCTCGGAGGACGACGATGGTCATGACGAGGCAGAGCAGGGTCAGCCGCCCATTGCGGAGCGCCCGATGCAGCTGCCGCACCCGCCTCTCCCCCAAGCACCGCCCGAGCACCGACATCCTCTCCTGTTACCTCTCTTCTCTCCTTCCTCTCCCTCCTCGCGGTGAAGTTGCCAAGGGAACTCAAGATAGAGATGGTGCGGAGGTGGTGGGAGACCAGAGCGATGGTAGGAAGTGCCGGAAGGACATGGAGGTGTGTCGGTCGTTTTTTATCTGGACGGGAGAAGGAAGGAATCCATGGAAAAGGAAGGAAATAGATGGGAATAGGAAGAGAGAAAGGGGGAAGAAGGCATTATTTGGGTTTTGTGGTTGGCTGTTCCGTTTGTACATGTATGACAGATGGTAGTTCCACATCTTGTCGGATTTAGATTATTAATTCTTTTATTAATAATTTAACTTAATATTATTTACTTCAAAATTAATCCATAATTAATCTTTATCTCGGAGCACCTCTCGTTTTGATATTTACCTTCGTGCCCTAATCTCATCGAATGCCACTTCATTTTCATGTATAATATAACATATAACACTATAAAGTCAGACCAATTCATTCCGTTTTCATTATTATTTAGGTAATTCTTTATAAAAATTTCATTTTTATTTATTCTTTTATTTTTTAAAATAAAATTACTTATGAGTCCGTTCGTCTCCTCTTCCTCTCCCATGCAGAAAGATTCCATCGGCCACTATCGATCTCGTTGCTCGAATCCAATCATGTTAAAAGAATACATAAAAAAAAATATTTATTTTTTATTTTATTTTTTAGTTGTCTTAATTGACTCGGTTCGATCGGCCGAAAAATCGAAGCATAAAATTTCGAACCTTCTATTATTTAAATTTTTTAATAGTATATCAATAATAATAATAATAATGATGAATTTGGACAAGTTTAGTTGTGATTTGACGGGTGTAACAAAGACATGATTTATGAGATATGTGACTTAGGACAAGTCACGAGGCTGACGTGGCGCATGAAATGTTTGGGTCGCGGGACAAACAACTCAGCGTGGGGTGGATAAATAGAAGACATGACACCAACCATCGGACTGCGACCACTTAAATAACACAAGTCAAAGTGACTCTGTCTCTCCTTTGACCAATCCAAAATTAACAACATTTCCCTATTTTATCGAAAAATTGACATCAAAATTGTGTTGGATTTCGATTATTTTCAAGTGAAGGAGGCGGAATTGGATCTCAATACATTGTTTTGTCAAATAAACTAGTTGATTTCTTTTAATTTTGAAATAAGATTTTTAAAATATTATCATCTAATATCAATATTGGTGATCGTCTTTTAGTGTGTTGATTGATTTGGACGGGTTTAGATTGATTCGTATCAAGAAAGCCGATGTATATTGTATGAGATATAGAAGGCTCCGAACGTAATTGTGCAATTGTTCTCTAAACAAAGATAAAAAGGGTTCTCAATTTAATCTCTCCTACGTCTAAATTAGATTTCTCGAGATGGATTTGAGAGATAAAGAGAGATTGTCGGATCTTAATATTAATACTTTCCTTCACCTTTTATGGTATATTAGTTCTTTATTATTATTTTTAGCAAGGTGAAAAATAATTATTTAAATTTATATATAGCTCATCTAATTAATGAATAAAATGTATGCTATTTTATTAATTAAAACATTGTATATTCCTTTCTTATTATAAGAAAAAGTCATTTATATTCTGATGAACCTAACCAGATATATACTCATGTGTATGTGTGTTGGGTTGTTCAAGATATATTCGAGATAAAAATATCAAACTCTTAAGATACTACTTTTATGATGATCAGAATAGGTTTTCATCCTTTTAATTTTCAAATTAGTAATATGGGATAGATGAGTGTGAACCAAGTGGTCAAATTTTGATTTCCTTTTTATTATGTTAAAGATGAGCTTTTTTACAATGAGACAATTACTAATCACCTTTAATAACTTATGTTTTATCTTTTATGTATGCAGGCGATAAGGAAAGGATAACTTATAATTGTCTATCTGAGACCCTTGTCTATGTAGACAAATGAGTGAATGATGATATTTATATTATTTTTTTAATTTGGATACTATATAAAAGCCACATATCAGATAATAATTGATCGATGATGTTCTCGACATCACCTGGTAGCTTAGCCTTTAAATGAGATATACTATTGAATACAATCAAATTAGAGATATACTTAAAAAAGAAACTAAGCTTCTTCAATACATGCATCTAACTCCTAAAGGGTTAAGAAGTTGTTTCCAAAGTCAAAGTAGTTTGTGATTCCAATTTATGTATAATTACAATACTAATCCTAATGGAGGACAAATTTGATTTAGATCAAGTTTGCCCATCCAAAATTGTCCAAAATGAATTAAAAAAATTCAAAAAGTCTACATCAGTCCCGTTCTAACTCAAAGAGAAGTTCTCAATTTCTTTTGCTGTTTTAGATTAATTTATCCTTATTTTGAATTGCTAGCTTAGTAGTTGAAAGAGCCATATTTATGATCAGTGAAATTGGTGGGCATAAGTTTATTTAATTTATCGTTAAACAATAATGATATGAAAGTTGTAGAGTTCTCAATTTGAGGAATTTTATTGAGACGTTAAAATTATTATTATTTTTGACTATTAATATATGTTAATGGACATAATTATATTTATTTATAAATGAATAACAATAAGGCCTAAGAATGCAAAAAAAAGAAAAAATAGATTATAGTGTAGATAATTGTTGGGAAAAGTGGGCAACAAATCCACCTCAGGTGACTTACTATCCACGTGGCCGTGTCGAAAGGGTGGGGCCGGCTTAAAAGGGCGATGAACGAACCTTCACGTGTGGGACCCACGAAAAGGAACCACACACGCACGCAGGAGCGCAGGAGCGGAGGAGAGCGAGAAGTTTGGCACGCCCGAAGACACGTTCGGGCCGGCGGAGGCAACGAGGAGGAGGGTCTGTCATAGCTCCAGCTGTCGGATAGCGACGGCTGACACGCGTCGCGGAGCCGAAGCAAGAGGCTGTTGCGTCATGTTCTTTGTCGTGTTCCAAAGACAACGTAACGGTTCGTAAATTATACGTATGCAAAGACGGTCTACGACGCACTATTGATGATAATAATCGATTTAGGTTGTAGAATTGAGGGTGATGGATAAGATAGGCAGCCCAAAATAATCGAGACGTTACGATTTGACTCGACCTCAATAGAGACGGGCCAAAATAAAAGAGTTCCACTAGATTGGACCGAGTTAATACCCCTATCCCAACCTAAATCGGCAACTCAAATGACGTTCGTTTAGACGGCAATCGTATCCCAAACTATGGTGGCTAGCAGCAATAATTGCATGCACAGACCACCACATCATTCCCCAAGCGTCGTTATCTACCAAACTCCCCCGTGTGATCGATACACCGCCACCGCCGCCGACATTTCCACCACCTCGATTGTGTACTCTCTCCATCTTCTTCTTCTTTCTTCTTCCCATCTTTGTACGTATCGTCAATCTGCAAGCTCATCTGCACTCTGCCCTAGGATCGATCCATCACACTAAATAAGCATCCTATTATAAACTACTTATTCAACGATACATATCTCAGCATTATTGTTATTGTCCCTATAACTATTACAACACGAATTCCACAATGATACGACTGAATCACAGGATATGTCAACAGAGTAAACGACAATTACTGCTACAGATAGAGAGAGAGAGAGAGAGAGAGAGAGAGAGAGAGGTAGCGGCGTAGACGGTCTCACCCTCTTTTTGCCTTCTTCGGCGGCTCCGGCTGCCGCTGCCTTTACTGCGGCACCAGGGGTATTTTGGGAACGGTCGGAGGTGATGGGAAGAGCTGACAGGGATATTTCGGGAAGAGGAGTGGCGCATTTAGGGAAGGCAAAGAAAAAGAGTCTCCTACGCTAGGAAGAAGAGGAAGAGAAGGATGGAGGAGGAGAAGAAGGTGAAGAAGAAGGGTTTCGAGGGCGCGGCGACGGAATTGTGGTCTGAGGGTGGAGGGGGGCTGTAATAGTAGAAGGGGAAGTATGGCAGGAAGGGGTTGGGCGGCGGCGGTGCCGTGTAGTAGATGTTTGCCGGCGGAGGGTAGTAGTAGCCTCCTCCTCCTCCTCCTCCTCCGTACGGAGGCGGAGGGGAGTAGTAGTAGAAGGTGCCCGGCGTCGACGACGACGGCGGCGGGGGACACTGCGCCGTGGACGGCGGCTGAGGAGGAGGTGGAGTTGGAGGGGGAGGGGAAACGACGGGCAGGCATGGGTTGTCGCAAGAGGCGCACATTGTGCAGGAGGTGCCGTCCCTGATCACGGCCCTCGACGCCGAGACCGACGGTGGGGAGGCGACTGCCATCAGCAGCAAGAGGAGCGGGAGCAAGGCCCGGGGAATTGTGGGAACCGGCGACGCGGAGCGTTTCGCCATCTCGGATGGAGACCGAGAGTGATGGGAGCGAGCGAGAGCGTAGTGGGAGCCTCCGCTTTCGGTGTGCGGGTATCATATAAAGCGATTCCTCACCACCCTTTCACTGGTTTTACTTTCCCAAGCTGGAAAAAGTTGCACTTTTTTTTTACTACAAATACTTCGAATTTATCAATTGATAATTCGATTTTTCATTCGATAATTATTTGTAAAAATATTTATTGGGATATTAAAATCGCTTATTTTGACTACTCCGCGAGATCTACGTGTTAAGGGATCGCGTCGAGGCGGACGGGTGGCACGTGCGAACCGGCGTCTCGGGCGCCGCCCACTTTTGCCGAGGCCGGGGCGACGACCCTGAGCGACGGCGATGGCGGTCGCACGTGCCGATGGCGGACGGGGTTGGGCCGGCGTGGAATCCCGCGCTGCGCTGTACCCACGTGATTGGCAGCGGTGGGTGGGCAAATCGGAGAGGGTTGGAATCCCGGTGGGGGATACAGATCACGGTAATCGATGGTCGATGTATATCATTGAGAACCTTGCACGCCAAGCTAAGAATACATCTTGTATATGCACTACTAAAACGAGTGCATGCAGCGTTTGCCGACATCGGAACATATTGCAAGAAGAGTACAGCTTTCATTTGGAATGATCTGATGACATTCCAAGGATTCTACAGCCGGCCATGTGTGTTTCCGCTTACCGGTGGGCCTCAGCTGCAGTCAGCATGTAGCGAAAGAGAAGCGATTCGACTGGCACCGGCCTCGAAGCTTCTTCACTTCCGGTTTCAGATGCATCCACAGCCGGTCCGATCTAAGCCTGGCAAACCGTATTCTTCTTGCCAAAGGAAACCGCAGATGTTCCACGAGGATCGAGAATAGATTCGCGTTATCTTTCTACGAAGCACAGTGCATGCACTGCAATGAAAGACAGTGCTGTGAGATCGACGGTGCCGCCACCGTCATCCAACCAAATGAACGGCACCTACCTCTCCTGCTCACTCGGTCACAAGGCGACGATGGATTTGTACCGGGGCGGACTGAAGGGGTTCTGGAAGAGGAGCGGGTACCACCGCCTCGACGACAGCCAGGGACGGCGCCGCCGCGGGTTCTGGCGGATCAAGATCGCGCCGCGCCAGCGGGTCCGCGACGCCAAAGTGAGGATCATGCTCGGCGTCGCTTCGTCGGCTACGGCGGGGACATGTTGTTAGTGCAAGACATGTCCAATCTACGTGACATTTAGCTTAATTTTTTTACTTAAAGCTTAACCTCGTTTCACTCAAAATGGTGTTGCAAAAAAAGATCAAAAAAATGATAAGACGAGAATGACGAATGTGAGGGTAAAATATCATTACCGCAGAAGATTCAAGAAAATTGTAACACAATAAAAACAAAAAGGTTAAATTCTATCAGGCAAAAACAAGAAAGCCTCTTGCACATACAAGTAGGTGAAGGTCCAATGATCAGCCACTGTTTTTTTTTTTTTTTTTTTTTTCCGAATAGACAGCAATGATCATTTAGTTTTTTATTTTTAGAATAAAAAGCAAGAACATTAAAGATACATATAACTAAAGTCTTATCTCCTAATATGCCATTTAGATGTTTAAGGCTTGAGATTATTATCATTTTCGATCATGTCATCGAGCCCCCTTTCTCTCTCATACAATGGAGCTTACTTCTGTAAGGATTTTGATGCCGTAGGAATAGTTATATATATTTTTTAATGATAGACGAATGAAAAGAGAGAAAATAAAGTGATAAAAAGAAGATAGTCAATCAATCGTCACATGATACGTGACATTTGAATGGTATTTAAATTAAAAAAATAAAAATAAAAATTATCCCACCTCTCTAGGCCAAGATAGGTAATTATAAATAATTTTTTCTTATTAAAGATCAAGGGGAGATTCTTAGAGGTAGTTAGGGGTTACTTCTTCGTAGAATATTTCATAAAATATTTTATCTCTTATGATCAGATATAAAAGTTAATATTTAATATAATAAAAAAGGATCACTTTTTGACCACTTGCATATACACGTATTTATCATAGATTATTGACTTATGTATTAGAGGGACAGGGATCGGATCGAAAAATATATTTTAACCTCAATCTTCGTATAAATAACACGTTAGGAGTTTAGTGTTTTCATCTTGAAGATACCTCAGATAATCCTGTGTACATAGGTCTGGATCATGTTAGGCTAAACATAATATCAATAACATCTTCCCATAACATTTTTGGCGCTAGGAGGGCTCGATGTTATAGGAACATCCACTTGTTGATCTTTTTAATAAACACTTATACGAAGAAGCTTTTCTCCCGACCCATAGTACTTTCTCCTAAGGGGGAACAATGGTTGCCCTTTTTGCATATGGGTGCATCCACCTTGACACAGATGCTAATGCGATATTGGCATTTATTCAATGATCCGAGTTTCTCACCTCCAATAGCGACCCTAAACCATCTATTTGTCCTTATCGAAGTATTTTTAAACCTTACTTAGCAAGTGCAAATTCTACCGAGTAAGATATAGGCCATCAATTCACTTTTGCATAGTTAGCCCAATAGGCAATGCCACCAGCACCTATCGAGATTTCCTAACCTGACATAGTGCTGACAGTACAAGAGCACTCGAGATCTATCGAATCGTCGGCCAAGGGAGTACTTTCGTCTCTAACCGTAGAATTCAACGGGTCAAACTACTACTCAAACCTATCAAAATCTAAGGCTCGGTCAACAAACTCGACATAGGATTTCTTGTGAATCCAACTATAACAGATCGATTAGCTTTTCAAGGAGATGTAACAAGGGCTCCAATAATCAAAGGGGGAAGCATTGGTCGACCTCACCTCGAGTTGGTCATCATTCACCTAGAAAATTCAATAAGAACTAATTTCAATGAACTTCCATCACTTATCCTTAGAGGAGTTCAATAGTAGTGCTGACATAATAGAATATATTACAGCTTTTCATGCTCAAATATTGTAACATGACACTTCAGACACCTTGATGTGTCACACTTCTCTGATTATGTTAATAAGCCCAACATGAGGATGGTATGCCCACCTGAAACTGTTTTCTATTAGTTTTTTACCCAACTTGTGAAGAAGTTTGAACTTCACTTCTTTAGGAACATATGCCCATGGCCTTTAGTAACAACACTCCATGGACTTAGGCAAGGAGGGGAAGAAATGCTTGCAAATTTTATTGCTTGGTTTGTAAATAAGATCCAAAGTGTGGTAGATGCCTATCCATCATTTATAATATAGGCTTTCATGATGAGACTTAAGCCCTCTTGTCTCTTTTGGTTATTAATAGAAAGACCACTAGTAATTGTACTCGAGATACTTCAAATGGTCAATCAATATATTATCATTAAGACAATAGTCTTATGCAAGTGTGAGAAGTCACATAAGTGATTGAAGCAAGAGTGACTATAATCAGCCTTAACCCTGAGGTCGACGTAGAAGAGGAGAAATCAATAACCTAAGTTATCTCACCCAAGTTCCGAGCAAACCCCCATAAATATGACTAGAATAATTTTTTTTTATAGATAAAAGAGAAGAGACTTTTAAAATATCCTCACCCGATAAAGATACCATTGGCAAAAAGAGACAAATCCAAATATTATCAATTTCACTAAGATTACGGTCATAATACAAAAGATTGTCATAACTTGAAAAAGCATATTAAGGAGCTCATACGTCAAAGACACCTCGAGCGGTTCATTCAAAAGCACCGAAAATCTTCACCACAACCTTAGGGTCTAGAGGTGAGACAGATTAATATTATCATTAGTGAACCTATCTTGTAGGGGAATAACTTCTCAAGTTATAAGGCTTATACCTTAGCTACAATTAAATAGTGCCTAAAGATAGAAGACGACCTGAGATAATTTTCAAAGAGGAAGAGATGAAGTATCTTGACTCGAATTATGATGATGCGTTGTGGTTTCTATGATGATGATCAATGCTCAGGTGAAAATGTTATGATTGACACAAGTAGTTTTGTTAATATTCTTTATTTCGATGCTTGCTAAAAACTTGAGTTGTCAACAAATGACCTTATCCCTATGACTTCCTCATTGACGAGGTTCACTAGCGATTCTATTTCACCTCTTAGGACTTTAAACTTGCATATAACATTCGAAGATGAGGCTTGCTCCAAAATAATATTGGCTAAGTTTATTGTGGGGGATACTCTCTTGGCATATAATGTAATCATAGGATAATGTGATCATAGGCCAATCCATACGAAATAAATTGATAGCGGTGGTGTTGACCTATCACACAAAGATGAAGTTCTCAATGAGAGCTGATATTGTAAGAGTTAAGATGTAACCCAAGGAAGTTACACAGTACTACCTGATGACGATTTTCTTATCAAAAAAAGCTCAACCTGAGGCACTACTTATGGACCCTCAAGATTTCATTAGTCCATCCCATATCCTGAGTTATTGGAGCCGCTAATTGAAGTGCCCCTAGACAAAGTCATACTTAATTGAATTGTCAAGGTTGGGGCAACACTTTCCCAAAGAGTGACGAGTGCAACTCATCGACTTCCTTTATGAAAACGCTAAGGTGTTCACATGATTACCGAGAGATATATTGAGAATCAACCTCAATGTAACCCAACATCACTTGAATAGTCTCTTGAAGCACAACCAATGAAGCAAAGGCCTCACAAGTTTGCTCATGACCACAAGCAAATAATTAGTGATAAGATAGACAAACTATTAAGAGTAGGGTTTATTACCGAGGTGTAGTGACACCAATGATTCATCAACATTGGACTTAATAAAAAAGCTAATGAAAATTAAAAGATGTGTATTAACTATATTAATCTCAATAGGGCATGTGAAGACTACTATTCTATCTCTCGAATTGATCAGTTAGTTAATACTATCTCAGATTGTGAGCTCATCACTTTTATGGATGCATTCTCAGGGTATAACCAAATTAGAATGATAATAGAGGATTAGGAACATACTTTATTTATCATGGACTAAGGCATATATTGCTTTCGAGTCATACACATTATGTTAAAAAATATCAAAGCAACATATCAAATTATGGTAAAGAAAATGTTCAAGCAACAGATTGGGAGAAATGTTAAAGCTTATATGGAAGACATAATAATGAAAAGTAGGATAGCTAACTCATAACTAGCAACTTTGGTTAAGACATTTTAAGCGCTAAAAAATTTCAACATGCACCTCCTTTATCTCTATCGGTAAGAGAAGTTCAATAGTTAATAGGTTAAAACTTCCTCTACCCTTGGGTTGTCCAAGGATAGAGTGCCAACCTTCTCGGTTATTTGATGGTCATGAGATTGGGAGGAGCTTATGAGAGAAATGAAAGACATCTCAATACATAAGTAAAAGAATGAGGTGCTAGAGAGCCGACGCACCTGGAGGACAAGACACTCGCTTCATCGTCGAGCCACGGAGGTCGAGAAACCAACCCCCCTTGTTGTCGGGGCAAAGGCTCGAACACCCAAACCCCCCTTGTTGCTGAGGCACAAAGGTCAGAAAATTGACCCTTCTTCGGTGCATAACGTTGCGACTTCTACTATTGTCGCACCTTACTAACTCTTTGGAGATGGTCAAAATTATCTCCACCACCATTAACCATAGCCTTGATAATAAGACTACATGAAGCTCAAAGAGGGGATTATCAAACACGATGAAGGGAGAAGTAATGACCAAGAGTGTTATTACATCTTTCACAATGTTAGAGGTTCAAGGAGGTGACCAAGATGATGATGACCAAGAATCATAGAGGTCAAGAAACTGACCCCTATCATTACTAACCTCCACATCCGAAGGAGGGATGGGTTTACATCGACAATGGTTGATCTACTATCGAGGAGGGCACATCAGTGAGGAACAACCCTTTGTTGAGGGATAAATGTTATTGATTCAAGGCATAGGTCAGACACCTCCAATCCTCTTTCGTATCTATCCAATATACGAAGTCAAAGAACTAATTGAAGAGGTATAAGCTTAACATGATGAATGAACTAAATATTACACTTTGGATCCCTATTGCAAGAGTCATACATGATAAATGAATTAGATGTTACACTTAGGATCTCTATTGCAAGAGTCCTCAATGCATGCATTTGTGGTGCGACGGAGGCAAATGATAGGGATATCATTTGCCAATTGTTATTTGACACGTAACCTTTGTTTGATATTCAGGCTAGAAAAAAAAAATAAAGACCACCCCTCATCTATTTTCCTATGTGGACAAGGGTCCAAGATAAGCAATTATAGGTTGTCCCCTTTGTCTCCCACGTGGAGAAAATGCTAATGAGAGGTTGTTGGAGGCAATTAATGGTGCATCTCTACAAAACATTTTATAAAATGTTTTGCCCTTTAATGGTCATGTATAAAGTTTATTTTCAACACAATGAAAGATGATCATTTTTTGATCACTTACGTCTACACTCACATACCTCGAGTTATGAACTTGGCATCGGAGGGACTGAATTAGGAAATCTCTCTCAACCTCAGTCTTTATATAGGTGACACCTCATATACTTGATGTTTCTATCATTGAGGCATCTTGGGTTGACGAAGACATCAATAACATTTTCTCGTAATAGAAAGATAATAATAAAAATAAAAAAAAGAAGGTTTGACTCACTATATCTCAAGTAGCAAAATGCTAATATGAAGGTTTTGTACCTTGGTCTTGACGTAACAAAAGCTCAATTTAATCATTCAATACATGATAATATTTTAATATCTTTTTATAAGCTCAAGATAAAAATATAATTATATCAAATCAAATATATATTTTTTCTTTAAGAATATAATATTGATGACTTAGATTTGAAGAATATTTTTTTGATTGATAAGCATTCATCCTTATATAAATAAATATTCATAAGATTTTCAATCGAGATATATAATATTTAGTCAATATCAAATTTTATTTTATTTTATTTTTCTATACCTTAAATATATGTTTATATCTAATAATTTATTATGAAAGATTCCTAAACTAATCAAATTTATTTAAATAAAAAGATAAATTAAATTACATATTTCACTAGCAAAATTTTATGATCTAAAAATCAAAGGAAAAAGTTTACCAGATGTTTAATGTGAAAATAAAGTAAAATATATGTACTCTATAAGAGCATTGATCGTTGTTATATTTAAGACATTGAGAAGCGCAATACTATATGACAATACTGACTCACATCAACCATATTATTTGAAAAATTTATGTCATATAACCATTGACAAAAGCACTTATATATATATATATATATATATATGACTATATTTTATTTTTGAATAAGATTTTTACTCATAACCCCTTTTTTATTATTTATAATACTATTTTAAAAAATTTAAATATTTTAAAATATATCTCTCTAAATGTAAATTTCATCTTATTTTTAGTCATCCTTTTCGATACAATTAGTAGTAATCTGAGTGAGTGCGGATCAAGAGAGATGGCCCCTATGAGGGTTGTTGACAAAAGCGATAACAATTGTTTAGGTGGTCATTGAAGCTGGACTACGTTAACGCCTCTATGATGTTAGAGGATTCTTTGAAAGAGACTATAGAGGTGACAAATGAGAAGAGCATATGATCAATATGACGGATATTTGTGAGATACATGAAGGAGAAGGTAAGAGAGCTATGGATATGAACAATATATGGGGGCATTAAGCGAGTATTGGAGGCATCAACATCAAATTCTTTGACTACACCTGTGGCGAGTATTAAGGTAGGTGCCGATGATGTTGACATTAAGTGGAGAGGCATATAAGGGGGAGACGAGCGACATCTATAGTGGGTGATGTTAGTATCGAGTGGATGAAATAAGGTATTGTGGTGAAAATAAAAAAAAGTAAGATATGTAATAATGGAGTTATAAATAATAAAATAATATTTTAATTTTTTTAAAGAAATTATTAATAGTAAATTATTGTCAATAATAAAAACAGATTGAATTTTAACCAGTTTTACAAATACTAATTAAATTAGAAAAACAGGTTGAATTTGAAGCTTCTTTTACAAATCCCAATTAAATTTCAACCAATAGGAGGATAAAAAAGGCAACACGGGATATCCCCGCTTAAATCGCTTCCTAGACCGTGTCTTCTGACCGGAGGCACGTGCCGTGATGAGTGGTTCTTGCCTCTGATCCGAGAACACCCCCGAGCTCACGCTTCTCCCACCCCCAAGTCTACGGCCGTTTCCTCTTCCCACAAGCCAAGCAAGCTTTTCCGTAACCACCACTTGCCCCACGCCGTGATCGTTCTCTATACCTTCCTTCCTCGGCCGTCCACCCTCTGTCGCGTGCTACTTTTCCTGGTACTTCTTCTTGTCTTAGATCCGCTCTTGTATGTATGATTTCTCTTGTTCTTCGAGTGGGTTTGTGGGTAGTCTATGCTGAGATCTCTCATTCTGGAATTTTGTCGAGCATATGGCCTGTGGTCACGATTTTTGCGGTTTGTTGATTGATTGTCCGTGTTGACTGTTTTATATGTTTCGTATGCAGTGTAAGGACATTGTAGCAATTTCAGAGATGCTCTTTGTCGTTTTATGTATCTTGTGCGATTGTTCTCTTTCAGGCATTTCATCAAGCATGGAGTATACATGGAAAATTGGCATATATAAGACGATTTTTTTTTTGTTTGACGGTTGTTATTAGCATTTATTGTGATACTTTGCAGGAATCTTTTATTATTGTATTAACACAATAAATCCCTTTCTGGATGTTCATGGAAATTCTGCGGTATCATTTAACTGTTCATCAATTAATGTTTTCTTGTAATGATGCAGGAATAACAGAACTAGCGGCCATATCTGTGTTATAGACCATTTTATTATAATCTTTGTATTATAGTTCATTCATTATGCGGGAAGATATTGGGTTACTGTTGCGTTACAATTTATTATTTTTTCATGGTACCATTAATGTATTAATGTTTATGATTTAAATGAGACGTTTGTCCAGAATGCCTTTTAAGTATCTGATATTCTGATGAATTTTGGAATCAAGGGCATAGTACATCTTTGTTCAATAACTGTTACAGAGTTTGCATAGATGTTAAGCAAGATTTCTGTGTTGGTCAATATTTGGCAGTCTGGAAAACTTTTTTACGGTGGAAAATCGATCAAAATACTATACATGTCTTAAGGCCTTTGCCCGAATAAATCTCAGTTTGATTTGATCTCCTTACATTTGCATTCAGGATTAAAACATGCTAAGTTGATGCAGATTCTGGGAATTTTAGCAGTACACTGATGCACTTTTGTTTGCAGAACTCCAGATGTTGGTGATTTTCATATGAGTTTTGATGCTGGGAGATCCTTGATGCCAAATCCACTCTCTTTAAAGAATGTCCTTAGCTGCTATCTGGTCAGCAAATTTATATCAATTGTGGAACAGTCTCGGAAGCAATTCAACTTTCACATTTCTCAGATTTAGTACGACATTGGTTCCTGAGAAACCTTATGACACTAGGCGACGTCAACTGCAACAGTTAAGACGCCTAGTACAAGTGTTGAGATGGGAACCACGGAGTTTTATTACATCATGTAGCCATCCTGAGTGGAAGGTTGAGAAAGTAACAGACAGATCATCAACAAATAAAGATATCAATCAGCCAGAACTTAACAAACTTAAAACTGTTCAGTGTTACCATATCCAAGAAAATATTTCTATCAGGAAAGCCTTTGACCGGCCTGCAACTATTCTCGTTTTTGATATTGAAACCACTGGGTTCAGTCGTCAAAATGAAAGGATTATTGAGTTTGCACTTCGTGATCTTATTGGTGGCAAGAACAGTACATTCCAAACCCTTATAAATCCTGAAAAAGATGTATTAAATGCATATATTCATGGAATTCGCACTTATATGGTCAACAGGCCTGATGTCCCAACGTATGCTTGTCTATTCTTGAAGTCTCTAGATTTGCTTATCTGCTTGTTATTATCTCTGTTGGAGTAAACAATTCAATTTATGGTTGTTGCCAAAAAAATGAACCATTGGTAAATTATTGTGGTGCTGTTAAATTTTCTATCTCAACAGCAGAGTTTGACATAATAATTTTCAATTAATTGCTTCTGATATTCTAAATCATTTTTTAATGTAAATGCTTGAACAAGGTAATTTTATTGTCTCATTTATATTCATGCACATAGAGTTGGGCATGCATGTATACATGTACACACAAGTAAGAGGCACACAAACACAATAGACTGTTCTGAATTTGCATTTTTAGCATATTCATGGTTGCAACTGATGTCCATTGCTAACCATTTCAATTTTGGAAATGCTTCATCTGTGTATATAATGTAGTATGTAAAGATGGTTCATTATTCATTTCCAAATATTCATAATGTGGAGGACATTGTTGTTTCCAGTTTCCATCAGATTTCACATACGTGATATCAGGTGACATTTCCATTTCATTGAACATTTGATCTCCTTATTGATGGTATCATGCATACAAAAAAAGCATGGCATCTTGAAATAGAAGTATGAAGTTTGCTACGAGACTGCAAGTCAGCCGCGTGACAACATGTCAAACAAGGAAAAATAGGAAATTTTGATGGAACCAGAAGATTGTCATCTTTCCTAGGGTACTGCAATTAGATTGAGAAAGATCATTCTCATTCTTGCTTTTCTGAACAAGGATTGGCTTGTAAGGTCCAGCATGTGCATGCTTTTGTTGATATGTTTATTTTATGTGTAACATTATCTAAAATTTAACTTTCCTGTTGCTGATTCCATGAAAAAGTTTTGATAACTCTGCTCTATTTCCTATATCTTACTTTCATTATTTTAGCATAGGTTTAGGGAGCTAGTTCCTATCCTACTGCAATACGTTCGGAGCCGCCAAGTGGAAGGAAGACCAGTAATATGGGTTGCTCACAATGGACGTCGGTTTGATGTACCTTTCATGATCAGAGAATTCCAGCGTTGCTCTGTGGATATTCCTCCAGACTGGATGTTTGTTGACACTCTTCCACTTGCACGCCAGCTGGTGAAAGCAGATGGTAGGTCACCGATTCATTTGTCCTATTTCTTATATCACAAATTTCTTTCCTAAATTACAAATTACTGATTCATTAGTCCTATCTGTTGATTGTATCTGATACCAGTGTCGATGACATTGACCAGAATAAATGGGCATTTCATTAGAAATAATAGGTTCTCATCTATTTGATAACTCCAAGAATCAATAGATTCTAGAATATTTTGTGTGGCTAGCTATTACTTTGATCATGATTAGAATACTTAGCTAGTTAGCTGGTGTTAATTTGGTAATGAGATGTCACAGTGTAATAGTCCTAATGTCTCTTAATTGATTTGGTCATTTTCAGTTCTTCAAAAGTGAGCATTACTGGACACAATATGGTAACTCAGGTTGCAAGCCACATTTCTTGATTAGCCAATATCATGCAAAACTGGAAAATCTAGAAAGTCAGTATTATGAAATTTGAAGTTTTTGTTGTATTAACTCAAGTTTGATTCTCGTTGGTGTTGATTTATAACAATTTTGGTATATCCTGAAAATATATATTACATTTTTTGTAATCCCTATAAAATTGTTTGTTCTACCTCTGCAGTAAAAAATTTGAACTTCAAAAATAATTTCAAGGTAAGTTACCTAGATGATACTGTTTTTCACCCCACTTCCTCTAGTGGATGTGCTCTTATTGTCTAGTGTGATTTATAAAGTCTTGATAGGTTAAACTCAATCAGGACGCTGACTTGGGGGTGTTGTAACTTGACTCAATACAGAAAACTTGACATGAATGCAACACAAAATTAGCAGGTTTGGGTGGGTTTGGATCATAAATAGGTTGGCACGATTGACCCAACTACTAGAAGACTATAGGAACTGACACCAGCGACCTGAATCGACACTGTTAACTGTGTTGAATGTGCCATTTTTGGATTAGCATATCAATCTCAACATTTTTGTCTTGTTAAGGGGTAGGTCCAATTTGTCAAAAATGGGTCAATCATGCTGTTCTTTGTGTGATTGATGAGATTGAGTTTGATTTTGAACTTTTGGCATGATTCCTAGGT
Organism: Musa balbisiana; assembly: GCA_004837865.1. Taxonomy (NCBI): domain Eukaryota; kingdom Viridiplantae; phylum Streptophyta; class Magnoliopsida; order Zingiberales; family Musaceae; genus Musa; species Musa balbisiana. The sequence goes on along the minus strand of CM017195.1, from coordinate 36,527,319 downwards.
CACATAGGTCTGGTATAAGTCTCTCAACTTGACACAAGGATGCATGTGATCCATTGACAACACCCTAGATCGGACTAGGCCTTGCTAGAGCTAGTTTAGGATTAGATAAAAATAAAATATACTATTATGGAGTTTTTACACGGCAAAGACATTACAGTCTTGTTGTTTTTATTTATTTATTATTTAGGAGAATAAAAAAACTGAAATACCCATCCGAGTTTAATTATACTTTTTAAACTATTTTTGTTTTTTTATTCAACTTTGCAGGATCAAAGCTTTCTTCCTTTTCGTTGAAGGCACTTCGTGAGCACTATGAAATTCCTTTAGTCGGACCAGCACACAGAGCAATGCAGGATGTAACGACACTATGCTATGTACTCCAGAGAATTACTTTTGATCTGAAACTGTCTGTTCCCGAGCTCATGAATGGAGCTTTCCGGGCTTCTGACATCATTAAAATTCCTCCTGAGAAACAAGATGGAGCTGTCTAACTCGAAATAATAGAAACAGTAATTTGCTTTACTCAACGATATAACATCCGAAGTGGTACTGTATCAGTCATCATTGTGTAAGGGTAGTTTCTGATTGTTTATTGTGTGACCACTATGGAAATTAGTTATATTTTCATAAGTTACACTTGGAATGTGTTAGAACTCTTTGTGTTACTTAGAGAAATGGGAATTCTTGTTGTCTGATGAAAAATGTAATGTTCTCAGAGTAACATGATTTGTCTGTTCTAATTTCTTCAGAGTGTTTTCTCTTCCAATAGTACTGATAAAATTGAGAGTGAGCTAATTTTAGTTTTCTATTTGATGTCGTGTTAAATTTTGATCAATGTCATTACATCTAAAGGCTTAAGTCAGTCTATGAGATATGATCTATATACTTTTATATTCTTAGCACAAGGCTTTGGATTTAGTTGTGGGTGTGGGAGTTAGAATACTGGCTACGATGTTCATGGTCGGTAAAGTCACACATATTATATTCCTAGGAAATCTTCCCTTCCTCTCCCCCCCCCCGCCCCAAAATTTTAATTTAGTATAAATATACGCCATCCAAAACCTAAAATCTTGCATATATCCATTGGTGGTTGAGTTTGATTGACCTTTAAACTTTATTTTACATTAAATTATCTAATAATTTATATGACATTAAAAAATATTATCATATTTTAGGCATTTTATATAGTTCTCCAACTTCAACAACTTAATATTTTTTTCATACAGATCTTGAGAATAATGGTGCATATGAAATACCTTTAGTATATGAAGGGATATATGTGATGCATTAAAATTTATAATGCTAAATTTGTTAATTTTCGATTATGCAAAAAAAAAATAAAAATATATATATATATATATAATATTTATGTGTGTAAAACAATAACGTGATTTCAATGGAAGCATTGGCTTGGCCGTTGTTAATACCAAAAGGATAAATACTATTTCCGCCACGTACCCAAACGCGCACTCTTCTTCTGCGCGGGGGAATGACATTAACCCTGGTGGGTATATGCGGGACCCATGAATAGACCATTTCCATGTCTCGGGTGAGCAAGCGGGTAAATGAAAAATTATTCAAAATAGGGTCCACTCACTAAAAGAATGTCGTTGGCGACATCGAAAGCGGGGGAAAAGGTACGGAATAAAGCGCGCAAACCACAGCGCTTTCCCCGAGCTTTTGCGCATTCGCTGCCCGCTTTTACCTCGTCGACCGGCATCTAGGTTTCCGAATCGATTCCCCCATGTGGGATCCACCCCCCTATCGCTTCGAGGTATTCGATCGATCGCGACGGGCCCCTCACGTTCCCCGACCTCGATCGGCGCGCACCGCCATCTTCCTCGCCCCTTCTCCGAATCTTCGCCATTTTGGGTACCGTCCAGGGTAGATTCTGCTCCAAAACAGCACCGGTCGATGTCGTTTCTGCGGTCGTATTCGCAAAACCCTGACGCTCACGACCTGAGTTGGATTGTTCGGGCCAATTTCGCGACTGGAAGAATATTGGAATCGTTGTCCCTTTTTTATGGGACTTAATCGATCTCTTTTCCCCACGGACGGTGTGGTTCTTTACGGTTTGGGAAGTTTCGGCGCGTGCTATCGCCCCTAAAGTTGTCATTTTTGCGCTTTCAATATATGTCCGGTGATCCAACATCGTGCTACATTGACGCTGTTAAGGTTCCTGCTGATATCACCCCCTTAGTTCTCCTCATGATGGCGGTCTGAAAGAGGGTGGGGAGGGGAAGGGGTTCCAAAAGGATAAATACTATTTCCGCCACGTACCCAAACGCGCACTCTTCTTCTGCGCGGGGGAATGACATTAACCCTGGTGGGTATATGCGGGACCCATGAATAGACCATTTCCATGTCTCGGGTGAGCAAGCGGGTAAATGAAAAAAAAAAAAATAAAAATATATATATATATATATATATATATATATATATATATATATATATATATATATATATATATATATATATATATATATATATATATATATATATATATATATATATATATATATATATATATATATATATATATATATATATATATATATATATATATATATATATATATATATATATATATATATATATATATATATATATATATATATATATATATATATATATATATATATATATATATATATATATATATATATATATATATATATATATATATATATATATATATATATATATATATATATATATATATATATATATATATATATATATATATATATATATATATATATAATATTTATGTGTGTAAACAATAACGTGATTTCAATGGAAGCATTGGCTTGGCCGTTGTTAATACCAAAAGGATAAATACTATTTCCGCCACGTACCCAAACGCGCACTCTTCTTCTGCGCGGGGGAATGACATTAACCCTGGTGGGTATATGCGGGACCCATGAATAGACCATTTCCATGTCTCGGGTGAGCAAGCGGGTAAATGAAAAATTATTCAAAATAGGGTCCACTCACTAAAAGAATGTCGTTGGCGACATCGAAAGCGGGGGAAAAGGTACGGAATAAAGCGCGCAAACCACAGCGCTTTCCCCGAGCTTTTGCGCATTCGCTGCCCGCTTTTACCTCGTCGACCGGCATCTAGGTTTCCGAATCGATTCCCCCATGTGGGATCCACCCCCCTATCGCTTCGAGGTATTCGATCGATCGCGACGGGCCCCTCACGTTCCCCGACCTCGATCGGCGCGCACCGCCATCTTCCTCGCCCCTTCTCCGAATCTTCGCCATTTTGGGTACCGTCCAGGGTAGATTCTGCTCCAAAACAGCACCGGTCGATGTCGTTTCTGCGGTCGGTATTCCGCAAAACCCTGAGCTCACGACCTGAGTTTGGATTGTTCGGGCCAATTTCGCGACTGGAAGAATATTGGAATCGTTGTCCCTTTTTTATGGGACTTAATCGATCTCTTTTCCCCACGGACGGGTGTGTTCTTTACGGTTTGGGAAGTTTCGGCGTGTCTTCGCCCCTAAAGTTGTCTTTTTTGCGCTTTCATATATGTCGGTGATTCCAACATCGTGCTACATTGACGCTGTTAAGTGTTCTGCTGATATCACCCCTTAGTTTCCTCATGATGGGTCTGAAGAGGGGTGTGGGAGGGGAAGGGGTTGACGATGGGGTGCCGTTGGTTCCCGAAACAAAGCGACAGCGAACCTCGCTCGAGTGAGTAGATTGTATGATCGAGTTAATGGAAGTCTTATAATTATTGGCTGATCTTTTTCTTTGTTTTATTTGTGGTTTCTTCAATTCAGTTCTATGAGAGTAGTGATGGCGACGCAATATATACTGCAGCATTTGCCAAAGATAGAACCTTTTCTTCGAAAAGTGGTAAGATTAGGTTGATTGTCATTTTTCTTATGAAATTCGTACTCTCTGGTTATTCAAGTCTGTTAATTAGCTTGCAGTTTTTATGTTATATGTGCATAATTGTGGGCTAAGTCTCTATACGAATGGGCATCCTTTTCTAATAGCCCTTTCTTTTGGTGATTTTCTGGCACATAATACCTTTATCTCGGAAGTTGCATGAATCTGAGGGATATTGCATTTTTTATGAAGCTAAAATCATCCATATCAACTTTCAGAGGTGACTTCTTATTTAGTGATCTTTATTTTCCTGCAAGGTGCAAGAAGAGGTGCAAAATGCTATATGGCGTGATATGCACTTACCTCCCAGGTAGGGTTTTGGGTTAACCATGATGCTTAATTAAGTGTATTCGCCATGTCAGACGTGGTAATATTCCTATTAGAGCATGAGCACTTTTGCTATTATCTAGTTGACATGGTATGCTTTGATTCTTAATACATTTGGCTAGAACTTTCAAATTTTCTTGTCATATCTAAATTTAATTTCCTGAATCCTGAGTCAATAAAACTTGTGAAAGCCAAGATGGTACTCTTGACAATGACATTTGTTAATTATGATTTTCTTTTTTTTTTCATTGATTTTTGTTACACTTGCCTTTGATGACTATAGTTTTCTGTTTTACTTCTTATCTACAATTATTCCAACACTCATGGTCCCCTCAATTGATATGCTCGCTGCTTCATTCAAACTATTGAAAATGTACTAACATTTATTTTCATTTTGAAGTATAAACGTATCATACATTGATAGTCATAAATCATGTATCTTTGTTCTTATCCAGCATAATCTACCCAAGTAAGACAAAGCATGCATTAACTTGATGAGTGATTAAATTAGCTGGTTGTGAAATGTCCTATATTTTTTTTTTACTATTTTCTAATTGTGTGTTCTTTTCTTTTATATTTTGCATGTTATAGAGTTCCCCTTAACAAGATTCAGACAGCTGTGAGCAATCGATACCGTCTACAGTTTCGGAACAGCTTGCCTAGAACACTGTTTACTAGCAGCAAGATAGAAGCTGAGGGCCAAAAGCCTGTTGAGATTGTTATAGTTGATTCTGACTCGAGAGAGATTATCACATGTGGTCCTCTTTCTTCAATCAAGGTTGAAATTCTTGTCCTTGATGGTGATTTCGGTATCGATGGGCAAGAAGAATGGACTGAAAAGGAGTTTGGTGATAGCATAGTACGGGAACGAGAGGGCAAAAGGCCTCTGCTGTCTGGTGAACTGATGATCACACTGATCAAAGGGGTTGGTTGTCTTGGAGATGCCAACTTTACTGATAACTCCAGTTGGACAAGAAGTCGAAGGTTCAGACTTGGTGCAAGGGTTTCTCAAAGCAGATGCATCGATAGAGTTCAGGAGGCATTAAGTGGAGCTTTTCTGGTGAAGGATCATCGTGGAGAATGTAAGCTTATCTAAATTTTACATGCTATGACTTTGCAGATTAGATGTGTTATCAACTTTATTGACAATCATGATATATAATATTCTGGACATCATGTGCAAGGATCCTCAAGGATTTGTTATATTTCCTTGGGAACTGAACACTAGCAACAGAACAGAACTAGTGCACCATTTCAAGTTAAGATGTCATGTGTTATAACAGAAATCTATTAATTTGATAGCCCTGATGTCTTTGGAAAATCTATCAACTTCAATGGGAACATCCAACTGAACACATTATATTTGATGCATGACAAAACTAAGGTTACTAGTTTAAAGGAATATTTGTGAACTTAACTAAAGGAAGAACAGAGCATTCAAGACATGATATTAAACAGCTTACTGGAGATCTAGAGGTCACTAATGATCATTGTAGGAATCAAGGACCAACCTGATAAAAAAATTGCGATATGCCTGTATCCTGAATTTATGTAATGTCAGTTAGTGAAGACACTATGGTGCCACTACTAGAAATTTAGAATCATAACTTATTTTGTATCTCTTTGCTCTGATGATATGTTGATCTTTTAAATATTAACCAATCTATTGTATTAAAAACAACAACAAGCCAATCTATTTGATTGGTATGTATTATTCGCCTTCTCATTGAAGCCCATTGAAGTCCATTGTTTAATACAAAGATAAGTCATAAATTACATTTGGTATACTCACTTACTTTTAATCTTGCAGCTGTTTGCTTCTAATCTGCATGCCTTATTTTGTGCATTATGCTTTTTATTTCTCAAACAAGTGATTCAATTGAAAATTTGAAAAATTATTTTCTTTTGTGTTTTCTCTTATCCATAATTGTCTTTATTAACAAGATTTAATGTGTTTTGATTTCAGTGTATAAAAAGCATCATCCTCCATCATTGAATGATGATGTATGGCGATTAGAAAAGATAGGTAAAGATGGTGTTTTTCATAAAAGGCTTGCAGATAGTGGAATAATGACTGTTCAGGACTTCCTGAGGAATTTTATAATGGATCAGAATATGCTGCGCCATGTAAGAAAGTCAGTTAGTTCCCTGATACTGAGTTCTTTTTTAACTAGTAGGTTCTCATTTCTCTTTCTGACCTGTAGATACTTGGTAGTGGGATGTCAAATAAGATGTGGGAGGCAACAGTTGAGCATGCTAAGAAATGTATTGTTCCAGCAGAGAAGTTATACTCTTACAACTTTAGTCAAGGAGTTGTGCTCCTGTTTAACTCTATATATGAGCTTCTTGGGACAATAATTCAAGAAAAATTTTACTACCTGGATGAACTTCCTGCAACACAAAAGGTTTGTATTTCATTCTATGAGATTAAACAAATTTATTGTTAGTGATTCCTTTATTTTGTAATTAGTTATCACATTTGTTATGTACTAAAGAGAATTGCCAAGAAGATAATTGTATATTATTTTACAAAAATGAAAAAGAACCTACGACACTTAAATATATATATGCTTGCAATGTAGATTTTTAAAATATATGGTATAGAGAGAGATGGCTTGGTATTCCTTCTTTAAGTTAGTCATCACACTTGTTATGTACTGGAATAGGTTCACCGAGAAGATAGATTTATATCTTTTGAGAACAAACAAGAAAAACTAAGACATGGAAATTAATATATGTTTGCAAATTTAGATTAAAGAATATGGTTATAGATTGATGCTTGATATCCAATTGGTAGGATTGAGGCTTCAGTTCTAGAGAATCAAAATCTATTATGGAGTTCCTAAAATGGAAGACCTAATTTGTTGAACATGATCTAAAATATATAGGTATATAGGAAACAATAATATCTTCTGATGATCTTTTGCATGTGCATCATGCCAAGACAAAATAGATGGTCATTGCTGTAGGTCATTTAGTGAAGGTCCAAACAACTCAGGCTCTCTGGATTGTATTAGAATCAGGAATCAACCGGAAACTGATTGGAATTGCCCAAGTCTGATGTATTTTGAGATTCCTATAGCCTTGGAAATCTATTGGGGGCTATCATATTTTTGATTGACCTATTTGTGGAATTTGTAGTTCTTGCCTTCTCGGTCTAATTTTTTATAGGTAGAAGAATTTGATGATTAGTTTACCAATGAAACATCCTGGTCCTAGGGTAAATTTGAGCTATTTTGGACATTGACGAATACATCAAACCCTAAACAAGTGATATTAGAATTCCCTGGTTTAATCTCATATTGGATGAGGAAGGACAATTGAGTTGGTTTATAACAACTAGTAATAACAAGAATATTTTAGATAGGAGAAGCCTGCTAAATTAATCTTACAATGGAAAATGTGAATTTTCTCGAGAATTCATTGCAAATTAAGAATTCTTGCATTCATATAGAATATGGAAAAAGTAAGATGATCCAGCAGGGCCATCAGTGGATATGTGGTTACACTACTAGCAGTGTAACAATCACTTATCACAAGCATTGATTTCTTTGCTGAAGTCCTATGATGAAAAGGTCTAGCTGTGAAGCTGAATGCGTCGTATAAGTTATATAGCACATTATGGATGACAAGTAATGGTGCATAACAAAGGTGTTAAATGAAAGGTGCAAATCTTCTACAACCATAGTTTTGGAGGTTATCGACAACATTTGGTGTTTTTGGTTGCTGAAGGTGAACATAGCTTTTGTATTTGCTCTGGTTTTTAAATTATTCTGTAGAGTGAATAGAAAAGATGAGATCACGATAGTAGTCAACGGAAAGGACCAGTCCAGGATGGCCAGCATACACAGGCTTGTAGAGGTTTTCTACAGCTTGGATTGTAGAGGATTTCAAGCCATTATCTAACCACTAAAGTCATTTGCTGTGTGTGAATTTCCATATTCATACTAGACAATCGCATGTGGTTGTTGCAGGTGTTGATTGACAAATTAAAAGAAAATGCTTATAGGACTCCGGGTCTCATCATGGAGTTCATTCAACCAATGGTCGACAACCGTCAAAGGTTGCTATCACCTGCAACCAACACTTTTACTATCCCAGATATAGGCTGCTTGGATGAACACATTCCCTATATTCCCCTCACGAATCATGGTAATTGTCATCCAAACTTCTAAATCAATTCGTGTTATGTTTTATACCTGTTGTGGGATTGTCTGTTCATACATGTACTTTCGGCAGGCGATACAGTTCTTGATATGGGTTCACTGCATCAACCCATTCAGGCAGGGATTGGCATCATAGATGATCTACCTGAAATGAAAGACATGTTTCCTGAGATGGGTTTTCATCCGGCACACAGATCTGATTCCTTCCAATTAAACACTAACGCAGGATTCAATATGCCATCAAGCAATCCTGCAACTCTAGTAGATGACCACCACCTGATGAGTTTCAACGCTCAGGCTGACATGTGTTCCAGTCAATTCCCCATGCTCTGGGATCAACACAATGGCTTGGTTCATGTATCAGATAGCAGTACAAACAGAAGCTGCACCCCAAATGTGCCTGATGCTGGTGCCACGACTTCATCTAGCAAGTGGGTTAAGTTGAAAGCAGTATCAAAGTGGATGGCGATTGCAAGGCGCTCCGCGAGAAGAGTTGCCTACATGAATTCGGCTTACCCAACGGTATCATCGAGCATGTGTGCCGATACTTATGAAGGTTGCTGGTGAGAGGTGTCATCACATAAGCAACAATGAAGATTTATTGCACCTCAATGGCGACTAAGTAGGATTAGAGGATAATGATAACTTTATTGTACATCAACTACGAGAGTTCTGTATGTTAATCTTTTCCTTAACCAGCAGTTTAAGTTGTGTATTCACAGTGATGGTGTGACTGTCTATGACATCTTTGCTAGCCCGACTCAGTTGTGGGTCACGTGCGTAAGAGTCCAAAAATGACCGAGAGGATGGTTCGGGTGTTCGTCGAGGAGTAAACTTGTAGGAAGACCAGAGTTGAGTGGGTGCTCGATCCGGTCTCTCCGACGCTTAAGTTAGGACTAGGATAAAAAGTAAAATCATATGTAAACAATAATTGACATTGGTAATAATAAATTGATGAATTTTATAACAGGTTGGGCTTGAAGGAATATTATATGGTAAAAGCAAAATATTTTCTTCTATGTTCACAATTGTTCTTGTGCTTTGGTGGTTGCCATGTCATTTGGGTTTTGTCACTTGTGCCGATTGAGCAATCATGTGGTGAACTGCGATTAGGGGGTGAACTTTTCTCCTACATTTCTTCTTCAAAGATGCACCTTGGGGTCCTCCTTAAGGCGATAAGACGTGCTTAATGCTTGCTTGGCACATGGTGATTTGGTTTTCAAGTATCCAATATCCAATAATCCTGATGTGTTATGCTTTGACTTCTCTACCCCAAGAGTGTCTCGGGCATATGATCATATGAGGGAGGCATCTTACGTGCATTTTTATACTTAGCTCATGAAGGCATTATGCATTTATTTTCATGCTTAGCTCGAGAAAAATATTTTGGATGCATTTTTGTGCTTAGCCTAAGGAAGGCATTTCAGACACATTTTCATGCGTAGTCCGAAGAATGCATCTCATGTGCAATTTCATGTTTAACTTGAGGAAGGCATTTCGAAAATATTTCTAAGTTTAGTCTGAGAAAGACGTCATGGACACATTTTCATACTTAACTCGAGGAAGTGTCTGACACATTTTTGTACTTAGCTTAAAAGAAGTATCTCGAGTATATTTTCATGCTTATGAGTCTTGGGCTTATTTTCTTGCTTAGCCTGAGGAAAACGTGTCAAACATATTTTCTTGGTCAAACCTAAAATTAACTTAAGCATCGGATAGTCATTTGTCGGGAACATCTTGTTTGTAGTTCTATATGTTTCCACATCTTCGAAATTGGATGGGTTTGGTGCTTTCGAGATTGAATGAGTATGGTATTGATTGAGATTGAATTATGATAAATGTGAAAAAAATCTCGATTGACTTTAAATATGTATCAACATCGCATAATCGAATTCTGATTTAGCATATGCAAATTTTATTGTTGTTGCGTGGTGTTTTAGCGTGTTAAACAGAATTCTCCACAGCTTGTGATGTATACAGTAACCATGCTTTCGTATTCATCAAAATAGAGTTAACCACGACGGATCGAGGGGATAAGGTGTCGTCGCCTCGAGAGACGTCCTCGGAAGGAGAGCGCTAAGGGGAGCGCGCAACAGGAGATGGAACGGAAGCTTTCGAAAGCGTCGCGATCGCTGACCCCGTCGGCCATCCAAGAGCTCTCCCACCTCGCCCAGCGGTGCGGGGCCATCAACCTCGCCGAGGGTTTTCCCGATTTTCCCGCTCCTCCCCACATCAAGCGCGCCGCCGTCGCGGCCATCAACGCCGATCTCAATCAGTACAGGTCATGTCCTTGCCTAGGTCTCCTCTTCTTTCCCTGATTCCTTCCTTTGAATAGCTTCTGTTTGGGCTGCTATCTGCTGCCGTTGCCGAGATATCCACGTGGGTGGTCGAGTTCAAGTTTTAGTACGCCCATCTCCTTCTAGTGTGGGGTGGCGATGAATTCGGTGTTCGGAATGTTGGTACTTGATGCCAAACAGTGATAAGTAGAATTTAGGGAATGCTTGAAATCAGTCTATTGGAGCTCGTTTTGACGGTATTCAGAAATGATGACTATATGAAGTTAAATCGATTTTTTTTCTTCTGTTAGAGTAAGCATGTGGAAAGTTAATCCATTACAACCTTGACAACGCTCCATTTGAATTGATATGTTTATGCTTTTGATGCAACAATTGAAGAAGCAATATTTGCTGAAATATCACCATTTCATTGTACAATTGTCATTTGGCTTATGGTTTACCAACTTACCATCACTTGCTAACTGTGATGATCAGTATATTAGACTTTTCATGGAAGCCATTAGTTATCTTGCACTAACAACTTTTCTGCAACATATTGCAGAAAAGCATACCTGCAGGACTTGATATAGTTTGTTTGACACTCGATTGTGTAATCGGTTCCATTGCAAACAGTTTTAGAACTCCAATTCTTTGTCAATTGCTCAAATGAGTATGGACCTGAACTGAAATTGCGGTTGTACTACAATTTTCTTTGGTAAAAGCTCAAGTTGTGACCATATATTTGGTTAACCTGGTTATGCTGTAGTTGGTCAAATGCATGTGCTCAATTCATACAATAATTCCCTACCATTGTTGGAAAGTACATATAAATGATTGATTTAACTCATTGTGATGCTTCAGGTATAACCTAAAATGCCACTGTAAAAGCCAACATTGAGCAATAAATATACATTGGAGCCTTAGGTACCTGGTATCTATCTCTCTTTTGATGGGAACTTAGTCCAACTAACTCTCAGAGTTTCATATAGCCAGACTTTTTTTTTTCCTGATCCCTCTTTGTCCCTATTATCATCAGTTGTTCTCAGTCATGACACATACTTTTTATTCGCTGGCAAGTTCAAGTACTCTTTTGCAAATCCATGAATCAAATCTTATTATTCGTTCACTTTGGAAAGAAACCAGACCAAACATCTTATTGATTATCTTTTAGAAGATCTAGAAAAAAATTATGAAATGTCACATTTTAGGCACATGCTTATGATTTGGTTTTTCTGTTGTATGAAAATAGAAGTAAACCTGATTGAGAAATTGTATTTTCACTGATTAATTAAAATTGTCAGTCTCCAATACATTAAAATTCAGCTTCCAGCAAGATTTTGTCAGTGAGTTCTATCATTTAAAATGTTTAATTACCTGTAACTGATATCAAATATTTTTTTTCCTTCAAGGCATGTTCAAGGCATTTGCGACCAGTTGGCAGTAATGATGAAACAAAATCATGGTCTTGATGTAAATGCTCTTACAGATTTTGTGATATGTTGTGGTCAGTCAGAGGCCTTTGCTGCAACCATATTGGCAAGTATGGATATTTCTATCTGTTTTTCAAGTCTTTAAAGAAAGAACCTTACCTGTGTTCTTGAGATTCTTAAGTGTATAATTATTGTTTATATTGTCTAGCAGCAATTGATCAGGGTGATGAGGTTCTGCTCTTTGATCCTGCTTACGAGACATATGAGTCATGCATAATTTTAGCTGGAGGTATCCCTGTAAGTTAAATTGTAATTTCAGTAATTTTGGAACTTGCAAAAAACAATTAACAACACTGCTCGTACATCGATGTTACTCTTCTGCACCTGTGATTTCACGAGGAGGTATATCTTTTAAAGTTGTTTAAGCTGTTCTCAAGTCACTTGACGAGTCATTTGTCTACATTTTGGACCTTTAATCTATCACCAAAGGTCAATGTACCACTGGAGCCACCTCACTGGACACTAAATGTAGATAAATTTATGAAATCCTTCACCAGTCGAACAAAAGCTGTGGTTTTGAACAGGTCAGTACTCTATTATCCAAGTACTTATATGAGAGCACTTCCTTTGCATTTTGTTCAGTTTTGATAAAATTATAGATGACAAGGAATAAACTTTTAATACAATGCTGTCGAATCCATGCGAAGCATTATTTCATTTTTTGTGCATTCTGGTTTATTTTCGTAGCTTATTTCTGCACTCATAACATGAAATATTATTTTTTTGTACTTTGCCTATTTCTATCCTTCATGTTTTAATTTCTATCATTAAACTGTTACCATTCAACCTAAAACATTTGAGACGTTTAGCTATGAAACATCATGTTGGATATGCTCAACTGCATTAGTTCCTCATATAAGTCTTACCTTTGACAAAACTGTGTATCTTGCATGTGCAATTTGATTCCAATCGATGATTTTGTTCATGGTATTGCATGTTGTGCTGACTGCACATATCAGCATGAAAGCTTCTAGAAAACTCTTGGATGTTATTTATGTATTCATAGACTGTTACTACATAACTTATACTTTAAGAATCTCTTTCTGACAAGATTCTCTTTGATGCTGTGAAGGGGTTCATCTTTGATGCTAAGAACATCTAGTGACATAAAAGTTATAATGATATTATTGTATATTATAAATTAGAAAGCAGCTAACATCAGGATAAAATAAAGAAAGGAAATCGTGATCTTCCTACATGAATGCATTCATGTGTAATTCATTGTCTTCTGTCACAATTCAGTGATAAGAATTACCTGTGCCAGTGATGGTCACTAGGTTGGATGAATTACCCGTGTCATGTTTCCCAGAAACTGTCCCCCATATTAATACATGTAACTTCTTGTTTTTCTCAATAGGTTGTACTAGCAATGTTCGTCGTTTTGGGTACCGGACCCATCTCGGAGATTTGCTGGATCAATGCATACCAGTCTGTACCGATGTACCAACACACGGTACATCGGTAGGTACCGGTGTTTTGGAGAGAAAGGAAAAGATGGAGAAGAGGAAGGGACGGTGGAGGAAGAAAGAGGGAAGAAGAGAAAGCGGTGGAGGAGGAAGAAGGAAGAGGAACAGAAAGAGAAGAGACATACCTAAGAAGTGATTAGGACAAAGATCATGTGTGACGGTGTGCAGCAAGGTCGTGGCAATGCGTGAGAAGTGGAGGCATCGATTGCAGTGAGAAGATGGAGGGGAGAAGTCACAGCATCAATCACGGCTGCGTGAGAAGCAGAGGTGGCACGGAAGTGGGATTTAGGGTTTCCCACTTTCCCTTTTATATGGTGGACCAGACCAGGGGTGGGTCCGCGTATCTGTTAGCGCTTGGACTGGTATGTGCCGCTCATTTTGTACTGGTCCGGGCGAAACGCAAGTCCTTTTGTAGTTCATATTAGGTGTTTTTTCCAGTTGTTGGTGGCTCGCTTGCTTTTGAATGATGTTATCTATCCAAAGGTGTCTTATCTTGTCATCTAGTTCATTCTTAAAATAAGTATGAAAAAATTTCATGTGTCCTATCAACTTTATTCTTACCAATTCTTTTCAAAGTGCATAATATTAAATGCAGTGTTGTATTTTCTTAGAAAATTAGATTGTACCAAACAACTAATTAGAACTGGTACAGTCCACACAATCCAACTGGAAAGGTCTTCAGCAAGGAAGAGCTTGAAGCAATTGCTGCAGCTTGCTGCGAGATGGACTGTTTGGCTATTACAGATGAAGTATGTAATAAGATTTCTTGACTCTGTATTGGAACTGTACCTTTCAAGCCAAAGATTATCTTTGTCATTGGGCTACACATCTGTGGTCTGCCTGCATTTTTGGTTATACAATTTTTTGCCATTGCAGAAATAAATAGTTCTTCACGTAACATAGTTGACTGTTAATTTTAAATGTGGACTCAGTTTCAGACAGAAACACATAAAAATGTTTCAGATAGTGGATTCTGAAAATTTTGGTATGGTATTTATCTATTTAAATTATATAAATAAACTTTTCATATATGTTGGATAACAAGAAATGGCAAATTTGCTTGAGACAGTTCTTGACTAATTGTTCCCTCATCTGCATATCTTAGTTATGTTACTACCTGTAATCATACATAATGAAAAAGCAGAAATAGTTGTAGTCTTGCTAAGCCTTAACCATAAACCAAATTAGGCTCAAATAAGACCCAGCTGATATATTGAGTTTGGTGTGTGGATGTTGCCTTTTTGATCATCCAATTGATGCATAAATTAAATTAGCCACTGGAGGTCTATGATTTGGTGATGAACGTGGGAACTCTAGATTCTAAATTTGTTAATTATTTTTGACCTTGCTTGGGAGATATGAGGCATTAATGTGAAATCTCCTTGGTAAATTTTCAATTTATAGAGGTGTTTCCCTATGTATAGCTTTTTCTTTTGGTTTTTTATCTCCATGTCTGACATTTATCATTATCTGAATCGAAGTATTGGATTATCTAATTATCCAATAGGAAATACGAGAAACAATAGGTCTATGAATGATATTGTCTATGAATTTGGTGATGAACGTGGGAACTCTAGATTCTAAATTGTTAATTATTTTTGACCTTGCTTGGGAGATATGAGGCAATTAATGTGAAATCTCCTTGTAATTTTCAATTTATAGAGGTGTTTCCCTATGTATAGCTTTTTCTTTTGGTTTTTTATCTCCATGTCTGACATTTATCATTATCTGAATCGAAGTATTGGATTATCTATTATCCAATAGGAAATACGAGAAACAATAGGTCTATGAATGATATTTCCATCTTGCTTGTCCTTCAATTTCATATATGATATCTTAATAAAAAATATTTTAGAAGTAATGAATTATGAGAGGGACAAAAAAATAAAGAACCAACCCTGATGTCATAAGATGACAGTGGACCTAATTTAGTCAGTAACAAGAACAACTAGCCCAAAATCTTATATAAAAATTGCATGATTATCCAAATAAGTGATCAGATTTATCTGAGAATTCAAGTATCACATTGTATGGATCATAATTTGATAATCTATCACTTCTCTAATTGTGTTGTCTTACACAGCTTCAAGTATCATCAGTCACTGCCAACAGTGTTGTAGGATAAAACTTTAGCCAGTAAGTCAACTTGTTTTATCATAATAATCTTTGTTTTTAACTTTTATTTCAGGTGTACGAATATATAACTTTTGATTTGCAAAAGCACATATCCCTTGCTTCCCTTCCCAGAATGCAAGAAAGGACAATCATCACGTCATCCTTGTCCAAAACTTTTAGCGTAACAGGTGAGCAGCAGAGGCCACAATCTGATTGCAATGTTGCAAATGCTCTGGGTGTCCTGTTCACTGTCATGTATGCTTATGCTGGCAGCTGAATATGGAAATTTGGTAGCTTGCTTTTGTGAGTTATCTTCCTTAATTTACATTTTCAAAAGAAAAACTATTTGTGAATCAGCAGCTATGATGAATTATTGGCAACAAATTCTTTGCAAAGTAGAGCCTTAAGATGCTAGCCAATTGATGACAGCTAACTTTATTTATTTTATAAATCCTCCAAATTGTTCTTTTGTTCATTTCTTGTTATGTTCTAGTTCAAATTCCAACTAGATTTGTCTTTTGTATCTTTGATATCCCAAAAAGGCCCTACTCTAGAGGGCTATTTTGCAAGTTACATCATAAACTATTCAGGCCAATCTTTCGGGTATTATGATTGAGAGCTAACAGGTTGGAGGATTGGCTGGGCTTGTGCACCGACCACCATTGCATCAGCGATAAAAAATATCCATGTCCACATCACAGATTCAGCTCCTTCACCTTTCCAGGAAGCAGCCTTGGCAGCCCTGCAGAGTCCACCAGGATATTTTAAGTCTCTGAAAGCAGTGAGCAACTGATCTTACTTCTTCTTCTTTTTATGTGGTTGAAATGAGACAATACCTTAAGGAAGGCCTTCAATACGTTTGTTGCATAACACTCAAGGAATATGAGGCGAGAAGAGATTTTGTAATCCAGATGTTATCTGATGTTGGCTTTCAAATAAGCTTCAAACCTCAAGGATCATTTTTCGTGTTTGCAGAGCTACCAAAGAATTGGCTAGTTTCCGATGTAGGTGACATTGCTTGCTTACTTGTA
The DNA here is from genome assembly GCA_004837865.1 of Musa balbisiana. Lineage (NCBI taxonomy): Eukaryota > Viridiplantae > Streptophyta > Magnoliopsida > Zingiberales > Musaceae > Musa > Musa balbisiana. The sequence continues at coordinate 36,510,550 of CM017195.1, read as the reverse complement.
AGGTCTTAACAAATTTTGGTCATTCTTCCTGTAGAATTATATAACGCAAATTTCCATCTCTGTGCAGCTAAATTCTCTAAATGTGGATTCTGAATGTCAATCTACTTGTTTATATAGCCTGTACGGTGTAGCAGCCAGAAGTCTTTTTCATGCTATTTTGCATGCACCAGAGAGCATTCACATGTTTGCAGACACAAAAATAGCTTTGTTAGTTGTGTTCTTAGATTACATCCGACCATATCCATAAGACAAAGTTGCTAGCAATCTGACACATAAACTTGAATATTAGATAATACCCAACATAACTATGATATCTCATATCATCGAGATCGACATTTTCACCCTAGGTTTTCCAGTCTGAGGCTTTGTTATATCTGCAGCACAGTAGAGAACTTGACTGTTCTCCATGGTAATCTTAACATTCCTATGAGAGAACACATGTACTTATCAATATTACAAAAACAGAGCTTGCATATGATTCAGTTTTGTCAAGAAAATATTGATCCAGGTCTTTACAACAGCTTATCTGACATATATTATCACATTCCAACAAATAATTTTGTATAAATTGCATATATATTCCTGCTGACAAATGTTTGCTTAATGTCTATGTTTTGTAGATTGAATTTGTCAAGATACTAATTGAGAAAGCAGGAGTGGCAGCTGTTCCTGGATGTGGATTCTTTCATGGAGACATTGATGATCAGAACCTGCGAACAAGATATGTTAGGTTCGCTTTCTGTAAGGGCAGTGATACTCTGAATGCTGCTGCTCGGAAGCTGCAAGATATTGTAGGGAGCACTGGACACTTGCAGCTATGACTAAAGGTGGTTCCTGCTGATTCCAACTAGCTAGTCGGCCTTTCTTGGAAGAGTTAGTTACCATATTTCATGGCTGGCTAAATTGCATCCATTGGCCAAACCAAGATCACGAGGCCTTACCAGACTGTTGCCATCTATCAGTTGGGATCAGATCACCATTTCCCACTTTTTCTTTCCGAGTGCTAATGCGGACTTCAAATGCACTCTAGATGATGAAAGGAATATAGCTATTAAAATTTTAGGTAGAACTGTGGATTCTGTTTATGTTTTCTCAAGCAGTTTTTTGTGTGAAATCCATTGTTGACTATGATTTCTTTAGGAGATACTGGTGACTACAAATCATTGGGACTTTGAAAGGTTTCATGGTGACACCAACTTCACAATATGAAATGAATTAGGTAGCCGATCTTTCTCTACTGCTCCATCTTTTTCTCTGGTCATGGGTATGCAACTACTAGTGCTGGCAATATTCCTTTGTGATAAAAGCATGTTGAGCAATTATATGTGTCTATGTGGATTTGGAAAGGGTTATAAAGTAGCAAGTGATGTTAAAATATTTAGTCATTTATTACATGATATACCTTCAGCACCTCAAGTATGTAGTCTCAAAAGAAAACAACATCATATGCTGCTTCCTTTCGACTTGATGTTTGTTCAGTGTCAACTAATAGCGAAATTGATATTTAAAAAAAATAAAAAATATTATATTAAATGATGTATTCGATGCTCACATGTGTATTTGAATTTGAGACTCATAATTTATGCAACAATGGACAAACTGATGCATTTGCGAATGTTGCTCGATGCATTTCGTGGAATGCTACAACATGTCGCTAACATTATCTTCAATCTCTATTTTAGTACAAAATTCTATCCTCACATCTTTCACTTCAAAAATATTGTCGTGTTTCTCATCTTAATTTGATAAATCAATGTCAAATTTTGTTGCAGGATTCAGGTGAAGAAGACACACAGTCGTCAGTGTGTATTTAAAGCTTTTCCTGCGGTCATGGGGTGCCGTTGCTGCTGCGGACCAGAGACGCTGCACTCCAACACGGCGCGGGTCACTGTCCTCTTCCTGCGGGGCCCTTCGTTGCCACGTTTGTTCGAACTCGAATCTTGGAGCTCCACGTCCTCCGATCCAGATGTGGACCCCACCGGACCTTTCAACCACGCGACACCACGTCATCGACCGGTATCGTCGTGCCGTGGAGCCGAAGCAGGAGATCCCGACTGTCCGAACCGGTCCCGTAACACGAGGAGCCCTCGATCCGCCGTCCTTTTTCTTCGGGTTCCTCGATAAACAGACGAGATGGTTTCAGGAACGAGAAGCGAAGGGCCCGATGCGTATCCGCACAGACCGACATATAGGAGCGGTTGGAGCAGACTTAGGAATCGTTTGGAATTTGAAATGGATCTCCCTCCTCCAAAAGAGCCGTTGGCTTACGGTCTCCCCCTTTTAATTTAAGTTTTTTCTTGCTATATTTTAATTCCATAGCGTTTCTGGCCATTACTTTATCAACCCGATCTCGCTCTCTCTCCATTGACGGTCTCAGGGCTAAACCCGATCTCTCGCCACCAACACCCTTGGCGTAGCCGGGACTCACGGGCGGTTCTTGGAGAGAGCAAGGCGGGGCGGGGCGTGGCGTGGCGGATCCCGTTGGGCGATTGAGTTCCCTCTGGGTTCAGGTTGGCCCTTCGGTTTCGGAAAGTTTGTTCTTCTTATGGTGAAATGGATCGGTTGGAAGCAAACTGTGATTTTTGGGAAAGTTTTTCTCTCGTGCTGTTTTCTTGGTTTGTTCATGCGTAGACTGGTTTGAAGATTTAGATCGATCGGGCTATTGTGGAATTTATTGAATAGATCTAAAGCTTGTACTTTGTTTCTCATTTGGTCTGTGAAGTTCATGTCTCTCTCTGTTCGAATCAGTAATTTTCTTGTGTTCTTACTTGATTGATTTACTCGTTGAGCGTGCAAATGAGTAGGATCTGCGCTATTGATACCTTTGGAGAGCTGAAGTTGTCTTCTTGCACTGAAGTACTTCGATTGTTTTCGTTCGCTTTGTGAAGTTACAGAGACGATGCATGAAGGGTGAAATGTGCCTTTGAAGGGTTCATAAACACTTGAAGATTCACAATGGGAGGAGAAAGGGGTGGTTCGAAGACTGGTGGATTCTTTCACCTCTTCGATTGGAACCGGAAGTCAAGGAAGAAGTTGTTCTCCAATTCACCTGGTAAATCTACTTGCCCCGTTCGTAAATCACGATGCTTAGTAATTCTTCCCTTCATAATTGGAATTGGATTCTTTCCTCATGCTTATCATGCAGAGGCCACGAAGCAAGGAAAGAGAAGCAACGATACTTTGCCGGCAACGCAGCTCCATTTGGTGAGTTGTCTTGTTGCACTTCGTCAAATGGAATTATTTTCTCTTTAGGTTGACTTACCTTGGTTTATATTCATCTTTATTACTCACCTGTTATTGTATTGCCAGCTTGATGAGGATGAGATACTTGGAATAGCAAGCGTCAAAGGAAGTAGTGACTACAGTTGTGCTTCATCAGTGACTGATGAAGAGGGCAATGGGACAAGAGCCCCAGGAGTCGTAGCCAGGCTTATGGGTCTCGATTCGATGCCAACAGTGGGTGTCTCAGAGCCTTACTCCACTCCTTTCTTCGACACACGATCTCTTCGCGACAACCATGGCCAAAGAAGTCCTGATTTCTACACAAATGAAAGATGCCACCATGTTCCCCATAGAGCTGAGGGATGTTTCAGGAAGACTATGGAAACAAGGTCTCAGAAGATGCCAAGCAGCCCAATAGAAAGGTTCCAAAGGGAGATAATACCTTCAAGGTCAGCAAAGCCTCTACCACTAAGCCACCACAAGTTGTTGTCACCAATCAAAAACCCAGGTTTCAGCTCAGCTAAAAGTGCAACACAAATTATGGAAGCAGCTGCAAAGATTATTCAGCCAGGGCTTCAAGTTCATCCCAATACAAAGGGAAAAATAGGGTCACCTTCAGTACCTATAAGAGTTCGTGATCCAAAGGATAGCATGGCAGCTCCAGAGAGGACATCGCGAATTTTACAATTATCCAGAACACCCATTGACTTGACTAATGTAGAGTTCTCTAGGGAACAACCCTTGAACAGGAACTGGAATAGGACAGAAGAGATTGTGGTAGTCAGGTCCTCTCCAGATCCTTGTGAAATCAATGCAGCTGGAGCAAGAGCTAAGGGTAAATCCATTTCTTTAGCGATCCAAGCTAAAGTTAATGTTCAGAGAAGGGAAGGCTTAGGTCCATCAAGTAGGAGTACAGTAGTTCAGAAAGAGCAAGAAGAATATAAAGCAAACCAACCATTCAGGAGCCAAGCAAACAATCAAAAGAATAGGCCATTGAAGAAGTCCTCCCCGGCCAGTGTTTCTGGTGTCCTCAGACAAAACAATCAGAAACAGAATTGCCTATCAAGTAAAGGCAAATTGGGTTCAAAGCAGTCGATTTCTCATCAGCAAGGAAGGAAAGTTCTATCCGGGGATGCCTCCTCTGGAAAGAATAGGAATGCAAACAAGATTTCAGGAAACTCCAGAGTTGGATCCAGGAAACAAGTTCTAGAAATCACAGGCCTTGATACGGAAGGGTCATCATCCAGTAACAAGGACTTCCCGCAAAAGAAAAGGTTAATAGAAGGGAGCTTCAACCTTGAGAAGAGTTCACAAATAGATAACGGGCTTATGAACAGACATGAAACACATGTTAAACCTGATATTGTAGTAGATGAGCATACAAGGCGTTCTGAGGATAACAGAAATTCAACAGATATCATATCCTTTACATTCACATCCCCGTTGGTAAAAACATTTGGTGGATCTCAATCAAGCAATTTGATGGTGGATAAATGGGATAAAAAGAATGGAGGCTGTTTTGAAAAGAATTTTTCAGATGTAAACAGAAAAAGTCTACCATCTCCAGGGTTGAATGTTTTAAGTGGTGATGCGTTGAGCCATCTTTTAGAACAGAAACTACGGGAACTGACATCTGGGATTGAACCATCCCATAACTTCATAAAATCAGCAAAGTTTGCAGCTCCTGTTCCTATTCCACAGGATTCAAAATCTGGTTCTGATTGCTTGAGCTCTGTGACAGCAGACCATGAGGAGTTCCCAGTAAGGCCACCCAAAGATAGTCTTGGCAATTTATATGACACTAGCATTTTGTCGACAAATGATCAGGTGACTGGAATCAAGAATAAGCTGCAGGTATGTTTAATGTTTCCTGAATTATTTACCATATTACAATGATTTATGATTATTAATTCTTTTTATTTTGATAAACACCAGAATAGTTGTTTTGGTTATTTTGTTTAGTAGCCAAAACAGCTTTACAAACAATGGTCAGGAATAATTCTTATTACACCACTAGAAATTGTCTGAGCCTGCAACGTGCTTATCAGATTGAGTAATGAGTGTATAAACAAATTTTCATTATTTTATTTTAAATTTATGATAAAGTCAGTAGTTTTAATCATGTATGACAACTAATTTATTAACTTCCGAAGAATATATGCCTAACTCATAGAAAAAATTCAGGTTGGATATTGTCATTGCCTTTTACAATTCATTTGTGCAATCTGGAATGGTTTAATTGTTCTTTCAGCATAAAATGCACAAGTTACTCGGGGTTTTTAATTTGGTATATCTGCCAGACTAGAAATATAGTGTCTTTTGGACCATGCATTACATGAATATTTTTAAGTTGTCTCTGCAGTTTTCATGTGTTTTAGGTACCAAAATGATTTAGTTTATCAATGAGGTTTTGGCTCTTACGATAGAAAAGACCAGATTCTAGTGTACATATTTATGCATGACCCCATGATTATTATGATGTTAAAAATTCTTGCTTTAAGTTGCTTGTACAGATAGTGTATTGAATCACACTATTAATCTTTATTAAGCGGGCTAATTGATAAACTACTTCATTTATACTATATGGAAAATACTAACATATCTACTTAGAGAAAATGTGCCAACAGTTAAGAGTTTTCCATCACATCTTGTTGTCAGCTGCTTCTCATTGAGGGAAAGTATGCTTCATCTTTAGTGACGGGAACATTTGCATGAATTGGGAGCTGAATGGGTTATCCTTGATACCTCCATTTATCAGTTTAAAGTAGCATCTAATTTAATAACAACAAGAAGACAGTGTCTGGGGTGGCCCTTTAAGTACTATCTAGTTGTAGAAATTAATTCCCGTGGCAAGTTAAAATTTGTGTTAACTCCTTCTGGCACATTTTAACACTATTTCAGGTAGCAGAAAGGATTGAACACAGCAGCAGCAGTAGCAGCAGGAGCAGTGATGCCCGCAAGGAGGCGACAAGCTACCATCATCACAGTCCACTTTCCATATTTGAAGCATCCTTCTCAAGTGAAAGTTGGCAGTTATCTGAGAGCTCAGGAAGTACAGATGGTAAACATAATTTATTTAATCCGTCTACTAATATAGTTTGTTGTTATTACAGTGAAATATTCTGTTTATTTCTCCAGGAAGCAATCTGTGTCCATCTTCTGTCAATGCTCAGAATATTGTTGACTTCAATTCTTCAAGGAAATTAGCTGAAACAGAGCCCGAATTATCTGATTCCGCTTCTTCCTTATCTAAGGATCCAGTGGAGGGACAATTCAGTGGTGCAGACAATAAGAAAGCAGACGAACATGAATTAGCATATGTGAAGGAGATATTGTGCAACAACGGATTGACATACAAAAATTTGGGCTCATATTATTTAACTCGTGTTGGTGAGACATTTGATCCTGTTCTTCTGAACGACCTTGAAGGCAGCAGAAGTAAGAATGCGCAAGGAGAGGTGATAAATGATACGGCAAGGAGCAAGTTATTGTATGACTGTGTGCAAGAATGTATGGACTTGAAACATAACCACTACTTTAAATCAGGATATCAAGCATGGGTCAAAGGAACAACGATCACTAGAAAGGATTTGGCCGAAGACATTTATGATGAGATTTCGAGATGGAAGAGCATGGGAAACTGCATGGTAGATGAGCTTGTGTTCAATGACATGGGCACTCACTTGGGAAGGTGGGTAGATTTTGAGATTGAGGCATTTGAAACTGGCAAACAGATTCAAGGACAGATACTGAGCTCCTTGATTGATGAAGTTCTTGCTGATTTCCGCATAAAGTAGCATCATTTCTACCTTACCTGCTGCCTAAGTTAGCTGATTCAGTCCACTTAGCTTTGTCTAATAGGATGGATGTCAACAGAATGTACTGCTCAAACATGATTCGTAGCTGATGTATCCATTAATTTGATTCAACTAGATGGAAAGTATAACTAGTCTCCTTTTGTCTTTGAGCCTAGTTTATTTGGTGGCATATAATGAATTCTGTTGGTACAGTAGCAAACCATTCTTTGGTTTGCTCTCTCTTACTGCTGCCTTCTTTTAAGACAAGTGGGATGTTGAGATATGTAACGGAGGAAGAAATCCTTTCTCTCAATCAGCTACCATCAATGGGATATGTTGCTCCAATTGGATGGATTAAAAATTATTTTTATCATATTGTAAAAGGAGGGATGCTTTGAGGAAAATAATGGAAATGAGAGTATTCTGTGATGAAAAGTGAAAACAAAGGTTTTTTCTAAAATTTCATTTAATATAAAGGCATTCGCTTTTGAATATATACATATATGGATTATAAAATTTTATTTAATACAAAATATTTCATTGATATTATTATTTTAGTGTTCTATTTTTTTTTAGAAAATAAAAATGGCATGAGGTTTGACTAAGCCGATTCCGGCAACTATGATCTCGACTCCGCACCCGAGCCGGGCCAAGACAGCCCCAACACAAGCGACCCGGCACGTGACACGGCACGGACCGAGCTGGACTGGGGCTTTCCCAAGAAAAGGGAATCAGCACGTGACATGGGACACGTGAGCAGCTATTTTTCACGACAAGCCTCTTCTCCCGCCCAACGCTCCCCAAACGAAACCCCAACTCAAAAAGGCCCCCTCACTCGCCCCCTCCCCACCAAAACAAACCCCGCTCCCAAATCTTCTCCGCGCGCTTCGCCTCCTCCTTCTTCCCCCACTGAGAAGCCGCCTTATTCCCAATCCCATCTTCCATTTCCCCCGCTGCCAATCCCCGCCTCCTTGAGTTCCTTCGGTCGCAAACCCCGCTTCTTCGATCACCTGGGTTTTAGTTCTTCCGTCCGATTAGGGCTCCGTCGAACGTCCCCGGTCCCCAAATGCACCGATCTGGCGGATCTTCGAGTTCAAGCGCCCCGGATAAGATCTTCGGTGGCGTTCGGTTCGTTCTCTTCGGTTTTGACTCGGTATCAGAGGCTCAGGTTGGTCCTGCCCTGATGATCTCTTTTCACCATCGTACAAATTTGGTCATTATTTTTCGTGTTACTGGTATTTTTTGTTTCAGTATCGCTCTGAGCTTGTGCGAAGAGGGGGAATCGATGTCGGTCGCTATGATCGGAGTTGTACTCATGTGATCGTGTCTGGTCGCGTCTATGTAAGTCGTACGATTTGATCAGGCAGGGTTGTTTTGTGAATAATCGATTAGTTACATGCTGATGTTCTCGTGAAGGAGGATCCTGTATGCGTTGCTGCCCGGAATGATGGGAAAATACTGGTTACTGAGTTGTGGATTGATGTCAGTTTGGACATTGGAATGCTTGCTGATGCAAAAAGGGTCAGTCTCTCTCGTCCTTTCTCAAGTTAAGATGTTATGTTATTTGGTCATTAGATGCTTTTGGTGCAACGTGTCTGCATGATTGAAAGCAATTTAAGAATAATAGGTTGACAGCAAATATCTATAGAAAATTCAGTGTGTTTGCCACATTAATGTGAACAACACTTTATTTCCTGGTTCAGGCAGGCACCTAACTATTAATTTATGAATGATCCCTGCAATAAATCACTAGGTACTCATGATATCCTGTTTATTCTGTTTTGCAAAGGCTTCCACTTTTAGTAGAATGCATTCAAGTGTTTTAAAATATTGATGGTTATAATTATCTAAATGTATTAATATGCAAATTATGTCAATTTTGTTGATGCAACTTTGAATAATGATGATGGTGCTTTGTATTGCTGGTACATTGCAAAGGCAAGTTTTAATTTCTTTGGATGTTAACCTGAGCCATTACCATGTTTATGCTAATATTAGGTATCCTACTCTTGAAAACAAACAACTTTTCTATAAAATGCTGAATCTCTTGTGCTGACATTCTTCACTCATGTTACTTCAATACAGAAGTCCATGAGCCTGAACAATCTTATGACAACACAAGTACAATGGGGAGACCTTTAGTTATGCAACAACAGCCTTCTGTGACTTGAATTCTTAAAATAAAAATAGTGGAATTTCTACTGATTTACATATGGACTATCTTTTGCAGACAACATGCTGGACTATTTCATGGGCTTATTTAAGTGCAAAATAAATGTGGATATTGATAAATCACTTTTCTTCATAGTTCTAACTCCTTTGTATTGTGGTTCAATTTGGGATGTCTTATTGGCATCTTCTGCTTAAGTGTGTCACAAGATATCCTCCTCATAACTTTTCCTTTCTACTTGTTTCTAGCTACTAATGAAGGTGTGCTCATGTCCTATTTGCAGATATTATATTGCCCTGTAAAAGATCTGAATGGAATTCCTGGCAGTAAGTCACTGCATATTTGCCTGACTGGATATCAAAGGCAAGAACGTGACGATATCATGGTAATACTTGTGTGTTTTTTCCCATTTGATGACCTAGCTGTGAGACAGGCATGCCATTAGCATCTTGCCATGTTATCACTGTTCGACATTTTAAAAATTAAATCCAAAAACATATGCTAATGCTCTGCATATTTAAAGAGTTATGGTATATATTTATTATGGACAAATATTTTTTTTCAAAAAAAAATGCTTGCCATTAACTTTTCCAACATGGTTGATCATGGAATCCATAATTCTGAAATGTTCCTAAAATTGAAATGTACTTTGACTTAAGGAAGGATCTTACTCTTAAATTAGTAAATATCATAGACAATTGTCTTCTAGACTTGTTATTTCTTGCACAGATGGGATGTTGCTTTTTGTTTTTTTGACAACCATAGATTTAATTCTCATGCCAAATGAAAGACAATGTCAGATTTCACTTGACAACAAAAAAAATTCAAGGATCATGCTTTGTCGAAGTTAATATTAGCAAAAGGTTTCACATTGAAAAATTCTATAGATTGAATTGCACGCGCGTGCACACACACACACACACACACACACACACACACACACACACACACACACATATATATATATATATATATATATATATATATATATATATATATATATATATATATATATATATATATATATCCTTACAAGTTATGACATAGTGACATGTGTTTTTATTTTAACTACAAGGCAATTTATGACAAATAATCTACTTTCATCCAAAAACAGTGAAACTACTCTAGGGACCTAGCTTAGTCTATTTATTGATTTGGCAAAGCATGCATTTAGTGTGGTTGTAAGTATACAGACTGAAATGGGAAGAGTTTCAGAACTAGTATGTTACCACTAGGTGTCAACTATTAATGAAACTTTGGATTTTCCATCTGCTGAACAAGCCACTAGGTCTCTTGAGTCATGACAAGTTTCATGTTGTTAGCACATCAAAATTGAGGACCCTGATCTTGGATATATTATTCAATACTATTGATAGTGTGATGAAGATGTGTCTTATAACATAGAAACTGTATGATTAAAGTGAAGAGAGGCATCAAGAATTTTGTATGAACACTGTGTCATTTATATTAATAGGAAGATTTTATTAAACAATTTTTATAGTAGTCTTGCTCTATGGATTTGAGCATTGAGTTGTTAATAACTAGAATGTTGAGAAATGTGTGAAGTTGTTAGGAAATATAGAAAAAAAAATATTAATGAATAGTTATACATAGTATTGATAGAGGATTAAATGAGAAAAACTCTTATATGACATGAATATGTTCCAAGAAGATTATAGATGATGTGAGACAATTAGTATAGTGGTTTGAGGAGAGGTAAATGAAAACCTAAGAAGGTTATACCAGAGATTTTAACTAACGATATTGCCGGATCACAATAGTTGAGACATTATTGCTTGTTTTTGTTGTATACAAAAATTGTTAATTTTCTTTCTTACAACATATTATCTCCTTGGCAAGATATTAATGCATAACACAGCATTACTTCATATGATTCACAGAAAATGGTGTCCTTGATGGGGGCAAAGTTCTCTAAGCCTTTGATAGCAAACCAGGTTACCCATCTCATTTGCTACAAATTTGAGGGTATGTACCACATCTATCTTAATAAGCAATCCTCATTTATTGCTTTCATACATCAACCATAATGTTAGTCATGGCAAACTTGATGTGCAATACATGTTCTCTTTTCTTGTTATTTAAAATGTAAACACTAAATAGATTATGCAAAATGATGCTTAACCTTATGCAATTTCCATCATTTGTTTTGACTATTCTTCTAGTTTACTTCTTTAACATTAGAACTTCATATCTGTTTCTTTGGTAATTCAAATCTGGCCCTTGTTTTAATTATCTTGAAATTGGTTTCATTTAAGCTTGACTTGTATATGGGAGCCATTTATGAAAAGTATGGACTTAAAATCAATAATGATCACAGAGTTTGAACAAGGCTGCACTCACTGAAGCTATTCAGTATACAACTTTATGCTAGATGTTTTAATTGTCTAATGTTTCATTTTGTTGATTGTACTAATCTATTAACTGACTTCTTTACGACAATCTTCTGCTGGCTGTTGGCATGCTCAAATAGTGTGTTATTATATATTGTCCTGTCTACTTTAAATGGTGGAGTAACTTGTGTAAGATTCTTGCTTTTTCAATATTCATATTTGTTGGTTAGTTGTGGTACAGAAGTGTGTATCTTCTTGAGTGCTCAATATTGAGCCGTATAATATGTCTTCATGTTTCCTCTTGGAGGTCTATCTGCATCGTATATTGCATATGCAAACAAAGTGTGGGCACATTTAATATGTAAGGAAAATCTTGACCACCCTTAAAATTAATAGAAACATACAAGCATCTGAGGTACACACGGTCACACAGAGAGAATGGAAAAGTTGATTTCTTATAGTATATAGTGGTGATACCTAGTAGAATAAATAAATTAAACCTATGGTGAAAATATATTCTATATTTGACTTGGTTTATTGGTTTTCAGGTGAGAAATATGAGCTTGCTAAGAAAGTGAATATCAAACTTGTCAATCATAGATGGCTGGAAGATTGGTAAAGCAAGATTAATTTCCCCTACTTTTCATAAGGAAATATTTATATGTCAACCCCTAGCAGTAGGAAAATGAAAATAAAATGCTGATGGTGTTTTTTGTGATTTTTCTTCAGCTTAAAAGCGTGGGCAATCTTGCCAATAGATAATTATACAAAGAGGTCAGGCCAATGCTCATGCTTCTCTTTGTCATTTAGCTTCCTTATGGGCTTATTTGTTTATGTTTCTCATTTAATATTTTTGTTGAGGCTTTTTTATTTGTTTAACCTATATATATTTAAAATTTTAAATCAGTGTTTGGTGTATCCAAGCCTAATGCAGCTTGCTGTCTGTTGGTCTGGATATATTTTACCCCATAAATTTCATAAAGAATGTGGTTTAGTTAGCACATCAGTTATTAATCCTTGAATGGAGATCATTTAATAATATCTTTGAGTGCATTAGATATTATTTCATCTGATAAAGAATCTCAAATGAAAGTAAATATTTTACTTATAATTTTCACAACATGGTTCTTGGAAATATCATTTGAGTATGTGCTTAAGAATAGAACACAGCTACTGTTGTCTTACTAATGTTTCCAATGGATGCAAGTATTTGCTAGTTAAATTGTGGTTTCTGTCATTACATTTACTAAATCTACATGTCACTTTGTGTTGTTAGCCCATAACTAGTCATGGATAATAATCTTAATGCTGACAAGAGAGATGCATTGAAGGGTTTAGGCAACCCAAGGGGAAGTTCGAGCTCCATTTAATAAAACGTAGAACTATTTGTTGGAATTTCAAAGGTCCTTGGAACCTCATAACAAACATGGTCCACATGTCTAATTATGATTTCTTGCATTATTATCATGATAATGGTGATATAAGTTACATAATATTGATGAATAAATAAATTATTTTTTATTAGTCACAAAGGTGGAAGTTACCTCAAAATATTTTAAATTGCTTTCATGATCGATGAAAGCATTAAGGATAAAATTAAGCTGAATTTATTGGTTGCTATGAAGCTATTATATAGGCATTATGGTTGTGGAATTTCATCTCATGATTAAATATTGTTGATTAAATTTTTTTACTTAAAGATCTATTGTGACGACTCAACCATTGTTTCTTTCTTAAGAACAATAAAAGTGGAAGTTGCAACAAGTACATTGATATAAATTATCTTGCTGTTAGAGATCATATAAAGAAGCATAAAATAGATATTCATCATATTAGCACTGAATTAATGATTGCGGATCCTATTACCAAAGGTTTGTCGGCAATACAATATAAAGGTCATGTGGAGTATATGGGGATTATTAGTTCATTTAACATATGATGTGATATATTACTTTAAAATTTTTATAAATAAAGTATTTATGTGTACATAAAGTATGCATGGATAAAGTCTGTTGGACCCTAAATGATTAAGAATCATTCATAAAGTAATTGACTCATAAAGTGCTCATTTAGAGGGTGTTATGTATTGTAATACATGGAAGGGGGTATTCTGTGAATTGGATACAACCACTATGATTCATGTATTGCATCCTTTACATGAGAATAAGTTATGATGTGACTAGAGTTTTTTTGGTCATTTAAAGATGTTATCATTCATCACCATTTTATGTTGTTGTAACATATGGACCAAGTGAGAGAATGTTGGAATGCCAAAGGTAATTGGAATCTCACAATAAACATGGTTCATATGTCAAATTGCGATTTCAATTGAATTATTGTCATGATAATGGTGATATAAGTTGCATAACATTGATGACTAAATAAAATATTTTTTATTAGTCACAAAGGTGGAGGTTACCTCAAAATGTTTTAAATTGCTTTCATGATGGATGAAAGCATTAAGGATAAAATTAAGTATGATACTAAATATTTTATGAATTGGGGTCTCTTGTTTAGCCTATATGTAGGCCTATGACTATCCATCAATGCATAGGCATCCTTGAAGTTTCATAACGCATAGACTAGAAGACACTCACTCATTGCTCTTGAGTATATCATCCAATTAGTCTGGTGTTCTTCTCCAAAGCTTGTCCTTGGACAAATATGGAGGGAGGAAACTTCATATTCCGATGCATATTCAATTTATAGATTATTTTGCTAACACTATTTTGATTTGATTCAATTTCTCAAAATCAACGTTGAATGCAGTATATTGAATTCTTATAGTGCAACCTTATAGGCAAATTCTTTATTCTTTCCCTCTGCACTTTCTTTTAAGCTTGAAGTTCAGATTTTTTTCTCATGAGAAGAACTTTCTCTCAATCTAATTACTGACATATAGTACTCATTGACTCAAAAGCTAATCCTTAGCTCTCATAATCCTAAATTCTCTCAGTTCTCATTGAGCTTTATAATCCATAAGTATTCAATGACATATTGGCAGTGTGTGTGTGTGTATTCTGATTGTATTATGCAGTAAATTATTTATATATGTCATGTAAAAGATTCAAAACTTTTATTTTCAGCCTTACATAGTTGAAGTACAAATAGTGGAACAAAAATTGTCTGAAGTGAGAACCATGAGGTGCATGATTAATTCTGAATTCCATGGTATCATGCTCTCAATATTTCAAGAACTATTTTTGATACTCCCATTTTGCTCCCTACGTCATTTTCTCTCATCTTACTACACATTGGTGATGACTAACATTATAATACACAAGATTCATGGCAAATGATAGTTTTATATAGAAGACACAAATTTGACTACACCTTAGGGCAAAGGTAAGGTTGCTCGTTTGGGATTTGGGAGACTAAGGTTTAAGTAATACTTCTTTAAATACCTTAATAAGATTGCATACATTAATTCTTCCCAGACCTCACACTAGTGGAGCCTCCTTCATTGGTTTGTTCCTTACAAATATCTAATTTGTATTATATCAGGACCATCCCATATTACAAACTATGTGCAAATTCTTTAATGGATTTAATTCCTACAAGCTTTAATCACCTTTTTAATCTAATGGCTGTAAGTCAACTTATTTACATCAAATTGTTACATTTCTATCGCTTGCCCTTGTTGTTTTAGTAAGAATTTGATGAGTGATTCATCTTACTTTATGGAACTGGAGATTTGTTAGGCAATACAAAGTCCTTGAGATGTCATATCAAATGTCTGCAAGCTTGGTTGTCATTTAGTGAAATTATGAACACTAGCTCTATGCTATTGTATATTGAAGCCTTATCTTCACAAAAACCCTCCATGCTCGTGATTGCTGTAACTATGGAGAGAGGATCCTCGGAAACTTGTCCGTATATGGCAAATGTTGAATAAACACAGAGATGGCCAAAAGTGAAGCATTGTTTCTTTCCATGCCACTAAAAGAACTAACATGCTTTTCTGACTCATGATTCCTATACCCCTCCTTTCATCTTGTCTACATTACCATATCGAATCAAATGCTTCTAAATATGGTACAAAATGATGTTTTATAATGTTATTTCAGCGCTACCATCATTTTTCATGATAAGTTTCCTCGTAAGTATGTGTTCTATTTGAACAGTGGTTGGGAATTAGAGATTTTGGAGGCTGAGGCAAAGGATTCAGATGAGGAAACTGAAGATGTTGGTAAAAAGTCAGTGGGGCGTAGTGGTATGGGAAAATCTATCTCTGATGGTGTTCTTTCTGGGGATTCTGATTTGTCTATTCCATCGAGGGGAAAGCTCAGCATTCCAAAAGATGCTTTTATGACAATTCACTCAGCTTTTGCTGATAATCATATCATGAATAATACATTATTTACGAGCCCATGCACAGACAACTTTTCTCGAAACACTATGTCTGAATGCAGTCCTGGAAGCAAGGTCCATCATCAAAATGTGGGGGACGTTGGACAAACTAGCAATGATCATGCCATGAGAGATGCTATGGTTGGTGGGGAACTTTTTAACCAATCTGATTCTGGTAGTTTAAAGGAGGCTTATTCATTGTCTGCTAGAACTGTATCAACATCAAGTATGGTTGATGTCAAATCAGTCCCTTTCTCAAAGAAGTCTCGGAATAACTCAGTTTCACCAGAAGAATCACTTATGAAAGGTCATACTTCCCCAAAAGGACTTTCTAAAGATTTTGATGTCTTATCATCAGAACCAAAAGGAAGTAGAGCAACTGATAAGCCAGCCAACATTCAAGATTCAATGACACATATTGGGATAAATAACGTGGAAGCAACCAGTAGTGTTTTGCCTCAAAAGAGAAAAGTTTCTGTTTCAGGAGGTGGCTCAAAGTCCCCTAAATCTTTGATGCATTCTTCCCTGCAGCGTATGTCACCAGATACAGAATCTGCACGAGTAGAACCTGTTCTCCTTTCACCTAAAGAAAACAAGTATCTTGTGCCTATGGATGCCAACCACTCTTTGGAAGATGCAGTGCCTTCAAATTCAGTAAATCAACAGACAATTGTCTCTAGGTCCTTTAGCTGCAAGAGAAATTCACTCTCAAATGGGAAGCCTGCTATGATCAAATCTTCAAATGTCATTAAGCATAGCATTACTAGTCAAAAGCAGGGATGCAGAAAAGTTGATATGTTCAACATGGCACAGATGGCCACAAATGTAACTGCTATGGATAGCAAGGCACTCCCAAATATTCCTGTAGATGATGAGCTAATGCAGGTAGATGATTGTGAAATTATGAGAAGCACTGCAAACCAGTTTGGTTCCTTGGCTGTTGGCAAACATACTGATGAAATGCTTTGCAATCATAGAACGCCTGAAATATCTGTGGGTGGTCCAGTGGAAGCTGAATGCAGCACCCGATCTTTGAATGGTGAGACTGCCAGGATTGAAATTCAAAATGTTATGATGAAGGAACCTACACAGAACCATGTATTGCAGCAATTTGAAGCTTCCCTATCTTCTGATGGCAAGGCCATGACAACCAGAAATTTCTTGACCACTGTTAGTGCTGATGCTTGTAAAGGAAACAATATTAAAGTTGCATCTGGTTCATACATTAAGAAGGTTGTTGCCAAGAGGAGTTTGAGTAGCAGCGCGAAGCTTAATGCATTGAGCAGTATGAAAGACAAACATATTGACAATCCAGATAAATATCTCAAGGAAGCTGAAGTCATTTCAGGTAAAGTAGAGAAGATGAAGGTACCAGAGGATAAGAAGGTAAGCAGAAACTTGAGGAATGGTGTGGTTGAGACATTTTCTGATGAAGTTATGAAGGAAAGGGTGGAAGCTGCAGGAGTTCCTATCCCCGCAAGTGCCAAAAAGGATGCAACCAGTGATCGGAAGGACATAACATCAATGGATCCAGAAAAGGAGAACAAGCCAGAGGAAGTTTCCCGATTCAGTTCTAACTGTAGTAACAGTTGCAGCAGTAAATTAGTCAACAAACATGATAAAAAATTAATTCAGAATTCTAATAATATCCAAAAGATTGAAAGAGGAAAGACCAAAAAAATTTTATACTCGGAACCTGCATGGTTCATTTTAAGTGGACAACGCATTCAGAGAAAGCATTTCCAGGCAGTCATTAGAAGACTTGGAGGAAAAATTTGCAGGGATTCCCACCATTGGTCCTATCAAGCGACACACTTTATTGCTCCAGACCCAGTTCGCAGAACAGAGAAGTTCTTTGCAGCAGCTGCTGCTGGAAGGTATGTTACTGGAATCAAGTAATCCTGAGGCCTGAGTGGTTTATGAATGCTTTCCTATGAAGTTCAGGAGGATTTTCTGTACCACTTAAACAATGCCTTTTATCAAAATTCTCATACTTGATTGACTTTTGTAGCCCTAAGACTTGCTTGATGCTTTTTCTTACGTATGTGGTATAGTAGTTAGCTATAAAAACAACATTTGCCGCTTGGTAGATAACTGGCACCTCATTCACCTAATCTGTAACTGACTTATGAATTCAGGTGGATTCTGAAAACAGATTATCTAACTGCTAGTTGTGAAGCTGGAAAATTCTTGGAGGAAGAGCCTTTTGAGTGGCACAGGAAAGGTCTTACAGAAGATGGTGCAATCAATTTAGAAGCTCCTAGGCAATGGCGACTCTTGAGAGAGCGGACAGGACATGGTGCCTTCCATAACATGCGTATCATCATATATGGAGAATGTATCGCACCCACTCTGGTAGTATCTAAATATATTTGTGGTTATATAGATAGATTTTTTTCCATGTAATCCTATTCTAGTGTCATTTTCCTTATAATAGCCATGAACCCAACGGACATTTATACTTAATAGCCTTGGCCTTCAGTACTATATTCAAACGTTAGTTTTGCTATTAGTTAATGTTCATATGTTTTTGTTGTACTGTTACTGAACCAGGATACATTGAAGCGTGTGGTAAAAGCTGGAGATGGCACTATCTTGGCAACCTCTCCACCGTACACTCGCATCCTCAAGGCTGGTGTTGACTTTGCCATTGTCAGTCCAAGTATGCCACGAGTTGACTCGTGGGTGCAAGAGTTTTTGAGGCATGAGATCCCATGTGTAGCAGCTGATTACTTAGTAGAATATGTTTGTAAACCAGGATATTCTCTTGAGAAGCATGTGCTCTATAAAACACACAGTTGGGCTGAGAAATCATTTGCAAAATTGTTGAGCTGCTCTGAAGAGATAAGCGAGGATGCCAGACTGTTGTCAGAAGAAAGCAGTGATGATCTCAGCTGTGCTGTTTGTGGGTCAGCCGGCAGGGGAGAAGTGATGCTTATCTGTGGTAATGAGGCAGGTACTGTTGGGTGTGGGATTGGTACCCATATTGACTGTTGTGATCCTCCACTTGATTCTGTTCCCGAGGGGGACTGGTACTGCTCTAAATGCAGCAGCACGCACAATAAGACCACCCCTAAGCATGCAAGATTCAGATAATCCTCCAAATCTTTGTGAGTCTTCTAAATGTTCACGGTTTGTCTTGTAAGAATTAATGCTACATGCTTTGCAATGTCGCAAGTACAATAAATATATCATTCAATTTTGTAGCACCTTGTTTCCACTCCTGCCCTTTCTACCTAAAGCTTCATGGAATTGTTAAAAGTATTGAACATTCAGAGTTTATGCAAGATATGGATAGAAGAATGAGCAGAAACAGGGACATGTGGATTCTGTTGCGCTGTCTAATTTACATGTAATTGAATTTTAGGTGATTGGCAAGAGATATGTCAAATGATATTAGCCATTTTACCATGTAATTAACAAGTTTTTGAAACAGCAAATTATGGAATTTGTGAATAATATTAGCAATCTTCTCCCTTTTTGAATGAATGTCAAATGATAGGGGAAATGAATAGATTGAAATGAAAAAATCCAGACCATCCAAAATATTGTGGTTCACGACTTTTGGGTGTTCAATTGAGAGCCAGAAATAGCTACTTTCATTTGTCCTCAGATGACGAAAATGACACTTGTTTTTCCGAGTTCTTTGTCATCTTGTTTCGGTACATATTTGTAGTGTAAAAGTAAATGTTAACTTATTCGAAGGGGTTATTCGTATATGGATTTTTATCTTCTTGTTATTTTAGTGTTTTGAAAATATATCGTAAAGTGATAAAAATATTTATATATAATGTCTATTGTAAGGTCAATATATACTACGAGTTAAAATCGACTTTGCAAAATTAATATTCACCTTTATATATAATTTAGCAGCCAACAATGCAGATAATAAGCTAAAATCCTCACTGACATGATTAGTCGTGTGGATATTGCCGACTTGAAACCAAAGTTTCAGTTATAGAATGCTCCAATAACGAAAAGAACACATCTTCCTCACCACGGTGACTATATTTCTAGAATTAACAAGGGTTGGAACCGTAGGAGTAGTCCATGTTTCATATTCTCAAATAAGTGCAGAGTATTTATCACCAACTCCATGACATTTCACATGAATGACTTCATGATTTTTTTTTTTACTTTTCAGCTTTTTTTTTTTTTTTTTGTGGAGGAAGATGAAGGTTTAGCCCACCGATCCATCAAAGACTTCAATTGTACCAGCAGTTTAATCCTGCAAAACAATTAAATTATGCTTACTTACACTTGCTGCAAAACTAGCCATTTCAAGTTTATAATGTTGGATAAAAGAGGAACCAAGCTAAGCAATTGAAGCTTACTGCATCTTCCACACCAGATGTGCATGTTGGCCTTCGTGGTGGGAGCTGATGATGCGGAGTACGCTGCAGTGAAAATGATGGTGTCAAACTAACAGAGACATATCGAGATCGATGATGCAGAGTGAATCAATTTTCATGTTCTAGAGTATCATGCAGTGCCCTCTATCTAATTGCTACTTATGGTGAGCTAATTCTCAGCCAGACAATATTAACTTGAGAAGGAATTAAGCTAAGAAGGCAAAAGAAATCTAAGATCTCCATGCTGCGACTGTGTGCTGATACAAAAATGATGAAATAAAGATACCTTCAGCTTGGGCTTCAGAGACTCGATAGCAGTTTTTGCTTTCGGACTAGTTCCTTGCTACAGAAAGGGGAAAAAAACAGAGTTAATGTCATACCAGTCTAGTTATATGTTTAACATTATTTCACAAAAACCAAATATAATTTGATTCATTATACCAGTTTTTGGATTATTATCTTTCCACTACTATCAAGATCTCAGAAAAGAGGAAACTTTATTTCGTACAGCAACAAGCGCGTTGAAATAATTCCCAATGAATTTTTGCAAAAAAGATATGACACAAGCAAAATGCTCCAAAACCATTTTAAGAAGCAAATTACCTGAAGAAATTTTGTAGAGTGACATATTACACACCTGATCATGCGAAACCTATTTTTTGCTATGATAATGGTAAATACCATTTTGGTTAAGATTTTTAAGTGGTGTGGTCGCTCACAGACCCGATGTGAAGGGTGAAAAGCATTTTCCATCGTAATTGTACTTTTAGATATCAGGGGAAAATAATGAAGTGAAAGCATATCGCAATTGCATTGGATTGCTTATAACGCCGAGTATAATCTGATTTCTTTAGACTATTTTGTGAAAAGG
This sequence comes from Musa balbisiana, assembly GCA_004837865.1. Lineage (NCBI taxonomy): Eukaryota > Viridiplantae > Streptophyta > Magnoliopsida > Zingiberales > Musaceae > Musa > Musa balbisiana. Next base: position 36,489,437 of record CM017195.1, on the reverse strand, counting down.
AAAATATTATTGCTGTATCCACTTCTCACACCCTGTATTTGGATATAATCATTTAAAGGTATCATGGAAGTTTAATAAGCTTACCTTGCCGAGGACCCAGTCCGCAGAATCAAAGTAGGCTCTTTCATGGTCCTGCAACCAAAAAGAACAGTACAAATTAATTATTACTTAATATGAGACATGTATTCTGGTCACCATTCAACTCTAGAGTCTTCTGGGACATTTCTCTAGATAATTCCATATGATCATCTCCAACCAGTAATGACCATGTACATCAGTATTGGCCAAGATCTGAGACAAAATTATGGTCATAATCCATCAGAGACAGGTTGCCCTTGAGTACACTTGGCCCTTCATTGATAAAAGTCCTCCCTAAATATTTAGTCCACTACCTTCTCTAAAGAAGAATAACCTAACAATGCATCTTGAACAGGCATCTCCAATGAGATTGCTTTCTTTGTGAGCCTAATTCTAGCATGATGAGTGTTGATTCCTTAAAATATTTCTTAAAGAAACCTTAGCTCAATGATTAGGGCAAGAAATAATCAAGTACACTAGACACATGAAGAGCTTTAGATAAACATGCTAGGAGATAGATTCCTGAATCTCTATGGTTTACCATGCATAAATAGTAGAAACATAATCACTCAAAAGAAACAAACTCACCTTTGAGATTAATGGTTTTTTTGGTGCAATTCCTCCATATTTTTTCTCCAAGATCACCTGAGATTAAGTAGCAAGTGATATGTAATTCAAAAGTGGATAAATAATCCAATGAGAGATGAAAGATTTAATTCAAAACAAAGAATTTCTAGCCTAAGATATGTTAATTTTAAAAATGTAAATAGTGAGCCCAAGAAAATTATTAAAAAAACAGCTGTAGGATTTTCCCCTCTCAAGAAATGTATCACAAAGGAAACCTTGAAACATCCTTCAATGTTTTATCAGAGGATACTTTTTGTGAAGATCTGAAATAATTGAAAGTTTTGTCTTCTTGTGTTCTTTTCATCCCAATATTATTTCCTTGACTTGAACAAAATGTCTCACCGTCCAATAAAAATAAGGAAATTGAAGATTAACCGCCTACCTTTAAACTCATCTGGACATTACAACTTGCATCTTGGATCAGCAGCACACACCACCAAAAAAAAAAAAAAAAACAAAACAAAACAGAAAAGGGAAGCCATGTCCAAAGCATGACATCGAGACTCGCAAGGGATGCACGGCATGACAATTACCTAATGGCTTGTTATAGAGCTTATTTGGTAGATTGAATAATCTCTTCTCCATTTAATATACAGAAACTTACTGGTATCACTTTACGAACTAAAAGCCAATAATTATTCAATGATTTAGCATGGAAAAAATGCCTTGCAAAAGTTATCAACTCTCCTATTTAGGTGGACCAAATCACATATGAAACTCTTCTATTGTGAGCTCTCATAGAGCTGATACCTGCAACTTTGGCATCATACATGAGAATTTTCAGCAGTGATTCAGTTCACCTAAATAGCTTTAAACCGTTCACGAATAGTACAAATTTATTCCAGAGTTTGCCAGTGAGAGCTCGTATTACTTTTGTTTGTTGCCCAATTCCTCAGCTAACCCTTCCTGATCAGAACATGATGAGTGACCCTACAAGCAAATTGCCAAAATGGAAGCTAGCACTGAAACCATCAAAACTCAAAAGCAGTACCGCGTAACCTGCAACATTCTTTAAATTTTAGGTGGCTTATGAAGCAATAGACCTCAATCTCGTATTTCTTCTCCAAACTGAGTCCACCTAATTGTACATCCTCATTCTTTGTGCCTCCTCAACTTTTCCAATCCTAATTCACATTAATTTTCCTGCTATATAATAATTGCAAGGGATGCCTTACTTCAAACGTAAAAGAATCATGCCTCCAGGTTGATCAACCCAAGCAAACATTCTTTCTTTCATGTCCACCTTAACTTTGACTTGAGAAAAAATCGATCGACTTATGGATTTTAATGCCATATTTACTTGTAGAAGAAAGAAAAAAGAATGACATGACCAAGAATCACAATCATACCTCTTCACCCTGGGAAGCTCTATTCCCCTGATTGCAACCCGCCATCTCCTACCCTCCCCCCTCTACAAACACAAAGGTGAGGCATCAAACTTGATTCCAAATATCTAAACCAACATACCTCTGAGGAGCACAGAAAAGGAAGCGAGGATGGAGGAAGAGGGAGCAGCACCTTGAGACACCAGAAGAAAGAGGAAGAGAGAGATAGAGAGAGAGAGAGAGAGATGTGGCAGCACAGGGAAGGCGAGGGAACATATTATAGTAGTGTGAGGGGAAGGGAGGGAGGGAGGTTGAGTGTGGTGCGGTAAATTGGAATCCAATTAAGTGGGGCGGCATAGCGTGAGAAAGGTCGAAGGGGGAAAGGGGAAGAAGAAACCCAAAGCGTGCGGGGACGTCGGATTCTGGTCCGTCTTGGCTCGTGCCAAATCTTCCCACACCCCCAACCTCTCACGTGCCGATGACGTGGGCAGCAACTGCCCCGCCGACACTTCTGGTCTCTGCCTTTGACCCTTTCAAGATTCTTCCCCCCTTGGATTTTGTCCGAATATTGAGAGCCTCAACCCAAGGAAATCTAAAATCCCCCCTCCATGCAGTGTATTTTTGGGGTACGCAATTCATTGCAACTGGACTCAGATGGGTACCATTGTCAGGCTTTTATGAGTTATATATCAGCAATAACATGCTCATATGGATTCACAACTATTAATCACACATCTTATAATTCATACATCCTTAGGATTCACTTTCTTTTCTATGTATTATGATCCACAATTATAAAAGGAGAACACTTGAATTATCACCCCCTCCCTTATGGATGGATGGTAGAATGTCTATCTCCACAGTAGGAAATTACTACTTTACCCTTTATTCTTTATAAGTTGTTATTCTTCAATAGATTTTTAAGACTTATATATATGTTACTATATTTTCATATGGTTTTATGTCCCTAAGATTCAAACTTTTCAGGTGATCATGATTCACAAATATTTAAAAAAAATTATTTAACAAGATATGTAATGTCTCATTCACTGTCTTGGATGGTAGCACATCTTTTTCCATGGCTCTTCATCTTTCTTTTTTTTTTTCAAGATTTTTGAGGAAATAAGTTGACTTAAGTAAGTTTTGTATATTGATTTTGGATCTAACAAGACTTCAAAATTATAATATATGGGATGGAGGCCAATATCCCTCTTAAAATAATAAATAAATATATTTTAATACTTCCATTATGGTTGACTTAAATGATGATTATATCCTACTTATATAAAGTTCAAGATGACTTATGAAGCCTTATATATGTTTATACAAAGTGACACCAACTTAAGAACATTAATCTTTCCCCATCCCTTTTAGGTGTTGTATCCACTTCATGTGTAGGCTACCTTCCACAAAATGCAATTACGTTGAGAGATAAATTCAATCAAATTATTTTCAAGAATGGAATTGGTTCCATATGGACTGAAAATGAAATGTAGACAACCTTGGATATCAAATGACAGTTGGTTATGACCAAGCAAGGATTGAATGCATCATTTCATATGAAAATTTTAGTTTTGTCACTTCACATCAGATGAAAAATATCTATCAATTAATAGAAAGTGAACCAATGCAAGAAGGAGCATTTCTTAGGGAAGATGGATTTCCTTTTCTAGCGGCATGGGCAAAAGGGTCCTTCCACCTTGAAGGATCAACATTAATTGATAAAAAAAAGCCTAATTGATCATAAGCAATTAATGATTAATTTGTTTATATGAGGAAGGAAATTAATCAAAAACATTTATTTCGATTAGCAAGTTTATCTTGATCTACTTGTCATTCCTCGTCTTGATTATCATTCTATATAATTTTTTATAAAAAAATATTATTTAATTAATATGTGACAAATAGCATCATGCTCATCGAAATAAAAAATATCAAATAAATAAAGAGGCATTCACACCTCCAATATAATAAAATTCTTAAAATTATTAGAATACCTTACGTTTGATTAGTATATACATGTCAATATACTTTCAGATTTTTCTTTCAAGATAAACGAAAGAATTTATATTGAATGAAACTCTTAATCTATTCGAAAATATAAAAAGACACATGAGAAACTATAGAAGGAGATATATCTTTATTCATATCTTATTTTTGTATTATTAATTTATATATTAATAATTACTTATGTATCATCCTACTCAAGTTAATTTATGTATTTTTAGATTGGATGATGACCTTGCATGAGCTTAAATGTGGGATCTAGTGATATTTTATTTGGAAAAAAAAAGGATCAAATAAAGTTAACCCATATTTCCCTTAGAAATTCTTTGGAAGCTTCACAACACTAGTAAATATCTTAGTTTAACATTCTTCATACAAAAATATAAATGTTTTCCTATATACATAAGACTAATCAAGTAGTAGTTAATTTTGTCAACACCAATATAATAATATTACATCCCTTAGGATAATTCATGTACATCTATCTCAGGAGTCATAGATTTTAGTTTGTAGTATGTGGTATTTTCACTTTCGGAGACTGTCTTGTAACATCAAATGGTGGTAGGAATAAGTACTCCATGAGCATTATGAGTGGAGTGAATTGGCTACACAACATGTGTTGGGAGTTCTAGGCATTTTGTGGCAGTCAATTGCTGATGGATTGATGTCTGAGATCTACTCTCTTGGCTTTCCGTCACTAGTCTCTCTCAGCACTCAAAAGATCGCTGCAGGCTCCACCAGTCGAGCAGTCCACTTCCAATTAATGATTTGGTGGGTGTTGTGTTTACGTGAAGGAGCTGCCTCAATCATGGCCTATTCTGTAGGGGGAATTAATTGTGAGTTTGCTACAGTGTAGGGTAAGGTGGATGGATGCCTTGCTCTGCATGAATCAATGGTTTAATTAGTAGGTTTAATGGCTGCTAAATGATCCATCTACGCATTTTGATGACCATATATGTCACGATTCCAGATGGTTAATTCATTAATTTATTAAACCTAAATAATTGATTCAAGAAAAATTAAACTTATGTTCTAGATTTTGAGGTGTTACAATCTTCTCCATTCAAGGGTTTACCGAGGACTTCAAGAATCAATAGTTTGATTTGTAATGATGAGCAAGTCATCAAGAATTAATTCAAATATTATTTGTTCAAACTTCACATGATGCGATAATTGATCTACTAATTTATGAAGCCTAAATCAAACCATCTATATATATATTTGTTGCTTTGATATCATATACTCAAACCCCAAATCTATTATGTATTAATTTTTGATATGTGACTATATATATCAGCTGCTTTGATATTATATTTGTGGCTACAAGAATCCAACACACATAGCCCAAATCCTAAGAAAATAATAATATTAGGCATGATATGATGTGAGTCTAATGATGAAGACTGTGTTGGGGGAATGGGAATTTAGCTCTACTATCTATCATAAGGCAAGTGGGTAAAGCAAGATGAGTAGTGGCAGTGATGACGTTTGGCATAGGCTTTTTTGTTGGAGGATATGTTTCTTCTTCTTCTTTCTTGGATCACAAATGGAAGTGGATTCAAGCCAAAAACTCTATCCTAATCCAATCTTTTAACCATCGTTAACACACTCCCTGAGGCCTACGCAACCGCACGCAGTCCCACAAGCCAAAGTCTCAACCTCCATTCAATCGTTTCAGCCACAGTCAACACTTACTTGGGGACTACGCGACTGCAAGCAGCCAAGAAAACACCCATGTCTGGTCTTCATACGGAGGTACTGATGATTATGATGATGAAAAGCTTCCTTTCTTTTAGTGAGTGAGATGGTTTAGCCGTTCTCAAAGTCTACTTCACTCAGAATCATTCCCATCATAAGTTGGGAGTTGATCTCAGATTCAGCTCAGTAATGCGAACTTAAATCAGCCAAAGTTTCATGCTTGCAGTTCTCTCTTTCTTGAGGACGACAAGATTTAAACGTCACAGAGAGACCAGAAATTGGATTGACTGAAAGCTCAGCAGGATAAGAACTAGGAAAAGTAAAAGTGAAGTTTACAGCCTGCTCTCTTCTTCATGCTTCCTAATCTTCCAAGGACAAAACCATGGATTTGGAGGCATCTTTGCACGGCAAATCTAAGTGAGTGCGTACTTAATGGATCCATGCATGCGTGCGTGCTGTTCTTGAGAATATAAGAAGCTCTCAATCACCTCCACAGGATGATAAATATTTTAATTGAATTATCACAAATCCTACTCACTTAAAACCCCTTTCATATGCAAGTCAGACCCGACCAAACTTGATAAGTGAAACCAAATGCAAATCAATTTGAAAGAACATTATATAAATATTAATTTAACATCGAATTGAATAGAGATATGTAGAAGATATTGATGGTGGTGATTCGAATGACACGTTGTCACGAGGTGCTCAATATGGGTTGTTCAAAAGTCAAAACCCTCTAATTAAGTTAATATTCTTTTACTAAATAAACGCTTACATTTATAATTTATGAGATAATTAAATTAAAAAAAAAATATTGCACCACTGTATAACCTTTCTATAACAGTTGAATAATTTTCAGAATATAAATCAAAATAAAAATAATAACCTAATATATGCTACTCCTGTCAGACTTCTCGGCCATTAACTACGCTGCAAAATGAAAAGATAATGAATGATATTTAAAAAATACTTATGTGGTTTTCCGAAGAAATTGAGTGAAGAGGAATTTTGATTCGAAACCACTAATAGATTAATCATAATCCCCTACAGATGATGGTGAAGAATCATTGCAATAAATCATGTTAAAGCCCAATTTTAATCTTGATTTCACTTCCTCAAGACTTTGCATCTATCTCATTTTGACATCTCAATTATTAATCTAATAACATAAGAGGATTATAAGGTAAGCCCAAGTGATTAGAAGCAGACCAACCCGACGGAGCCCGTTTGCTGCTCTCCTCCAACCACACCTACCCAAACAGCAGCAGTAATTATATGCCCAAAATGCCCCCCTCGAGTGCTCAATATGGGTTGTTCAAAAGTCAAAACCCTCTAATTAAGTTAATATTCTTTTACTAAATAAACGCTTACATTTATAATTTATGAGATAATTAAATTAAAAAAAAAATATTGCACCACTGTATAACCTTTCTATAACAGTTGAATAATTTTCAGAATATAAATCAAAATAAAAATAATAACCTAATATATGCTACTCCTGTCAGACTTCTCGGCCATTAACTACGCTGCAAAATGAAAAGATAATGAATGATATTTAAAAAATACTTATGTGGTTTTCCGAAGAAATTGAGTGAAGAGGAATTTTGATTCGAAACCACTAATAGATTAATCATAATCCCCTACAGATGATGGTGAAGAATCATTGCAATAAATCATGTTAAAGCCCAATTTTAATCTTGATTTCACTTCCTCAAGACTTTGCATCTATCTCATTTTGACATCTCAATTATTAATCTAATAACATAAGAGGATTATAAGGTAAGCCCAAGTGATTAGCCAAATGCCAATCCATCCACCCAGAATGCCCCTCTCTTCCTCTATAAATAGCCGAGTTTGGGTGTTTTTTTCTCTTGTCGTTTCATTAATCTCTGCCTTCTCTTCGATTCAGTCGTCGCCGTCTTCTTCGGGTAAGTCTTTCTTATTTCTTCCCTTTTGTTTTTCCTTTTTTTTTTTGGTTCGATTTTGTTTAGTGGTGTTCTGCTATTTGTTTGATTAGTTCCTAGAAATCCTGCTCCCAAAGTCTGATCTTTGGAGGGTTGGGTTTGGCATCAAGCTCCCCTGTTTTTGCTTTGTTCTGAGAACACTACCTTGCTTCCTGTGGGCAACATCCTTTGATGGTTGATTCTGTAAGTAGAAACCAGGGTTTCTGAGACTAGTTGTAACCCCTGCACAGATGTCGAAGTTTGCGCGCCCGATTTGGTGGAGAACCGTCGCCTAGTTCTTATGAATCTCGCTATTCTGCGCATCTGCTTCCTCCACTCCTTCTCGGTGGTCTTCCTCTACTGGTTCTACGTCTTCTCATGAAGTAAATCTCGTGGCTTGATCCATTCATTTCGAGAAAGAACCGTGATTTAGTTACAACGAAGTAATCAAACCCTTGGACAAAACAAGACCATGTCTTCCTTGCCGGTCCGCGGATCTACGGGATGTCAAGAGTCCCCCCTGCTCGGTATCGACGAGAACAAGCGAAAACGGATGCTCTCGAACAGGGAGTCGGCGAGGAAGTCCCGGATGAGAAAGCAGCAGCGCTTCGATGATCTGATAAGCCAAGCGGCAGAGCTCAAGAACCAAAACAGCCAGATTGAGATGCAGATCAATTTGTTGACCCAGCGTTACGGTGAGGTGGAATCTGAGAACGCTGTCCTCAGGGCTCAGCTGACGGAATTGACTGAGAGATTGCAATCGCTGAACTCGGTGCTCCGCTTCTTGGAGGAATTTAGCGGGATGGCCATGGACATACCGGAGATACCTGACCAGCTCCTGAAACCATGGCAGCTTCCTCGCCCTGCGCAGCCTATCTCTGCCACAGCCGACATGCTTCAGTTCTGAGTCAGCCTTGTGATAACTTTATGTGGTGTGTCTCTACTAGCTTGGTCTATAAGTTCAGAGCTTGCTTTCTTCCTACTGTTCATACTGTCCTGTCTTCTCTCAGTTTGTCTTTGAATCAGTGTCTTCTGGAGTTCTAGTTCAGCATGTAGTGTGATGAGTGTATGACTCTGCATCTAGTGACATTATGCTGCTAAGTGTCTTTGAGTGGTTGCTTGATGTAACGACACAACTCATGTTTGGCTGAAGTTGTCATGAAAAATTATGCTTTTTCCTAGTTGCTAATTCTCTATTTTTAATATATCCTGCATTGTTATCAGCAATCATTTCTCAAAGGTTTCAACTTTTCTTGCTTGTGTGATGATCCATTGGGTGATGACAAACTGAAAGGGAATGAATGCTTGGTTATCCATTAGTCCAGTGGTAGCAATCTGTAGTCTTTTAAGCTGTTGTGACTGGCATATCTGCAAGCGTTTGCCTCCAACAATTGTTTCTTTCAATATGAACCATAGATCAAGGTTATCAATTGTTTACACATGTAAAAACATTTCTTTGATTCATTTCTTTGTTCTCTGATGTAAACTTAGAGATGAGAAATAGAGTTCTACTACAAATTGACAATAGTAGACGACTCAATGCCATCAACGACATCTATTAGGCATTACTACTTTACACAATGTCAATCAAACCTTGTGATCTGCAGTGAGGTGGTCTTCATCTGCTTCTCTACAGCGGCAAAACAAGAACTTCCTGGCGCACAGCAGCCCTTGCACACTTCTCACCATGCCTGTCATCACAATGGCATGGCTCACAAACCAGCCAACGTAACCATCCGAGTCCATGTCCTTCGTCAACCCTTTCTCTACTGCTGCAAACACCATTCGGGCAATGTCGTTCTGCAGCATCGGTATCCAAAGAGTCGCGAACGCCACTGAGACCACCACTTTGTCGGAGATGTCTTCTTGGACTTCCGCCCCGAAGATGGTGTCGTCGGCCACCCGTTTGACTACCATCGTCGCCCATACCCTCATCGTCCTGTGAAGCCCCACGAAGAGGACTGCACGCTTGATCCACGTAATGCTGTGATGAACGAGCGCGTCGTCGATCGTTTCGGCTCTGGAGGCGATGGTTACCTCGGTGGCGAGGCTGAGGCAGACATGGAAGAGGCATAGGAGAGTCCATGCAACCGCGGCGGGAAGCTTGACCACGCGGCGGGTGAGCGAGTGCACGAGAGCAGCGAGACAGACGACGGAGACGAGTCCGTTAATGACAGGCAGGACCGCGCGCAGGAAGACGGTAGCGAGGACGGAAGTGGGCGGAATCGAGGGGGTGGAGGCGGCGGTGAATCTGGCGAGCGTGAGGAAGGAGACGGGGAAGAGGAGAGAAATGGTGATGATCGATATCGTGTGGAAGAAGTGCTTGAGAAAGCTACGGATGAACGGTTCCTCCTCTTGTCTCTCTGGTTTGCTTAATCCCATTGCTCTCTCTCTCTCTCTCTCTCTCTCTCTCTCTCTCTCTCTCGCCTCTGTAGTTGGAAGTAAGACTAACGGATTAAATAGGAGGAAGCACGGAGGTGGAGAGCAATGATGATCATGGCGCGCACGATTCTTGGCACTCGAATGCACGTACGTTGCTCGCACATGGGTCCGTTGGCCGCCTCCAAATAACATTTGTTGGTTTCTTTGAGACACTTCCTTAGATTGACGTATTATAAATGGAGATGGAATACATGGATTGAAGGAGTAGAATAAAATTTGCACAATTGAGCGTATAGGAATGTGTTTTGCGTTGAAAATAATACAGTGCGAATATAGTTTATGCGTGAATTCTGCCACTTGCACATCTTATATTTTCTCCTTTGTTATCTATCCATTCTACAAATTATTGAAGTCCATTATCTTTAATATTATACCTAAAAGGACAGTTTTATTGTGATTTAACATTAATGACAAGTTAGAACCCAAGATTACAAGTACTTAACATTTTTCTACCTAATTGGCTTTTTTTCAACAAAATAAAAAACTTATATCAAAGTCCAGTTTGAATTATTATTATATGAGCTTTTATTCTTCTTTTTTTTAACCCATGAATTCAACCACTTTGACTCATGACTCGGGTAGAACAGCAGGTTACCGTCCAGGTTGGGTTTTAAAATGTTGGCTAAAACAAATAATATGTGTGAGTCGATAATAAACATCTTTGGGACATCGGGCTCCTACCAATTCGGGGTTTGAGAAGAATCAGAGCCTTACAGACCTCAAAATATAATCGAGATCACAATCATCAATCAGACATGATAAAATGAAGCAACTACAACATTCCTTTTTCTGGACCTAATTGTAAAACTTGTGGGTAATAAAGTCTCAGTATCCAGAAAACCATAGACTAATACTACATCTGGAGTTGTGCATGCAGTACTTGGCAACACAAATAACAAAAACACTGCTCTCTTGGGCAATTTGTTCGTAGAATCTCCCTTCCTCGCTTATGGCCACAGAAGTAACATCTAACAATGCATTTAGCTGATTGGCAATCACTCTTGCGTGGCCGGCAGTGGCTGCAGAGCTTTGAGAGGATTCATGATCACACCATCAATCAAACCATATTCTTTAGCTTCTTTGGCACTCATGAAGTAGTCCCGATCAGTGTCTTGGTTTATCCTTTCAAAGCTTTGACCAGTGTGGTATGCCAGGTATCCATTCAAATTGGCCTTGTGATGAAGCATTTCATTTGCCTGCCAGTCAACATGATAAACAGTGATATTTTATCACAACTGAGTTTGAGAATTTGACCAAGAAATCTCTAAAGAATCATAGGGTTCCCCAGCCCTAACATCAAAATGCATATTAAGACTGGATGATAAATAATCGCTACTTGAGACTCTGGCAGGCATCTAAAGTCCGCATTCTCACATCCAGTCAAAGACTGACTAGACATCTCAGGACAAATCATACATCATCCACATCAATGTGTAAAGCATCTACAGTTCTATGAAAATTTTCACAAAAAAGAATATCTGGCTTTTACCTGGATGTCTATATCGGTTTGCCCACCCTGAGCTCCTCCAAGAGGTTGATGAATCATAATCCTCGAGTTTGGTAAGCTGTATCTTTTCCCTGCAATAGTTTTATTTACACAAACATAAAACTAATGGAAAAGCCATTCTCAACTTGGTTGAGTAACCTAAGTCTAGAAGACTTACCCTTTGTGCCAGAGCTCAAAATGAAAGCACCCATACTGTTGTTGAAAGATGAAACAATGAAAAAAAGCCAGCTTAGCGGCCATTGGAGATGGACATAACTAAGAATATAATAAATCAAGAAACACAAGCAATTTCGGTAATGGTGATAAATTAATTGAAGGGGAAAACAATTTTAAATGAAGCAGCTTCTATTATAATCACATTTATAGACAATAATGATGAACATAGGCACTGGTAGACACTGTTTATGCCAGTAGGCGGTGGAGATTTTACTTATCCTTTAAATTCATCAGAACAAATTTGAAATGTACTTCAATTACATTCTGAAACAGTATTTGTAGGTACTAGAGTAAGATATCGTTATCCGCTAATCCCCAAATGTCAATACAGAAGTTCAGGGCCCAAGTAAATAGTTATAATTGTCATTGCCAGTGGACAGACCAATCAATGCTCATAGAACAGAATAGAATTTCACAAAGGATCAGCTAGGTTCCAGTCATACACAACCAATATGACACAGAAAGCAAAGACCATAGTACTGTCTGAAAAAGACTGCATATCAATTTCCATGTTCTGTACTCTGTATTTGTTGATATCTCTTCACATGGCTCCAGGTTTACATGGAAGTCCCAACAAAACCACCAAAAACAAGTGCCAAAACATTTGCTCTATAATTATACACAAGTAAATTAAGTAGAGCTGTACAAAATGCATTGTGTCATATAAGGTGGAGCAGATGTGCGTTAGAATAAAATGCATTGTGCCGGTAGAAACATTACCATTATGTTAGAATAAAATGCATTGTCATTACCTGGCTGCCAGACCAACACAAACAGTAGAAACATCAGGCCTAATGTGTCGCATTGTGTCAAATACAGCCATGCCTAGAAATGATACAGCTCAAACACTTTAGAATAAAATGCACAACAGAAAAGTAAAGATAATATTCTTTAGTAAAAGGCCAAAGAATAGTTCGCTCTGTGCTCACCACACAGCTGCGTGTAAAGATAATATTAACATTCATAAGTATAAAGCAGAAGAAATGTTACCAGCTGTAACTGATCCTCCTGGAGAGTTCACATACATGACAATATCCTACAAGACAACAAGATAATGATTTAAGATGGCTTCCATAACTAAGATGCTCTAGGATTTACTTGTTTATATGAAAGGACTAAAAAAGAAATCATATGAAAATGGCATTTACAAAGCATAGAGATCAACAAAGAAAAATTCCTAAGAAAATTCAGTTAAGAAGGAACAACATAATCGATTGAAGTTTTGAAAGAATAGGATTCATTTTTTTCTTTTTCATCAGAAAATAAAATGACACCAAACATTTCACCGAATATCTTACAGAAAGTTATCAATTTAAACAGGAGGCAGATCTCTAATCGAAGCCTGATCATGTAAATACCAATAACTTGAATCTAAAAGTTGAATGATGACATGAGAAACCACAGAGACACGAGAGAAATCAAGATTCAGAAAACTTTTTTTGTACATTTTATACCCTCGATTTCAACAACACAAGACAGCTTAAATATAAAAGTCCTGCTGTAATAATAAAAGAGATTAATATTCATAACATCCTTTTAGCTATCTGCAATGATGGTTGCAAAACAGCCAGGTATTGTCAAAATTCTCACACATGGTGGGACACTTTAGTGTCCTGCTGTAAAATCATCAAAAGCGCAGTAAATGCACTTAAATTTCGCATGTACAGTTATTAACATAAGATGAAGGAGCAAAGAGATATAAATATTGGAAACTATTGCTTCTTGTAGTGTTGCAGTTCCTGAGGTTCCTGCTGTCATTTGTGTTGTTATTGTTAAGACCCAAGAGGCCAAGACACATCATATGCAAAATAATTTCATAAAAAATACTTGACACAACACAAAGAGACATGGTAGTCCAAATCTGTGCTCTAATATGATATTGAATCAATCATAAATATACCATAGAAAATTAATGCAGCAAATAAATGATTAACCAAGTTTATAAGTTTTAAAGTGTAAAGAAGAAAGTGAAGAAACTGCAAGATGGAAGAAGACCAAGATAGGAAAAAACAAAAAACATCATTGGGAGACAAAAGGATAGCTAAGTCCACAAGGCTGAAAGGAACATTGTTTCTTTTTTGGCCAAAAAAATCATGATATCATTGTTATAAATGTGTCAACTAATGAAGCCTTTATTTGTAGACTAACAAACAAAAATTACGGCTTAGGACCCAATCTTATCCTGTACAAGTTTAAAATCATCTAGAACTCAGATAAATTTTCTGCCTTATCTTGTCACCATTCTAGCACAAAAATAAAAGATAACCCAAGGTAATGACAAAGGAAGACTTATGTTAGACAAACTCAACATAAAAAAATTAATTAAGTCTAGGAAATAACTGAAAAAAATCTAGACTCAACTAAATCAAATTAAAAAGAAGACATAGTTCTTTGTCCTAGAGTAGGATGCATCAACCCTTATGTTGAATTTTCTCAGAAGACACTTTAATGCCACAAGCCAATCAAGATTCATATCAAATTATAGCAAGGGAAAAGGTTTTTCTGATAATAGATGCATGGATTAGGTCTGCAACAACTTAAACTAAGAGGTTCAACGCACAAGAGCAACATTTGAGAACTATATTGGTCTGTGAACCATGGCCTAAACTGCTTGTTATTGTATCACTTGTGTGTCCCTAAGACCTGGGAATGGTTCACTTGTCTATGAACCATGTAATAATTCCTAAAATTCTAAAACTTGGTTATCATTGAGCTACATCAGTGCTGAACTATACTGCATTAAGAGCTGGAAATGAAAAGACAATACTATGATAGTTCAACAAATCTCAGAATTACCAACCCAAATTTCCAGTGCCAGTGTGCACCTTATGAATATACATATAAGTAAATATCTAGCTCGATCTTCACAACTTGTGTACATCCAAGATGTATCTCAGAAATAGCTCCATATGGATGTGCTTCTCTTCAACACAACAAATTTACAAGTTATGACCATAGTGGATATTTACCACTGGTGAGAACTAGAAACAGGAAGCTAAATGAAGTTCCCTATGGATATAACTCAAAATAAGTAAAGTCACTGAAAATGTCTGTTGAATATCCTAGTGGTTCACATAGTTTCGTGTAGTTAATAGGTTTCAAATTAGAGTCCATAGAAGAGCATCTTTATGCATCTTACTGTAATACTTGTGAAAGAAAACTAGTTAAGAAAACATAGAAAATAGCATATCAATTTGGTAAGTAAAAGACCTTTGTAGGATCAACAGCGTCCAGATATAAAAGCTGGGCCACGATTATATTTGCCATGTCATCGTCCACAGGTCCACCGAACCGAATAATTCTCTACAAACAAGAGTTGGCTATAAATCAAGAAAATCTAACCACGATAGGATATCCCAAAATCATACATGTTGGAAGAGTTGGCTGATGACGCTCTGAAACCGCTCCTGCACCATGGGCGGCGGCCCCTGCCCTCCCTGTGCCTCTATCGGGAAATAGGGTGACGACGGCATCACCAAATCATCCCTAAATTAGAACCAAATAAAAATCACACGCAAAAAGGACAAATCTTTACTCAATTCCTAGCAACGCGATAGAAGAAACAAATAAAAAGAAGAAGATACCTGATAGACCAAATCCCTTTCCTCTGAGATCGTTCGGGAGCCCAGGAGTTAGCGGAATAAACGGCCTTGGGAGAGCTCCAGCTGCAGACGAGCCTCCTACCCTTCCTGGCAGAGAAGAAGCGAACTAAACGGTAAGATCAATCATCCTTTAAGAAAGAAAGAAAAGGCGAGAATGGATCAAGAGGGGTACTTGGGAGAAGCGGAGGAGGACTGGGGATGGAGAAGAGGGCTGCCGAATGAGAGGCGAAGGGTTCCCCTCGCGAGGGATTGGAGGGGGGAGGCGGCCGCGGAAGATGGCGCCGTCGTGGTCGTCGTCGCTGCCGCGAACGCCATAGCTTCTGCCGGATCTTCCCCTTTACCCGACTCACCGCGCTCTCTCCTCTTATCCAATTCGCAAGGTAAACCGGAAGCCGTCGGTTGCTTCTCCGAGACGAATCTGATCTGATAAGAGACGCGAGTCACTTGGAATTAGGTTTCTATCTGGGCGCTTTTTCTAGAAAACACTTAAGTATTTTTCAATCAATACTTTTATTTTATTTTTTTTCCAAATAATACCCCAAGTTAAGAATAGCGAAACTATCTATTTGTTATAATATTTTTGACATGTTACAGTATTTTAACCATCATAACAAAAATACTATAAAATTTACTTGAAAATATTATAAATAATTTATTTTTTAAATTTTAATCAAATTAATTATAAAATTATAAATATAATATTATAGTGATATATGAGGAATGATAATAAAAAAAGCAGGATATGATATCATTTATAATTTTTTAATATCCTAATAATATATAATAAAATATTATTAACAATATTATAAATAAATCAAATAAAAATATTATAATAGTTGAAGGCTTGCTAAAAAATGAGCAAAAAAATTTGACATAAAACTTTTAAACGATATTTTAGTTTTTCTAAATTGAGGGTATTGTTTGAAAAAAAATTAAAAGTGGTTACGTTTTTATTTTCTTAAAAAATCTAAAATACACAAATAATACTTAAATTAAGGATATTGTTTGAAAAATATTCGAGTTTTTTCTTGAGAAACCGACTGATAAGGGATCCTTTACACCGTGGCTGAGGGGTCAGCACGGGTTGGTTCGATCTCGGGTGCGTAAGATCGTCCACATTGGTACTTGGGCAGCAAGAGTCATCGGGCTTTGGCTTTGGCTTCAAGATCTGGAGACTCCCCCTTTGGCTGGTTGCCCTCCTTGTATCGCTTGTCCTTGCATACAATCGGGGTCAAGAAGGGGATTCTCAACTTTGGCCCCTTCGAAAATTTTGTTAGAATTGGGTGGAAAAGTCAAATTGAGAATCCTCTCTCGTTGGCGACCACACGATGGGTTTTTTATCCTCCCACCGAGGGGTCAGTCGTATGTGCCATGGCGTTGGGCGGCAATGTTATACTCGGTGATGTCCCGACTTTCGCGGGCTTGTATTGTACTCAGTCGGCGTCATATCGATCCTCATGGGACAGTGTTGTACCCAGTTGGAGCCGTCTCGATTTTCGTGGGACGGCGCCATACTCGAGTGGTGCCATCCCGTGGAGATCAGACGGTGCGGTACTCGGATGGCGCTGTCCTGTAAAGATCGGATGGCGCATTATTTGGTCGATGCCATCCCGACTTTCGCGGGACGGCACTGTACTTGGGTAGCGTCGTCCCATGAAGATCGGGCGGCGCGATACTTGGTCGGTGCTGTCCCGAGGATCGGGATCGTATTGTACTTGGGTGGTGCAGCTTGTTATGTTGACCTTGAGGCTGTCATGGCTGTGCACAGTGGTTGGGGGGCAAGCCGCCAAAGTATGCTCTATCATTCTCTCCCCCCATCAGAGAGCGGCTTGTACCGGGTTGCTCCCCGAGGAGCTTGGTGCAAGGCGCAATGGGATCTTCGTAAGTCGAGTTCACTTGTTTAATGACTAGTAGTGCGGTCGGTGTTTGCCAAGGATCTCTGAGAATGTAGACGAGGTCCATTGGGGAAGATTGTCGAGATATAGACTGGACGAGTGGTGTTGCCCGATATTGGGGGCAGCGATTCGGTCGTGGTCGATGAGCACCTTTTCTCGGATGTTGACGGATCGATGTCGCTGAGTTTTATGGCTCGGGTTATTGAAGACTGGCATGACCAAGAGGCATGATTTAGGTGTTGTAGACTGGCTTGATTGAGTCGTATGGCTCGAGTACTACGATTTGATGTGGTCGAACAACTCGGTTTGGGTATGGCATGGCTGATGTAGCCGATCATCATGCCTTAGGCAGTGTGGGACCAATGAGACCAAGCAGCACAACTTGGGTACTGTGTGATTGATCTGACCGAGCAATATGACTCGGGCACCGCAGGACTAACGTGACCGAGTAGTGTGACTCGGGCACTACGAGACTAACGTAACTGAGCAACATGACTTGGGCACTGTAGGACTGTCGTGACCGAGAAGCATGACTTGAGTACTATGTGACTGATTTGATCGAGCAGCACGACTCGGGTACTGTATGACTGATGTGGCCGAGCATCGTGACTCGGGCGCTGTATGACTGATATGGTCGAGCATCATGACTTGGGCATTGTATGACTTATGTGGCCAAGCATCGCGACTCGGGCATTGTATAATTGATGGGGTCGAGCATCATGACTCGGGCATTGTATGACTATTGTGGCCGAACATTATGACTCGGGTGTTATATGACTGATGTGACTGAGTAGCATGGCTCGGGCATTGTTTTTCCCTCGGTCAAAACTAGTTGGAGCGAAATCTTCCCGTCTCATTAGTTTTGGTGGGAAACTTTCATGCCAGCGAAGGGATTTTGTTGTGGCGAGAAATTTCTATCTTGGCGGGAAATTTCCGCCCTAGGGGGATGTTTTCACCTTGGCAGGAAATTTCTTACCAAGGCGGGGATGCTAGCCTCCGGCTTGTACTTCTCCAGGAGTTATTATGGCGCAGAAGGCAACCGTTGGCCTTCTGGGGGAGATGAAGGGTCATCTTGGTTGGCAGGGCTTTGTCTTATAACCCCTCCCCAATTGGTTAGCAAACGCCTCAGGTCAGTCAAGATGTCCACTTCTTCTTCTTCTTCCTCTTCTTCTTCTGGTAGGTCGGGGTCTGTGGTTGCAGCGTCGACTTCGAAGAGCAGTTTATCGTCAGGTGGGACATCTCCTGTGAGCGAGAAAATTGTTTGAGCCTTGGAGGTCATGAAGTCCCTGCACAACTCTGATTCAGTCATAATTGCGGAGTTGCTTGGCTACGTTTAGGATTGCTATAGCATCCTGGGCGAGTATGAGTTACACGTCCCTCGGCCCGGGCAATGGGCCTACGACCTGTTCCCGGGTGGGTTCGGACTAACCCTTGATGCTCTTGAGGCCAGGCTTAGGTTTCCCCTACACCTGGTGACCGAGGCTTGTTTGTCCTAGTGGAAGATTCCGCCATCACAGATGGCCCCAAACTCATGGAGGTACATGGTGGCCTTCCTCGGGGAGTGTCGAGGAGCGACCATCACCTCGACCCGCTCCCTTTTCCTATCCTGCTTTCGTCTTTCTAAGGGGTCGGGCAGCTACTTCTTGTCTTCCTGTGGTGGCTTTAGGGTGAGTAGGGTGCCCTCTAATAATAAGGGTGGAAGAGTCGTTACTTTTTTGTTAGCTATAGTCAGGGGTGAGATTTTAGCCTCAAATGGTCAACTCGAGTAATCAACAACAGCTGCCCTAGGTTGTCTGACGACGAGCACAAGCAGCTAGGGCACCTGAAGAGGATTCTTGCCACCTCATGAGGCATTAGGGACATGACCGAGGAGTGGTTAGTCGAGGCTGGCCTTAGTCTGGCACCCCAGGGTATGGCTCGGGCCAATCCCCCTTTTACTAGTCATCTTGGCGCTATTTGATGTTACTGATACTTTGGTTTTTTTTGATAAGATTATGGTGAATCTCAGGAACCTGCGGGGGCATGCCTTCTTGCACCTCTGGCTCCTTAGTCCGGATCCTTCTGCGGCATTAACCCGGTAAGAGGTGACCGGCGGGCCGGGGCGCCAGAGCCGATCGCCTTCGTAAGAAGACAAAATTGTGAACACCTATAGTTGGCCAAGTCTGTCGCCGCTTGGATGTATGCCACAAACAGAAGCGGTAGCCTGTGGGACATGACCCTGAGGCGCTTGAGGCCAGGCTTAGGTTCCCCTACACCTGGTGACCGAGGCTTTTATTGTCCTAGTGGAAGATTCCGCCATCACAGATGCCCCAACTCATGGAGGTACAGGGTGGCCTTCCTCGGGGATGTCGAGGAGCGACCATCACCTCGACCCGCTCCTTTTCCTATCCTGCTTTCGTCTTTCTAAGGGTCGGGCAGCTACTTCTTGTCTTCCTGTGGTGGCTTAGGGTGAGTAGGGTGCCCTCTAATAATAAGGGTGGAAGAGTCGTTACTTTTTGTTAGCTATAGTCAGGGGTGAGATTTTAGCCTCAAATGGTCAACTCGAGTAATCAACAACAGCTGCCCTAGGTGTCTGACGACGAGCACAAGCAGCTAGGGCACCTGAAGAGGATTCTTGCCACCGTCATGAGGCAATAGGGACATGACCGAGGAGTGGTTAGTCGAGGCTGGCCTTAGTCTGGCACCCCAGGGTATGGCTCGGGCCAATCCCCCTTTTACTAGTCATCTTGGCGCTATTTGATGTTACTGATACTTTTTGGTTTTTTTGATAGATATGGTGAATCTCAGGAACCTGCGGGGGATGCCTCTTGCACCTCTGGCTCCTTAGTCCGATCCTTCTGCGGCATAACCCGTAAGAGGTTCGAGGCGGCCGGGGAGCCCAGAGCCCGATCGCCTGCGTAAGAAGACAAAAATTGTGACACCTAAGTTGCCCAAGTCTGTCGCAGCTTGGATGTCTGCCACCAACGCAAGCGGTAGCCTGGGGGCATGACCCCGAGGTCCTGCCCCTCGGGAGATGAGTGGGAGCTAATAAAGGGCACGGAGTGCACCGGGAAGGAGAGATTGGGTAAAGCAACCCGATCGACCTCGGTGCGTGATCTCTACCGCACCCGAGCCCGCTCCAAGGATGAGCCTTTTCAGGCTCTTTTCATGGGGGAGTTGCTTGAGGGGGAGGTGTTCGACCCTCTCGCTATGCACTGGCCGAGATTGACCCTCGGAAGTCGAGTTTGGATGGACAGCGTGGCCTCTGTGACTTACTCCCGAGGCACCCTTATCCCTAACATTGCCAAGCAGTTGTATAGTTCGCCTTCTGAGGTATTGATCGAGAAGACTACCAAGTCTTTGGTCTGGGTATAGATATCTTCTTCTCTCTTGGTTCTCGTCCAGCCTTCTTTGCTTACAACTGATCGTTTCTCTATGCAGAACCTGCACTATTACATGATGCTGGTGGACCATGTTCAGGATGCTGGTCGGATAATCAGTAGCTTGGGGGATAAGAATGCCGAGCTCCGTAGCCAAATCGAGGAACTGAAGGTGGGCATGAGGCTGGAGGCTGTGGCGACGGCCAAACAACGGGCCACTGACCTGAAGGGGGAGGTTGCTTGGCTCAAGCTGGAGCTCGTGGGCGTTGGGCAACAGTAGGCAAGTCTTCGGGAATAGTTGAAGGAGTCCCATGGATGGATTCGCTCGATGGAAGGCGAATTGCTGGACCTGTCCCAGAGCCGAGAAGAGGCTCACGCATCGACGAAGAAGGTCGAGGAGGCTCTCGTGGAGGAAACCATGGCGACTTCTGCAAAGAACCGCAAACTAATTGAAGAATACAAGGAGTCCTATGGGTTTCAGCTTGGGCTACATAGGTCAGGGCAGGTCTCGTATGAGTACAGGTACTAAGTTGCCGTGTCACGGTTTTGGGCCCGGTTACTCGACCTGCATTTTGACGTGGATCCCTTCTCGTGTTTTCCCAAGGATGATGATGTCATGATGCCCGAGGAAGTTCCCTTCGAAAATAGCACGGATTTTCCCAGGAACTAGGTTGTGTCCCTCGCTTCCCTTTTCTTTCCTTTTTGATGGTCGATCGTCGCTATTTTGTCTTGAATGTCGCGATCGATTAGGTTATGTAAAAATTTTTCATCAATGAAACTTTCTTTGCCACTTTTGCATGTCCTTGCATCATTCTTTGGTAGTAGGGCTCTTGCTCGATAGGCTTTTCAAACATAAAACTTCTTCAAATTCGATATGTGCCACGTCCTTAGCAATGATCGCCCTTTCTGCGTCGTTAAGCGATAACTACCATCTCGGACCACCATGGTTACTCGGTAAGAGCCTTCCTAGCTCAGAGCCAGCTTGCCTCGGGAGTGAGTTGGGTCGTTGACCTTAGCTTTTCATAGGACTAAGTTGCCAAGCTTGATCAACCGAGGGCGCACCCTTCGGTTGTAAAGTCTCGCGACAGCTCTCCTATAAGAGATGGCATAGAGATGTGCGTTAGCTTTCCGTTCCTCAACGAGATCCAAGCTGGCTTGGAGACTACTCTCGGATGTGACATTGTTGAAGTTCTCGGTTTGGGGGGTTGGGAAGACCACCTCGGGCAGGAGTACTACCTCGGTACCGAACGTCAAACTGAAAGGTGATTCCCTTGTGGCGGTCTTCGGTGTTGTTCGGGAGGCCCATAGTATGCTCGAGAGTTCATCGACCCAAGTACCCTGAGCTCTCGTAACCCTTTTCTTTATACCTTCCAGTATCACCTGGTTGGTCACTTCGGCCAGGTCGTTGGTTTGCGGGTGGGCTACCGAGCTAAACCTCAGCTATATTTCGTAGCCCACACAAAAGCTTTTGAACCTTTTGTTGTTGAACCGTGTGTCATTGTCAGTGATGATGGCTTTGGGGGTGCCGAAGCAAGTAATGATGTTCCTTCATATGAATCCTTCTACCTGCTTCACGGTGATGGACGCCAACGACTCGGCTTCCACCCACTTTGTGAAGTAGTCCACTCCGACGATGAGGAATTTCCTTTGCCCCGAGGTTGGTGGGAAAGGGCCAAGGAGGTCCATCCCCCATTGCGCGAAGGGTCATGCGCTGTCCAGGGGGTTCAGAGGAACCGTGGGTTGATGAGGTGCCCGAGAATATTTTTGACACTACAGGCACCGCTATATGTAAGCCATGGCATCCCGACGTATGTTTGACCAGTAGTATCCTTGTCGGAGGACGAAGGCTAAGGTTCGACTACCAATGTGCTCCCCGCAGATCCCTTTGTGAACCTCGGTTAACAACAATTGGGCTTCCTCGGGGTTCAAGCAGCGTAGGAGCAGTTGGGTGAATGACCTCCGATAAACTTGTCCGTTCATCTCGCAAAAACACACCTGCATGCGCCAGAGCTGTCGGGAGGCCACCTTATCGACTAGTAGTGTCACGTCTTTTTTGTAGCAGAGGATTTCTTCCACCTAGGTTGGGGTTGCGTCTGTGGTGGCCACCTCTTCGGCTGCAATAATTCGGTAAGGAGGTCGTTTGACTTCCAGAGGTGGTTCGGTGTCCTGACCCGAGGCGAGCCTCGCCAACGTGTTGGCTTGTTTGTTCTACGCCCGCGACACCCTTGTTATGACGAAGTACTAGAAGCGGCTAACAAGTTTTTTTTGCCTCAGACAGGTATTTTTTCATGGTGGCATCCCAAGCCACATAGTCTCTGTTGATATGGCCGACCATTAGTTGAGAGTCAGTGAAAACTTCGATGCCTTTGACTTGTAGCTCGAGGGCCAACTTGAGGCCAGATAGGAACGCTTCGTATTCGGCTTCATTGTTAGTGGCCTTGAACCCGAAGTGGAGTGCGTGCTTGAATGTCCGACTGTTGGGCTTTTGAGGATGAGGCTAGCCCCGCCCCCTTTTACATTCACTGAGCCGTCGACATGCAAGCTCCACCGTTGCTCAGTATGCTCGTCGTCGCTATTGCTAAGAGGAGTCAATTCTGAGATGAAAACAGCAATGACCTGGGCCTTGATGGCCTTCCTCGGGACATATTGTATGTCGAATTCCCTAAGTTCGACTGACCACTTGAGCATTCATCCAGACACGTCGAATTTTGACAAGATCTGCCGCAATGGCTGGTCGGTTATTACTTTGATAGGGTGGGCATGGAAGTAAGGTTGTAGCTTTCTAGTCATTTGAACAAGTGCTAAGACCAATCTTTCCACCGGTTGATATCTCACCTTGGGCCCATTAAGGATGTGGCTCAGGTAATAGATTGGCTGTTGCACTTCGGAATCTTCTCGGGTCAGGACAGAACTGACGGCGTGCTCGGAAGTCGCAAGGTGGAGGCTGAGCGGTTCTCCTGGGGAGACCATAGCAAGTTGGGGTAGGTGCGCTAGGTGCTCCTTTAATCGGCCAAAGGCCTCTTGACATTCTGAGGTTCATTCAAAGTTCTTCGGGCTCTTCAGGATTTGGAAGAAGGGAAGACATTTGTCTCTCGATCGAGATAAAAACCGAGTCAGGGTAGCGAGCCTCCCAGCCAAACGCCGGACCTCCTTTACCGACCGGGGAGGTTCCATGTTGATGATAGCTTGAACTTTTTCTAGGTTGGCGTTTATTCCCCTTCGATGGATAATGAATTCGAGGAATTTTCCCAAGCTAACCCCCAAGACACACTTGGCAGGATTGAGGCGCATGTCGTATTTCCACAATGTCATGAATGTCTTGGTGAGATCCATTAGGTGAGTCATGGTGGACTTACTTTTGACGATCATGTCATCAATGTACACCTCCATGTTTCTTCCAATCCGATGGGTGAACATCTTGTTCATTATCCTTTGATAGATTGCCCTTGCATTCTTCAACTCGAATGACATGACTGTGCAAAAGTAAACTCCTCGGTTTGTGATGAATGTCATATGTTCTTGGTCTTCAGGCACCATCTTGATTTGGTTGTGTCCCGAGAACGTGTCCAGGAACGTGAGGAGCTCATGCCTCGAGGTTGCGTCGACTAGCTGGTCAATCCTCAGTAGTAGATAGTAGTCCTTCGGGCATGCTCGATTGAGGTCAGTGTAGTCAACACACATTCTCCAATTTCCATTAGGCTTTTTAACGAGAACTACATTCTACAGCCATCGGGGATATTTTGCTTTTGCGATGAATCCTGTCACCAAGAGTCGCTCTATCTCATCGTTGACTGCCTTTTGTCGGTCAAGTGCCAACTTCCGGGGCCGCTATTTCACCGGTCGCGCTTGGGGACTGATATTCAGGTGGTGTTGTGTGACCGCTCAGTCGATCCTGGGCATGTCCACTATTGACCAAGCAAAGACGTCAGCGTTTTCAATTAACAGGTTGATGAGATTCTCTCTTTCCTCCTCTGGTTGCCCCGACCCGACCCTAACGACCCTATTTGGTCGGTCATGACATAGCAGGACTTCTTGGGTGTGCTTGGTCGGTTCGGGTCGTTGTGTTGGCTTGGCAATGTCCCGAGGGTCAGCGATAGGATGCTCGTGTCTTGACTTCTTGGGTAATGTGATGGCCACCAGGTAACATTGTCGAGATTCCTGACGATCGCTCCTTGCTTCCCCGACCCCTGCTTGGGTCGGGAACTTTATTGTGCGATGGTATATGGAGATGACCGCTCTAAGCTTGTTGAGGGTTGGTCAACCTATGATGGCATTATATGCCGAAGGGAGTTCCACCATCATAAAGGTTACCATGACCGTCTTGACCTGCAGGTCCCTAGGTGATTGACAGGACAGTAATGCCAAGGGACGAAATGGAGTCGCCTGTAAATCCGGTAAGCACTGATTGACTTGGGGCGAGGTCTTCCTTAGTCATGCCGAATTTTCGGAAGGCATCAAAGTATAGGATATCAGCGAAGCTCCCGGTGTCTATCATGATCCTTTTAACCTGAGCATTGGTAATCCTGGCCGAGATGACTAGCGCGTCGTCATGCTACAGGTACTCGGTCTCTCCAGCCGAGAAGGTGAACTCGAGCACTTGGGGTTGCCTTGGGCGTTTTTCAACGACTGCTCAGGCATAAGCCTTTCACCCTGCCATGCTATATCCCCCTGAAGTCAGACCACCGCTGATCACATCAATCTGCTTCTCAACTGGGCCCAAGGGACAAGGCGACATTTCGCACGACCTCCTAATGTACTGACCCAAGTGCCCCCGGCGTATGAGTTCTTCAATTTGATTCTTGAGGTCGTGACATTCCTCGGTGTCGTGTCCATAATCGCGATGAAACCGACAGTACTTCAAACGGTCTCTGAGCTCACGTGGTGCCTTCATCGGGTTTGGGGCCTTTAGGAGTCCCTTCTCCTTGATCTACAAGAATATCTCCCTCCTGGAGGAATTCAAAGGTGGGAGTGGGGGCCTCGGGAGTGTTGTGTTGAGTCGGTCGATTCTTCTTCTTGGCGGCACCGGGGGCTACTCTCGGGTTGGTTCCACTCGCGACCTCTTGTGCTCCTTGCGCTTTCCTACCACCAATGCTTCAGTGGCAATGTACTGGTTAGCATATTGAAGCATTTCAGGGATGGCCATAAGCGGCCACTCGATCAATGACCAGAAGAACCTAGAAGGTCGGATTCATATTAAGAACACCTGCATTACCAAAGAAGGGTGAGCGTCGAGCAGCCCCCGGATTTCAGTAGCAAAGCATGTCACAAAATGAGAGAGTGGCTCGTCGTCCTTTTGCTGAGACCGAGGAGCAGAGTTGCAAATGGCTTCGGTCGCACACTGGCCAGGAAGTTGAGCTCGAACTCTTTGGCCAATTGGTCGAAAGAGGCGATCGAGGCCAGCCTGAGTTGGTTGTACCACATCCAAGCTGGGCCTCGGAGCGAGGTGGGGAATGTCTTGCACATGAGGGCGTCCGAAGTACTGTATAGGGTCATTTGGGCTCGAAAGGCGGCAACATGTTCCGTCGGATTGGAGCCGCTATCGTAGGCTTTGAGAACAGGAAGACTGAAGCTTGGAGGGACTGGCTTGTCCTGAATCTCGGGTGTGAAAGGCGATCCTCCTGAAGAGGTCTCGCCAAGATCCTCCTTGGACTTGTTAAATTCTCATTGAACCTCATCCAGGCGTCGATTTACGAGTGCAGTTATGCCCGGAGGGAGTCTGCCAAGTCAGACAACAGTGTGTCGAGCTCGGGGTTGCCGATGTGGGGGTGTTGAGGGCTTCGCGCATCGTGCATAGGTATTAGCCTTGGGCTCAATGGTCATTTGGGTGACACGACGACGTTCGTCGTCACGGGCTATCAGTGAGCCAAGGGTGGTGCAGGAAAGGGTGGAGGCTGTGTGGGAGCCGAGGGCGGCAACTCCCATTATGGTGTCGGCAGGAGTGTTGGGAGTTGTCCGGGAGGCAAAATGAGGGGAACGATGGTTTGCATCATCCATGCTAGGACTTGAACTTAGTGCATCAGGCTAAGGAATGCCTCGGCGGAGATGGAAGATTGAGCAGCAACCATTCCTGGGGGTGATAACCCCAGGTCAGTGAACAACCGCCAATAGCGCCCCGCGGTCGCTATGGAGCCATTGGCCTCCTGCTCGGGGGGAGGCAGGTGTTGCTCCCCAAACCCAAGGGTTGAGTGGGTCAGGAGGCGCTCATTGCCCAAGTGTTCGGCCATGTTGCTTGGTTGAGGTTGATCTTGCGTCATCGGGCCCTCCTTCTAGCGCCAAAATGATTGTGATCCTTTACACCGTGGCTGAGGGGTCAGCACGGCTTGGTTCGATCCCGAGTGTGCAAGATCGTCCACATAGATACTTGAGCAGCAAGAGTCGTTGGGCTTAGGCTTTGGTTTCAAGATCTGGAGACTCCCCCTTTGGATGGCCGCCCTCCTTGTATTGCCTGTCCTTGCTCGACTCCTCCAACGATTTTGTTAGAACTAGGTAGAAAAGTCAAATTGAGAATCCTCTCTCGTTGGCGGCCCCGCGACGGGTTTTTATCCTCTCGTCGAGGGGTTAGCTGTACGTGCCATGGCATCGGGTGACGGTGTTATACTCGGTGACGTCCCGACTTTCACGGGTCTGCGTTGTACTCGATTAGCACCGTCCCGATTCTCGCGGGACGACGTTGTACCCAATTGGAGCCATCCCGATTTTCACAGAACAACGCTGTACTCTGGTGGCGTCATCCCATAGAGATCGGACGACGTCATCCCATGGAGATCGGATGGCGTTGTCCTGTGGAGATCGGACGACACGGTATTTGGTCGGTGTCATCCTGACTTTCGCGGGATGGCGCTGTACTTGGGTAGCACCGTCCTGCGAAGATTGGATGACGTGATATTTGGTCGGCGCCATCCCGACTTCCGCGGGATGGCACTGTACTTGAGTAGTGTCGTCCCACGAAGATCGGGTGGTGCGGTACTTGCTCGGGATGGTGTTGTACTTAGGTGGTATAGCTCGTTATGTTGACCCTGTGACTGTTGTGGCTGTGCACAGTGGTTGGTGGGCAAGCTGTCAAAGTATGCCCTATCACCGACCTTTCTATTTTCTTCTCTATTTATCCAATTACATATACACCCCCACATTTGCTCTGAATTACAAAACTATTAATTCATCTTTACCAACTACAGCGATCAGATTTCACGAATATTAAAGCCTATCTAACCCGCTTAGATCATTAGCTTTGAGATTGGCACTTGCGTCGAGTTAAATATCAGATTCGAGCACCTTGATTATTAGCAACTATTTCTTTTGTGAAAATAATTATCTCTTTTGGTAAACAATTGAACTTGACATTCTATTACTTTATCTTTAGTAATTAATTTGACATCTCAAAATTATTATTTGAATTTTGTATATAATAAATGTATATATCACATATACTTTTATGTTTTCATCTTTTCATTTTCTAATTCTTATATAATTTTAAATTATCGTTATCCAATTTATACATGACATTGGCACCTGACGCGATAATACAATCATCATCGTTAATAGCAACCGACAAATTATTAATTAGACCAAATTAGTGATCATAAGATATAAGATGGCCGATAATTAGGCCAGCTCCCATTTATTGATGATATAGGGAGTCACAAAAGAAGATGATAACCAATTATAGGCACAAACCACATCTCCATTTGCATGCCACAAACTCCTCCCTCTCACTTTCTCTTCCGCTGCCACCAAGAAAAAGCTGCAGCCTTCACTGGAGGATCAACTGGGCAAGAGCGAGGGCATTGCTCACCATCTTCATCAAGAAATCATCTTGCTTGGCCAAGGGATTTGCCTTATAAATCTCCGCGAAAGCATCATCGCATGTGCCGTAGTACGATATGACTGCACTCAGCATGCTGTTGGCTGTCCCTGCATCGTGCCCGGCGACGGCGGCGCTCCCCGTCGCGAGATCATCGAATGCATCATCGTACTGTTTGAGGCAGACGTCCAGTGCCTGCTTCACTTGGGGGGTTGTGGTGGGGCTGACGGCAAAGGTCGACGCTACGGCCTTCGCGGTTTGGGTGTGATCGATGGTCATCTTGATGTGCATGGCGAGTAAGGACGCAGCGTCGATGACAATATATGACTGGCCGTAAGTAGTGGACGCGTAGATGCAAAGGAATGGGTAGTCTGTGTGGGAACATATGCTAGCGACCTCGCCAATATTGTTCGTGGGACCGGCAGAGGCGAAAGGGAGGAGGGAAGAGAAAAGGGAGAGAAGGATGAGGAGGAGGTGGCTTGGCCTCATGGTTGCTGGCTGAGGAATGGGAAGCCCGGCGCCGAGAACAAATGCATGCGATCCTAATAAATAGCAGACGAAGAACTTTGCTGGCCTCAGATTTGTAACTGCAATGCTCTCTATATTAAGCCTGTGTGCAACCATATTTATCATCAATAAATATAAATACCTATTTTCACCAATAAATTTATTTTATATATTAATTGATCCATTTTTACGATATCATCTCGATTATTATTTGATAGGAACGATTTTATCTTATGCCAACTCATCTGTCATTGATGCTGACACCTAATTATAGCTTGAAGTTATTAATCTCAAAATGATGTCGTAGTGCATCTCCATATATCCCACGTCAATGACCGACAATAACCGTTCTATCTTATCTTGGATAATGGACCAACTAACTCATCGGTTGACAATACTTATGACATCATCATTATTTAATATAAGAAAATCCTTAGGATTATATGGTCATGTAGTATATGCTAATAATAATAATAAAACAAAAAAAAAAGTTATTTTAACATGAGTATCTTTTATATATCATAGATTTTAGTTGATAGAATATATATATATATATATATATAAAGTGAATTCTACACGGGGCTCACCCTAATATAGGGTCAGATTAACTCTCCATTGAAAGTGGAAGTTATCACTTAGGCCCTATCTTTAAATCTGACAATGAAGGGTTTATTTAAATTATAGGCTATTTGTCTCCCAACAATTTAGGCAAAATGAAGCTCATATTTGATACAATCAATTTTTATTATAAGTTTGATATGATGGTATCGATCCAACTTGTTTCTGAGCATTATAGTGTGTGGAATAGGTAAAGAAATAAATCTTAAACCACAACAATCGTGAATTTCTCCAAGGTAATATAAATATTCACGTCTCATATCACTTATCGTATTCTTGTGTGGAATAGATCAAGTTAGCATTGATCTGATTGATCACGGGAGAACGATATCTAGTTTAAGGGCTAAAATCTAATTCGGTAAGTTCGGAATGATATAATTGAGACGTCGTTTTGTATATCATTTATGTAATTACCAATTTAATAGAAAAAACATTTTCTTCAAGTGTTATATGTGGATGTAGTATGTACAGTATGTTTTTTTTGCCATGAGTTCTTATCGACCGATGATAATGACGGTATTGACAATTTTTGTCATTATCTTTCTATCTTCTATTTATTGTAGTTTAGGATAGTATTAACAGAAAAAGAGGGTCAACATTAGCCAAAAGGATTGCATTTGGTGGAGGTTCATCAATCAAGGGGCATTTGGTTAGTCTTTGTTGGCTTTTCTCGTATTTCTTTAGGGAGGAAAGAGAATAATAGAAAGAATTAGGATTACTTTCAATTAGAGAATAATTATATATTACTGCTGTAGTTATATATGATTAGTATTTCATAATGAGATTCCTATATTTATGAAAATAAAATATTTTACCATAATTATCCTCACATTGTCAATTTTGTAGTGAATGAAAATGGTAAAAATATAATTTCATATAAACTTTTGACGTCACTAAGAATGCATAGATAAAAACTTATATGATCACCTTTCTTATGAATTTGTGGATTTCTAATCATAGATTAACACTTACTTAATCCTAATCCATTATATATTTATTTCCACAAAACAAGTACAATTCTAATTCTTTATATGATATCATGAATACTCTTTCTTTTTGTATTTGTACTCTTATCGGTGTTATTATAGTTTTAGCGGATGAAGAACTTCTAGGCATGGCCGATGACCTACGTCGATATTCTTGTCTTCACTGCTCACCGTGAGATGTTCCTCTAATCCTCCTTCTCGTACTTAGCCTAAGGGACATCGCGCTTCCGCTCCTCTCCCTTGTCCTAGGCGGTTGATTGCTAGCGGTGCTATGCACCACTATCGGACTCGTCGTCACTCCCACTGTTGTCCGCCTTGCCCCAATAGTCCAACGCCTCGATCATGTTACAATCCTCTACCAAGGCCTGGTAGCACTCCAACGCTTGGCGGAACTCCACCCTACCAATTGCATCACGATGGCAGACCACTAGTTCAAGGTGCCCTCCGAGTACACCACTAAGGTTTACTTGAAAAGCTTGTCCTCCTCTCGCGTCCATAGCCTCGTCACTGCCCCCATGAACTGCTTCGAGAACATCGACATCAAGTCACCCTCACCCATTCGTCTTACTCTTCTTTTGCAAGGAATGAGAGGGTTGGTGGCATAATGTTTTTTACTCAACGTTGTCACTGGTCCACCATTCATAGCGCAATTAGAGGCATGTAAAGTGCTAGTCATAGGTGATACACATTCTTTTTGCTCATTATATTATTTGATATTTTATCACTTTATATTGTTTGTTGTATATATGCATGTATATTTTGTTATATCTATGGATCTGTACAATGAGAATCAGATCATGATGAGATCACGATAATGAGGCCAATTCACCTTTAAACACAGATCCTAAATAATTTCGGTCGTAGGTTACGCGAGAGGGACATCGAGATAACCGAACAAACTAGTGTCTTGTATACCCGTACATATGATGAAGGCAACTGGTCTCATAGCTGCTCATGTGGGGACATTAGGGATACAGTGTAGGTGCTCATTAGAGAATGAGTTTACTGATTGATTCACTCACGACATATTGGATGGTTAAAGATACCTTCATTATCAAACAATGATTCGGTTGTCCCAGTGGTGTACCTGGTCTTTAAACTTGAGACACCAAGGATATCCTATATGAGTACTCTATTCTTTGATACCAGACTTATAGGCTTGGAAGTTCCAGATTTATCACAACCGGTCATCAGGAGTGACAGCCAACCTTACAAGGACCATTATGTATCAATAGAGGATCATCCACTCTTGATGTCATGAGAGAAATATCTCATGTGTTCTTGCTCAGACAAATCCCTGACCAGAATTATTCAGATTGAGAGAGAAAGTGTTCTCTAAGATAATACAATTAGAGCGAGACTCGAGTAGAAATTCTATGAGCATAACAATACCATGTCCGGTCTACAATCTTTGGGATATTAGATGGATGAGGAACTATAAATACATGATAACTAAGGACAAACATGTCCAATGGATTGGATTTCCCTATATCGTTTGGAGACTACGATGTAGTGGCCTAGTACGCCCATAGTCGATGAGTTGAGTGAATTATTATGAAGATAATAATTCACTAAGCCAAAAGGAGTTTTGATAGGTATGACTCATAGCCAACTCAATATTGGGCCTAGAGGATTATACACATATGGTAGGCATTGCAATGAGTAGAGGTTCGGATATGAGATATCTATCGGAGCCCCTATCTTATTGGATATCCAATAAGCCTTTGAATTATTGGATCCTATGTATGAGATCCAATAAGAGCCAATGAAAGATTATTAGATAGAGATCTACTAATCTAAGAGGCTCAGGTAGTTAGATAGAGATCCAATACCCAATAAAGCAGGATCCATTATGGTTAAGTTGGCAAAGGGCCTCTAGAAATAGGAGGGAACCAAATGTTCATAGGCTAGAGCTTCTTTTGGTTATCATATCCTATTCTTCTCTCCCCTTCTCCTTCTCAAATAACAGGCATGGAGATTTAAGGAGCGTCATCGCAGCCTTGCTATGTGAATCACCACTAAAAATGATGACACTTGACTTCCTTTATCCTCTCCTATAGAGCTACAGGGATTCAGGGATATATAATCTCCCTAAGTAAAACACAATCTTTCATATACGTAGTTTTCAATTTTACAAATTTTGCGCATAAATCTTTGCATGATGATAAATACAATTTATTAGAAATTTGAGGTTTTTTTTTTGTTCTTTCGCTACGTATGTGATGTTACCCCTAGATTTCTCTACAAATCCGAGCATCGACCTCACGTGCCACCGACATTGTCACCGGTTTATAGTTTGCATTGCAACTAGAGGTGTGCGAGGGTGACATTCTAGAAGAGATCTGAGCCTTAGCCTCGCATGCCACTGGCATCACTGGCCTTACGCCCCATCGATGCCACTACCATCCGCAAGGGAAGTTTATAAGAAATTATTTTTTTACCCCTTTCATTCATGATGAAATTGACAACATGTAGAGAATTGTGATAAATGTTTTATTTTCATAAGTGTAGTGATCCCAATACTACTTTTTAAAGTATAGGAACCACGATAATAATCTTATTTAAGGTAATATGTCATTATACCTTTCAATTTGTAGTACTTTTACATGGATCCAAGAGTACCTATTTATATTGACTAAAAGATAAAGTATAAGTTTTTTAAACTAATAAAAAAACTCTACTATATCCCAAATAAATCTTTTCAAACTAATCTATTTATTTAAATCTAAATATTTATCTTTTACCTTATCTAATCTTAACTATTTGATTTTATTTACACACCTTAATTCAAATAGTTATAACTTGAAGTTATCTTTCGAATAAAATATTTCTTTTGCCAAAGTTTTTGTGAAGATATCGATAAAATCTTTGGTGCTACATCCACTATGCTACATCTACTATTTTTGTATCTTTAACATTCTTTGGAGTCTTTAGTGGTTGTTCATCTTCACTTTTCTCAGGAGACTTAGCACAACAACTATTGTCTTTTGATAGTTGAGACTTTTTAGCTTGTTATCCTTTTGAATATTTATCATCATAAATTTTTTTAAAGTTGTCATCCTCATTTGTAACAAGTTTACCAATGGTAGATGGAATAAAATCCAAAATTTTTCGCTTCTTGAATTGTAGCTCTTCATTGTTCTCATTAAAACTTTTATCAACTTTAGTCTTATTTTAAAACATCTTCTTATCAGTTTGAATTTTAAAAGGCTTGTTATGTGAGATAGTTTGTATAGACCCATAAAAATTTAAATCATCATAACTTTTATACTATAATGTCTATTCATTAGTAACAGTAGCATTAGTATGGAAGGAGAAATCCAAAAAAAATAAAAGAAACATTTTATTTTTTTGTCATCCTTAGAATTGCTATCAATTTTTTAATTTTCTTATCATAAATTAAATATTTTTCATCATAAAAAATAGCATAATATTCTTTTCTCATCAGTTGCCCTAACTTAATGATATTTTGTTTTAAACTAGAAATAAACATCACATAATCAGTACATTTTTTTATCAGATTTGGTGTTCATAGAAATTGTTCTTTTTCATTCCAATTGAATCTTGATGTCATTTCCTATCTGCATTATAAATTTGATTGAATCATCAGTCTTTAAAATAAATTATGTCCCTTGTCATATAATTACTACATCAATTATCCAAAAACCAAACTGATCTAGAATATTCTTCATTAGATGCTATAAAGAAAATATTTTCTTTATCCATTTTTTCATTATTTTTTCTCATGATAATTTATTTAATTTTTGTTCCAGTAATCTTTTTCAAGATGATGATATTTTTTTTATATCAAGAGCATAGATTTTTATTTTTGTACCAACAATCTTTTTTAATATATCTAATTTTTTTTAACAAAAATATCGATAGGTTTAGTTCCTTTGACCCTCCTTTGATCGTTCATGATCTCTGCTAATTTGATCTCTCCCTTGAGATCTAGCTTCTAAAATTTTCTTTTAGTTCTTCTTTTGATATATCTTTATTTGAAGAACATGTTTGAAGTTTTTTCTAAAAATATATTTACTTTTTTGTTCATGAGCTAAAGGGAGTCCATTACTTCATCGATAGATAATGTATTTGTATCTTTAGCTTCTTCTATAGTAATATAAATCATATCAAATTTTGGAGATAAATTTTATAAAATATTTTCTACTACAATTTGATATTTTAGATTTTTACTATAAGATCTCATTTGGTTCATAATACAAGATACTTTTCAAGAAGAAATCAATGATAGATTCAAAATCTTTCATCATAAAAGTTTTAAATTCATATTGATGAATTTAAAATTTTGAAATGTTTACCTTGTTTGTGCCTCCGAACACATTTTTTGGTATTTTTCAGGTTTATGGTAATGTAGATTTCATAATGATTCGGGGAAATAGGGAATCATCCATTGCTTATTGTAGCATATAGATGGCTCTAGCATCTTTTTGTATATTCTCATTCATTTTATTTGTTTATCTTTAATAATATTAGGATCTTGTAGATCATACTTAACAAAATTATTTTTTACCAAATTTCATAATCCTTATGAGATAAATAAAAATTTCATCTTAACCGTCTAAAATTGATAATTATTACCTTTAAAGATAGAAAGAAATAGATTATAAACACTTACTTCAATGCCTACTTTTTTTCTGGATCTACTAATATTTTCTTCGAAGTATTAGCTTTTCTAAAAAAAAAGGGAAGAGAATAGTAGAAGGATCTTGAAACTTTTGGATTGAACCAAAAGCACCATTTTATATTGACTAAAAGATAAAGTATAATTTTTTTAAAATAATAAAAAATCTATCAAATCTCAAATAAATTTTTTCATCCTAATTTATTTATTTAAATTTAAATTTTTATCTTTTAATTTTTTTAATCAACTATGTAAATTAATCTTAACAGTCTCGTCATTTTTCATGTCAAATGACATGATTTAGGCATTAGGAAACTTGAAGAGCAGGCAAGTGTTGCCTCAAGATCAGGTTTCCTTCACCAAATCTACGACTTGATTGAAAGATACATTCTGCCTAAACGAAGTCACTTTCCAGTACAAAAATGGCAGCATTGTTCTGCACAGTAGATTTGGTAATAACTCTCTGCAAGCACATGAGTAAATTAGCCCCACTTGACTGTGTTCCCTTTCTTCTCTGTC
Source organism: Musa balbisiana (assembly GCA_004837865.1). Classification (NCBI taxonomy): domain Eukaryota; kingdom Viridiplantae; phylum Streptophyta; class Magnoliopsida; order Zingiberales; family Musaceae; genus Musa; species Musa balbisiana. The sequence continues at coordinate 36,453,662 of CM017195.1, read as the reverse complement.
AAGGAGTGTTGATGACATTACACGTTGTCTACCATCCTAGATTAAGAATCCTGAATTATTTGAGACAAAGGTCACAATAATTCTCATAATAAAACAAGGAAATGACAAGCATCACATCTACATTTTTATTCAGCAGTAAAATGTATATCCATTTTGATCAGCTTCCTCCGCCATCTACTGAGATGAACAGTTGCTGTTACAGGCTACAAAGGCAAGAAAAGTTGGCCTTCCGTTCTACTCTATTTGGTGGCCACAATAGAGGAACCAAAGAGTGTCAGTCCCTGTGCATGAATCAGAGTACACCACCAAGTTTCTATCCGTGTTACACAGTATAGTGTTAATCGAACTTTTTCTGTGAGCCCCCTCCTGTTGATAACAAAATGAATGGACCATAATCCAGCATCCAGCATGTGATATCATTAAATGCAATGTTTCTTGTTTGCACGAGCATATCTATCATTTTCATGCAGTCCTATGCAATATCTTGCTGTTATGTTGCCTTTTTCTTTCATCTATTGTTCACTGGCAATATAGCCTTCAGTTGATCGTTCACTGGTAGTCACTTCTCTGTGATTCTACCAACATAACGCTCAAAATTTGTTATCAGTGTCTTGCTCTGTGTAGTTTCAAGTAAGGAGAAGGCTGTGTAGTCACTTCATGGAGGCTTGAAACCTAGTTTTCCAAAGCAGCATGACGTTACGGTTCCTGTATTGCATCCGATACTTGCAGCGTATACGTAGATGCACGTAGCCGAGTACGTATTTTTTTACCAGGGAGGGGGCGGCGGTGTCGGAGAGCATTGTGTTGGTTGAGATCGACGCGTGGCATTCAATGGGAATCGCCACTGGCAGAGTGATAAGACTTCACAGCCCAATGCTGTGGACTTTGGTAGCTTCGGCTCTGCTGGATTCGAGGGTATGAACTGTTGTCCAATGCACAGAGAGCTCCCGCCAACCACCTGCATTGAATTCTTGCTCTATATATCTATGTTTCAGTCGCTCAGAGCTCAAACACAAAAGAGGAGCGAGTCCTCCTTTCCTTCAGGGTGTCGAGGAGATGGGGAGGGCTATGAAGTGCGCGTGTAGCCTCGGACTGATGGTCATGGCGATGGTGATGGTTGTGGGGATCGCTGAAGGGCGTCGGCTTGAGAAAGATAACTTGCTTGGCGGTGGTGGGATCGGAGGAGGGTTCGGTGGTGGAGTTGGTGGGGGCTTTGGTGGCGGGACTGGTGTCGGTGGTGGCTTTGGAGGTGGTAAAGGTGGAGGGGGTGGTTTTGGTGGTGGTGCTGGTGGCGGGGCTGGAGGTGGCTTTGGAGGCGGAGCTGGTGGAGGTGCCGGTGCTGGAGGTGGCTTTGGAGGTGGCAAGGGTGGTGGAGGCGGTGGTTTTGGAGGTGGCAAAGGTGGTGGAGCAGGTGGCGGAGGTGGTGCCGGTGGTGGCTTTGGGGGAGGCAAAGGAGGTGGAGCTGGTGGAGGTGTGGGTGGTGGAGCCGGTGGAGGGGCTGGAGGCGGAGGTGGAGCTGGTGGAGGTGCAGGTGGTGGCTTTGGGGGAGGTAAAGGAGGTGGAGCTGGTGGAGGTGTAGGTGGTGGAGTCGGTGGAGGGGCTGGAGGCGGAGGTGGAGCTGGTGGAGGTGCAGGTGGTGGCTTTGGGGGAGGTAAAGGAGGTGTAGGTGGTGGAGTCGGTGGAGGGGCTGGAGGCGGAGGTGGAGCTGGTGGAGGTGCAGGTGGTGGCATTGGGGGAGGTAAAGGAGGTGTAGGTGGTGGAGCCGGTGGAGGGGCTGGAGGCGGAGGTGGAGCTGGTGGAGGTGCAGGTGGTGGCTTTGGGGGAGGTAATGAAGGTGGAGCTGGTGTAGGTGGTGGAGCTGGTGGAGGTGTAGGTAGTGGAGCCGGTGGAGGTGCTGGAGGCGGAGGTGGAGCTGGTGGTGGTGCTGGCGGAGGAATCGGAGGTGGAGGTGGTGCTGGTGGTGGGGTTGGCGGTGGCTCCGGCGGAGGTTTTGGAGGAGGAATCGGGGGTGGTAATGGAGGGGGCTTTGGTGGAGGAGGCGGCATTGGTGGAGGCTTTGGAGGCGGCAGCGGTGCAGGTGGTGGATTTGGCGGTGGAATCGGGGGTGGTGGTGGAGGAGGAGGAGGTGGTGGGTTCTAAACGGTTCGCACGAAGGTTGAAGTAAGCCTAAGCTATTTATACTCCTATCTCATGTAATGGGAATTAGTATATTCCCAGAAATAAATATTACGTAGTTTATGGATATACTACTCTCTCTCTCTCTCTCTCTCTTCTTGTGCATGTGTTCACGTTAAAAGAAGATCTACAAACGTCATACATGTGCGCGGCTATCCATACAGCAGCTGTGTGACACGATAACACTAATACGGCGTAGTCCAAAGATCGGCCAAAGTCTTAAACATTGAAGCTAAACATGCAGCCGCATACGCGTAGAAAGGTACATGAAACGGCATGAGTTCAGCCACGTGCATGATAGACTTCTTTTCCAAAGCCCCACTTCAGCTGCGAGCCATATGGTTTTGGCCAAATTAATTATAGTTAGATTGATGAAAAAAAATTATAATCGATTAAATTTTTATTAAATTAAAATTTATCTTTATAAATATATATTGAGTTTGAAAATCTTAATGAGAGAGACAAAATAAGTGTTCGCGAGAATGATCTTTATGATTTTTTTTAGATTTATACGAGAGATATAAAAAAGAGTTATACTTGAATTAAGATAACTAACTCAAGAGCCTCATAATTAATCTTATATAATGAAGAATTATTTGTCTTTGCATTGCTAATAATATTATCAATAATATTATTAATGATGATTTTATCATGATTATTTGAAAAAAGTTAGAAAAGTTTCATATAACAAAAAAACTTACCTAATAAGTTGTATTTAAAACAAAAAATACAAAGGAATATTAGATCAATCATTCAAAACAATGTATCTCTAATTTAAAAAATACCCATATTATTCATTAATTTTTTTTATTATAATATTTTTTATCTGTCACAAAAAAAAAAACTCTGTAAAGTTCACTTAAAATATTGGGCAGGATATAAATAAACTTCTAATTACAACTAGACTAACTTATAAGACTAAAAATATGATATTATAAGTCATGATAATTAAAGAGACATGAAATGATATGATGTGACATATATTATTTTTGATAATATTTATAATATTTTTATATATCAATAAAACATTATAAATATTATTAAAAAAATATAAATAAGGAAAAATGAAAACACTATAATAGTTAAAAAGGGGTAAGAAAATGAGTGAAAATTTTGATGAAAATTTTTTTGAGAGATATTTTAGATTTTTAAAATTAAGAATATAATTTGAAAAAAATATATATATTATATTTTAAAAATACCTAAATATGAATATTTTATAGGAAAATCGACCTTAAAAAAATATGTGTTAAGTTTTGATTTACTGAAATAAATACGAAAAACTGCGAATTGGGAGGGGCATATTAGTACTTTAATTTGTATATATTTATATTTATTTTAATTTGAGCCCCGACCACTTCTGATCACTTTCCGGTAGCGATTGTTGCTTTCACTTCGGAACTCCCCAACCCCAAATTCTCATCTCTTCGAATCGATCCGATACATATAGAAACCGAGAGGGGGTAGAGCCGTCGGAGGGCTCGAAGGGGGCGAGGATGTCGCTGCGACCGGGGACGCGGGCGGAGGTGCGGAAAAAGTTGTACAAGGCCGGGGTGGACGTCGACGAGGGGCGGCGGCGGAGGGAGGGGAACCTGATCGAGATCAGGAAGAGCAAGCGCGAGGACAGCCTCATCAAGAAGAGGAGGGAGGTGCTCCTCCAGGCCGCGCAGCAGGCGATCGGCGAGCCGCCCGCCCTCTCTCCGTCGGGGATCGACAAAAAGGTGCGGCTTTTCCTTCTTTCCGCCCGAGGCGTGACCTTGATCTGTCGTGGCTTTATCTTGGAACCTAATATACGGTAGATCTGTCGGAAGAAAGGTTTAGGTTTGATCTGAGCGGAAACGTCTTCTTTGCGATGATTAATGTTCCTGTTCGCATAATCGTAGTTTGTAGTTTGCTGCAATAATGTGGTTGAAACCCCCTTTTATGTTTTTCTTCATGGTCGGATTTGGGCTTTGTTCTTGCACTTCTTCCCTTTCCTGAAGATTATTATTATTATTATTATTATTATTATTATTATTATTGTTGTTGTTGTTGTTGTTGTTGTTGTTGTTGTTGTATTAAGGATATTAACCAAACAATTATTACAGCGATAAACCTATAAAGGTGTTCATATGAAAAAATTCAAGGTATGCTATCAACTTAAAAATTCTCTTGGACAATGTTCTGCTGAAATCACTGTAGACTTCTGTTGCAATTAAAAGTGGCTGGGAGATATTGTTCGACCTTTTTTCCTACCCCAAACACAGGCCAATTTCTCCTGGCCTGATTTGGAAAAGGTTCTTGAACCTCCTGTTCTCTTAGGAAATGAACTTAATATCCCTAATTAACTACTCTTTGGACTTAAAATTCTTGCTCGATCTGGTCTATAGGAGTCCAGATCCCCACTGATGCATCATGATAGTGTGCCAAAATCTTGTCACCTAGTGAAATTAAACCTGCCAACCACAATGCAACCATTATAATAATAGATCATTGGTGGTAGTTAACATGTTGGGCAAAAGAGACGGATTCACAGGTAATACTGTAGCCCATCAATCTCAATGTCCAAGTCACATTTAGTTCTTAAATCATCCAAGAAAGTAAGGGTGGGAGGTGTGAAAGTGCAGCTTGACTTGCACTTCCCACATAACTCTTCCACATTTTGCTTGTCATAAGACAAGTTATTACAGGCACTATGATAGCTATACACTAAAGTTTACTCATAAATTATCCATATTTTACTTTGAAGGGTTTTCCATTGTCTTGAAACAAATTAGAGCAATTATATAAATGTTGAATATGTTTTATAGCTACAATCATATTTTTACTTTTTAATAACGGTTGATTGGTTGCTCGACTGGAAATCTAGATTTTAGCATCATACAGGCATGCAAAATGATGCTTAACTTGAAATATCTGAAACATCCAAATGCCTTTGTCATTGAGACGTCTCAAGTGTATAGCCTACGACATGTGCTCAAGCATCTAAAGGTTCTTGTATTATAAATATGTTTGCAGATTTTGCAATTCTTCAAGCTTATCATGAAACATTAGTTCTGATAAATTTGGTTGGTAAAAGTTGAATATACCTTTTCCCATTAAATACGTATTGATGGTTGATGAGGAGGCAATGCAATTTTTGATATTTTTGGTTGTTCTCTTTGTGTTTTCTAATGTTGTTCCTGCTCTAATGTCAGTTATCTGTGTCCATGGCAGTTAGAAAACCTCCAAGGAATGGTGCAGGGTGTATGGTCTGAAAATCCCAATACACAATTGGAAGCAACTACTCAGTTCAGGAAGCTGTTGTCAATTGGTGTGCAATAATTTTTTTTCTTAAGGATTTTAGTAGGTATCCGCATAAGAGACAAAAGCCATATCTCTCAGCCATATTTCATAACATCTTTCTAGAGCGGAGCCCTCCAATTGAAGAGGTCATTAAGGCAGGTGTTGTCCCACGTTTTGTGGAATTTCTTTCACGGCATGATCTGCCACAACTGCAGGTATTTTCATTTTTCACATTTTAAAGCGTAATGCTCTAAATATGGCAAGATTCTTTTAGTTTGTAGACACAAAACTTACTGCTATCATTCATTTGCAGTTCGAGGCTGCATGGGCACTGACCAATGTAGCTTCTGGAACTTCTGAGCACACACGAGTTGTCATTGAGCATGGTGCAGTTCCAAAGTTCATAGAACTTCTTAGTTCTCCAAATGATGATGTTAGAGAACAGGTCTATGCACTATCTCTGTTTTTCTTATGCATTATTTCTCTTTTGAAAGGTTAATTGCCTTAATAACTTCCATGATGTTATGTCAGTTCTCTTATCTTTTGATACTTTGAACAGGCTGTATGGGCACTTGGTAATGTAGCTGGTGATTCACCAAGTTGCAGAGATCTTGTTCTTAGTCATGGGGCACTTCTTCCAGTAATGGCTCAACTAAATGAGTATTCAAAAATATCAATGCTGAGAAATGCCACATGGACATTATCTAACTTATGCCGTGGAAAGCCTCCAGCACCATTTGAACAGGTCTGAGGAAGTTAAACTGCAATTATTTTCCCTTAATATGGTTTCTTGGCCATTAAATTTATACATACCACCCATCAAAATTTATTTTATATTTGCATTATTTCACTCATATGGTTTGCCAAACACTAAATATACATGTGTGCTCTTTGATTGATTTTACTTGATGGTGGCAAAAGATCTATGTAGCCGATCCCAAATAGTTGGGACTTACGGTTTTGTTGTTGTTGTTTTAGACCAAACCAGCGATTCAGATACTTCGGCATCTTATTCATTCTAGTGACGAAGAGGTTCTAACAGATGCTTGCTGGGCCCTCTCGTATCTTTCTGATGGAACAAATGACAAAATCCAATCTGTCATAGAGACAGGTGTTTGTCCAAGACTTGTGGAGCTTCTGCTGTATGTGTTTCCACATGTATAATTTTTTGTCAATTCAGTTATAATATACTTTCTTCTATATTTTTTGTCTTCCTCTCCTTGCATATTTTCTTATTATTTACATGATATTGATATTCTGCAGTCATCCATCACCGACAGTTCTTATTCCTGCCCTGAGGACGGTTGGGAACATTGTTACTGGAGATGATTCACAGACTCAGGTACTTGTTCAGTCAGGCATTGCGGTGATACCTTTTAAGAAAAAAAAATGATGGTAATTGTTGAATATGGTTCAGTTTGTCAGTTTTCGTTTGTGTGACTTCATGCCATTTGTTACACTGAGTTCATGGTTGCGTATCTTCATACTCTATATATGGACTGTAATCTATACATGTTAATCCATGGGGCACCTAAATATTGCTGACTGTTCTATGTGTGCCCCTTCCCATAATACTGAGACTAAGATGTAAAAACATACTTGCAGCTAGTTATAGACAAAGGTGCTCTCCCTTGTCTATTTCAACTCCTTACACAAAGTCACAAAAAGAGCATTAAAAAAGAAGCTTGCTGGACAATTTCCAACATTACAAGCAGGGAATAGAGCTCAGATCCAGGTAACTACTGGTGCTATATCGTCATGCTGTGCTATCTCAAGTGGGACTTATAGAATATAGCATGCGGTAAGCTTGAATCATAAGCGGGTGAGCATATGGTTTTGAGTTTGATTTGATCGAGTTATATTGTGCTCTTTGAACTTCTAGATTTATTGTGTTACTTTTTCAAAGTAGCACTCCTTTTTAGCTTCTTTTTGTGATCCTTGTTCAATTGCAACAGGCTGAGGACGGTTGGGAACATTGTTACTGGAGATGATTCACAGACTCAGGTACTTGTTCAGTCAGGCATTGCGGTGATACCTTTTAAGAAAAAAAAATGATGGTAATTGTTGAATATGGTTCAGTTTGTCAGTTTTCGTTTGTGTGACTTCATGCCATTTGTTACACTGAGTTCATGGTTGCGTATCTTCATACTCTATATATGGACTGTAATCTATACATGTTAATCCATGGGGCACCTAAATATTGCTGACTGTTCTATGTGTGCCCCTTCCCATAATACTGAGACTAAGATGTAAAAACATACTTGCAGCTAGTTATAGACAAAGGTGCTCTCCCTTGTCTATTTCAACTCCTTACACAAAGTCACAAAAAGAGCATTAAAAAAGAAGCTTGCTGGACAATTTCCAACATTACAGCAGGGAATAGAGCTCAGATCCAGGTAACTACTGGTGCTATATCGTTCATCTGTGCTATCTCAAGTGGGACTTATAGGAATATAGCATGCGGTAAGCTTGAATCATAAGCTGGTGATCATATGGTTTGAGTTTGATTTGATCGGATTATATTGTGCTCTTTGAACTTCTAGATTTATTGTGTTACTTTTTCAAAGTAGCACTCCTTTTTAGCTTCTTTTTGTGATCCTTGTTCAATTGCAACAGGCTGTTATTGATGCAAATATTATCAGTCCTCTGGTACATCTACTTCAACATGCAGAATTTGATATCAAGAAAGAGGCTGCATGGGCTATATCAAATGCCACTTCTGGCAGTTCCAATGAGCAGATTCAGTAAGCTTCTAATATTTCTTATTCTTGAAGATTTTACTTGCCCTAAACTTTTTGATCTTGTTCTATCATCAATTACAGCAACCATAACAAATTTTGTTGTTATATCAATTTGTAAATACTCATCTTAGTTACTTTTGAAGTTCTACAGTCTTGTATTAATTGTGATAAGTCTATTGACTTTGTTCTTTTGTGGTAATAGTCAAGAAGTCTGTTCATCATAATTGTGCATTAGGGATTTATTTTAACTTATATGACATGTCTTTCATCATAAACATTTTAGGAACAACGTGCTTGCATGACTAACTTAAGTTCAAGGTTTGTGGACATCCATAGTAGTGCAATTTTCTTATACACTGAAGTTATTTCCTCTTGCAAATGAAAAGAGTTTTTGAACATCTACAAAATTTGTTAAATTTTAATTACAGATGCATCAATCTGACTCATGAAAATCATTGCTTTGTTGTTTTAGGAATTTCTTAATTATATAGCTCCAAGATACCTTTTAGGAGTCTTTTTGGATCTTCTTTTACTGTGGATTACATGTAAAGTACAGTAAACCAAAACAACTTGAAATATTGTCATTTTTTGTATACCTGAGATTTTTAATTAGTGCTGATTGACCTTAACTTTACATTTCAAGTTCAACAATCTTGTATTATACTTGATACTCGACCCTATTCACTTTCTTATTTTGTATCATTTTTATTTTTTTACTCTGTCGATCATAAACGTGCACAAGGGACTTTTTTTGTTTCAAATCTATCTGACATTTTTTGCATGATGTAAATTGTAGAAACATGGTGCTTGCATATAAATTTAAGGTTTGGGGACATATACAGTGCAGTTTTCTTATGCATCAAAGTAATTTCCACTTGCATGTATTGGTTAAACTTAATTACAAATGTAACAACCTGACTCTTGAAATTTTTGCTTTGTTCTTCTAGGGCATTTGGTAAAGATGGGTTGCTCTTAGATATCTTCTTTACGAATTCTTTTGAAATATAATGGAAAACTAAGCATATAATTGAGTTTTTTGCAGTTATTTGGCGAGCCAGGGTTGCATCAAGCCTCTATGTGATCTTCTTGTCTGCCCAGACCCTAGAATTGTGACTGTATGCCTTGAAGGACTAGAGAACATACTCAAGGTCGGTGAGATCGAGAAGGATCTCGGCAAATGTGGAGTAAACCCTTATGCGCAGCTTATCGATGAATGTGAAGGATTGGATAAGATCGAGAATCTGCAGGGTCATGACAACAATGAGATCTATGAGAAGACCATAAAGCTACTGGAGAGGTATTGGGTTGAGGAAGAAGATGAAGCACAGGATGCACTAGGATCTACTGAGGGTGCTGAACATTCTTCCGAGGTCGCCGTCGGCCAACCCTCTGTCCCTTCTGGTGGCTTCAAATTCAATTGATAAATGTGAAGTCTGATCAAAGTCTAGGTTTTTCCTTTTCTTTTTCTTAATCTGTGTGTAGATCATTCTTATTCAACCATCAGCCATGTAGTTGACATGCTTAGGGCTTACATCTGGGTGAAAAAAATTGAAAGGCAAATTTGTGGATGCCTACCCTTGTGATACATTGGATTTGTGGGTTTGTTCCATCTGCATTCCAAAGAAATAAAATTACTTAATGTTTAAGAACATATAGTAGATTATGATCTCACTATCGATTCTGTCTCCTTGTATGAATTTTTCAGTTTTCTTTCTAGTGCAATGGTAAACAATATTCTGCAACCTGCTACTTCACTATTGTGTAGATTAATCATATGTCTCATAGACAACCATCTTGTCATATAATTTCAGTTTTATGAGGAATCTTTGCTAATTCAGTGACTAAACCATGGGAAAAGAAGCCCATAGTAAGTGGTAAATGTGGTCACCAGAGATTCTTATGTTTCAGTTAGATCTTTCAACCATGGAACTTGTAGGGTGCAGTTCTTGCATGTAAAATCAACACAAGCCCTTCTATTTCATCACAAGAAGCAGTTAAAGTTCGACTTACAGATCCAAATGACTCACAGCTGCAGCAGATAGTAGGTAAAGGCTTCATGCTTGATGACAATGCAACCCAGCTGATGAGTGCTAGATGTAGGGAGAGAGATCTTCTGCAAGATCCTCTACCAATCATTCTTATCTGCTGCTTGATAAAGCTCTCTATTGAACTACTTGATCACTGTCCTCAGCTTCAACTGTCGCAGACTTCAGCCACCGTGCGAGGTTGGTCAAGAATGGTGTGTAAACGAAGTAGCAGGTTGATGTCCAACTGACTAATCCCTGGAAGCAGAGAAAGCAATCTGCTGTGGTCATCTTCACTGTGTAATTGCAAGAACAACTGGACAATTGCTAGACTCTCACCTCACCAAAGAGTTGGACATCAGCACCAGGGTAATTCCACAGATGAAACAGTCTGAAGTTTGAAGGATTTCCAACATCAATGGAGTTGAACATGCTTCGATCACTTGTTATTTGCAGAAAAATGGAGAGAGAAACAAGCTGAATTCTCCTTACTTGATCATTGGAATCTCAGCGAGGGGGCATGCAACACCAACAAAGCAAGCCAAGGCAAATCCAAGCCATGTGCCATCCAGGAAAACCCATATGAACTCTGCCAGTGCAAACAAGGTGTAGGCTTCGACATTGTCAGCCACTCCAGCTTTGTACAGTTCAGCACTCAATTCGATGAAAGCTGCAAGTGTTCTGATGAACCAAAACCGGAGACTTGCATGAGGTTGAAGACCTTAAACACAAGGGGAAGCAAACAGCTGAGATGGCATACATCAGTGAGATTGCTGTCTTCTCCACACTCCCTACTCCAACCTTCGATTTGGAAGGTGCTTTTTCATCCAAAAGCAGCTGCAACAGTCCCACAGTGCAATAAAATGCCCCGAGCATAGGAGGAACCTGATCGCAGGTTAAACAACATTCCATCAAACACCTTCAAGGCACTACAAAGCACGTAAGAGTAGAAGTAACAGAGAGAACACTAGAGGGTGGTACCCAGATATTGGTGTGCAGAGGGCCAACATCAACTGCTCCATTTTTGTAGATCATAAGATTCACCCTCGAGTGAAGCCCATCAAGAAGAGGACCCAAGAAGAAGCCTGCGCCGAAGAGGGTAAGGGAAATAGAAGGCCAGGTGTCTTTAAGGCCTTTCTTACTCACCTCTTCAAGGCTGCAAGATGTCGTCTGTAGGAAGCAGTGAGATCTGGAACAGCGAAGGGAATCGAGTGGGAAGGATGATGGGTAGGCCGATGCCACCAAACTATGCATCGTCCTCTCTATCTACAGCCTCGGTTAGATGATGCTTTGCGCTGGAAAATCTTCGGCAGTTCGCTTTGATCTGAATCACTGGTAAACGCAAGGCTACCATCTTCCTACCTTTGTCCACATGATGACAGCAATCAGTTTTCGTTTGATGTGAGGTAACGATAAGAAACGACCAGATCCAAGGACTACTTGTAGCCACTCCCCCAGAGCACTAGCAGACACTCTTCGGTCTACGTCACATCCTTGAAGGCCAGAAGAGCCCCGTGGTCTTTGCCCCTCTGTTCGGTAAGTGTTCGATCAAATGACTCATTGAAGTTAAGCCAAGTGACAAACGCTACAGTTCGATCAACACTTGTTTCAGCTTCTAATCTGAATGACGAGATGTATAATCAATCTATTTAGTTTGATTGAATGTCGATAAACATAACAAAACAAGGATATATATATATATATAAAGGTTTATTGTGTCATGATATATTGCCTGGTAAGAACGATACATACCGGTCCAAATAGAAAATTGGTACGTAGACAATCCTATACCAGATGATATATGCTAACGGACCTCGTATCACCTGATATGAGGTTAATATTGGAATAGTTAAAATCTATTCATTACTAACCTGTATCGATCGGTACCAATTGAATTTCAATCATTACCGACGGATAGCTCATATTTGATTAGTTCTAATAGTCAGATCTATTTGAAAGATTTTTAAACCCTTTCTTCCTCCTCTTTGACTTATTTTACTCCCTCGAACTTTGTTAATTTTTAAATCTCTTTTCACTTATTTTTTTCCCTAATTCTCATATTTACACTCTTTTAAAATTACACAAAGTTATAATTTATTATTTGAATCAAACCTTAAAGGCTAATTAGGGAGGATTAACATCGAAGTTAAAAAAAATCTGATTAAAGGTATTTTTTATTAATTTGTAATCATTTATAAGATTATTAAGTTTATTCTATATTCTCCATGTTTAATATATTGTTTGAGGTATTTATGATGGTAAATAAGTATTAATTAAGGAGTAATTAAGACCTTTAATATTATGACTAGTGTGTTTAATATTTATTTCTTGAGATTAAATACTTAATAGGTTAAATCTTTATATTTGGTATCATGATTTATGATTTTAATGATGATTTTATCAAAATTTGACTCATATTTGATCAATTCAATCAATTTAGTATGTATTTCACATATTTATAATCGTGAAAGAGGATGAATAAAGATTAATTAACTATGTTAATACTATGATTAGTGTATTTAATATTGATTTAATCAAAATCTAACCCATATTAGGTTAATTAAATATCTTTAATGTCTATTAGAGTGTTTGACATATTTGTAACGTTGGAAAACAAATAATTATGGAGTAATTAGCTATTAATTGTGTGATTAGTGTATTTAGTAATGATTTTAACCTAATTTGATATATATATATATATATATAATCAAATTTATGTATTTAATGTCTAGTGTGTTTGACACAATTATTGTAGTAAAATAGGACTAATTCGAATTTAATTAAATTTTTAATATTATAATTATTATATTTAATAATAAATTATCATTATTTGACCCTTTATTGGGTCAATATTATGTATTTAATAATTATTAGAATGGGTTAATTTTATATATTTAATAATTTATTAAATATTTGACATATTTATTATAGTAAAATAGAGCTAATTAAGGAGTAATTAGGGCTAATCATACCTTATTATTTTAAATTAGAGTTAATGGTAACGTATTTGATTTAATTTTAGTAAAAACATGACACCAAAGAAATAAACACATGATGATACTTAGAATCATACTCGAAAGAGACGAGAACCATTATCATTAGTAGTGTTTTTATTATGAATACATTGGTAAAGGTAAAAGAATCACATTAGTGAAGATGCATTTGGCAAGCGAGTATCCCGATATTACAAAATACAAAAAAGATTCCAACGTAGGTACATAAATCATTTTAAGATATATTATAATAAATTAGGGATGATATAATTACAAAGAAGACGAGCTAAAGAAGAATATGCTAGTCATAAGAGTCCTACAAGCCAATCACGTGAATGATGATACGTGTGACTTAACACACCGTATTTTTACTTATTATTATTATTTAATATTTTATCACTTTATATTACCTATTGCTTGAATATATTGTGATGTCCATGGATTTGTGCAATGAGAATCGGATCATGATGAGATCACGATAATGAGATTGATTCGTCTTTAAACATATATCTCAAATAATTCCGATCATAGGTTACTCGAAAGGGACATCGAGATAACCGGACATACTGGTATGTTGTATACTCGTCCATATGATTGATGCAACTGGTCTCACAACTGCTTGTGTGGGGACACTAAGGATACAGTACAAGTACTTATTGGAGAATGAGTTTACTGATTGATCCGCTTATGAAATGTTGGATGGTTGATGATGCTTTATTGTCATATAGTAATTTTATAGTCCCAATGGTGTATTTGGTCCTTAGACTTGAGACACCAAGGATATCATGTATGAGTACTCCACTCTTTGATATTGGACTTATAGGTTTGGAGGTTCTAGATTTAGCATAGTCGGTCTTTGAGAGTAGTAGCTAATCTTACGAGGATTATTGAGTGTCAATAGAGGATCATTCGCTCTCGATGTCATGAGAGGAATATCTCATATATTCTTACTTAGAGAAATTTCTGGTTAGGGTTATCAGATTGAGAGAGAAAGAATTCTCAGGGAGAATCCGATTAAAGCAAGACTTGAGCAAAAACCGTATGGGTTTGACAACACCATGCCCGGTATATGATCTTTGGGATATTAGATGGATAAGAGATTATAGGTACATGGTAACTGAGGATAGACATGTCCAATACATTGGATTCTCCTATATTGTTTGGGGATTGCGACATAGTGGCCTAGTACGACTATAGTCGATGAGTCGAGTGAATTATTATGAAAATAATAATTCACTAAGCCAAAAGAAATTCTGATATGTATAACTCACGACTAGCTCGATATTGGGCCTAGAGGGTCACACATATGGTAGGCATTGCAATGAGAAGAGATTCGGATATAAGATATCCGTTAGAGCTCCTATCTTATTGGATATCCAATAAGCCCTTGAATTATTGGATCATATAGATGAGATCCAATAAGAGATTATTGGATAGAGATCCATTAATCTAAAAGGCTTGGGTAGTTGGATGGAGATCTAATACCCAATATGATAGGATCCATTAGTTTTAAGTTGACATGAGACCTCTATAAATATGAGAGAATCAATGGTTCATAGGCTAAAGCCTTTTTGGGTTGTCTCTCCTATTCTCATCCCCTTCTCCTCCTCCTCAGATAGCAAGCTTAGAGTTTTGAGAAATATCGTCGTAGGCCTGTTGTATGGATCACTACTAGAGAGGAGGACGCTTGACCTTATTTATCCTCTCCTAGAGATCTGTAGGGATTCAGGGATATATAATTGCTCTAGGTAACATAATTTTTCATATACACAGTTTTAAGTTTCGTGATTTTTGTGCATCAATCTTCGTACGACAACGAACACATCGATGGAAAATTTAGGAATTTTGTTTTTATGTTCTTTTGCTGCGCATGTGATGTCACCCCCAGATTTCTCAATATAATACTATAAGGCTACGCATGAGTTAATTTATGATAAATGCGAGGGTCGTGGCGATGATATTGACCCGGATCTCATAGTTGATATTCATGCATCACTATAATATCAGTATATATACGAGAAAATAATGTGGCATCGATGATCTAACACAATAAGAATGTGATAGTGATAGTGAATCCATGTCACAAAGATTTTGGAGGTTGGCCATGAGGTAGCTAACTACCTTTTCTTGGTAGAGACAAATTGGCAGCTTAAAAAAAGATAGAATTTATAATTTTATTAGAGGACTTGACATGAGATTAATACCAAATATTATTGATATTGATCTGTAATTCTATCATTTACAAATAGCGAAGCAGACATATACAAAAGAAAATAAATAGGATATTGGGAAGATAATAGCTAAATGATTCAACTTTCATAAGATTTCAGCAAACACCACCCAAGGTCTCTATTATTAGAGCATGGTCTTCTCTATTAAAAAGATCGATATGAGGATTCAACTTCCAACATCAAAAAAGATTGATAATGTGTATTTAAATAGAGATGTGATAGAACTAGAGGATTGAATCAAACCATTTAAGAACTAGTGAGACAAATATGAAGTGACACTGATGTGTGACAATTAGATGAGACCAACAAAAATGAATAGCATCAATTTTCTTATTTATTATAACAAACCGATTATTTTTCACAAATCAATTAATACTTTCAATAAGATTCATGATGTAAAATATATTAAAAATCTAATGGATACTATAGTAGAGGAGATCAGACCATAATACATTATCCAAATAGTCACTGATAATATAATCAATTTTAAGAAAATTGATTAAAAAAATATTATTTTGGATTCTATATGCAACTCATTATATAGATCTAATACCAAAGAAAATTGATGAGCTATCATAAGATAATAAGTATATAGCTTAGGCATAGTCAATCACAAAATTTATATATAATCATCATTAGAGTTACTTTTTGATACAATAGTATACATATGGTGAGATACTCCGACTCAAAATAACTCATATTGCTATAAATTTTATTATATTAAATTTAATATAGCAAAAAAGACAAGGTCTCAAGGCAATTGTTGCCTAACAAAAATAATTCAATTTCAAGTATTTAAGATTGAGTAAAAAAAAATGAAAGAGACTATTCTTCCTTCTAGATTTTAGGATACTACGAATGAAATTACAATATAAGTAAAACCACCTTATGTTATCCTACGTAAGGTTGATAGATATGGATAAGTGTTTATAAATATCTTATTTTATACCTGATTACAGTAAAATAGGACATAAAAAAAGATTCACATATGATTTTATAAGGTAGAGTTAATATTTTACAGATCATCCGATCATAGGATCCAATGTTTCCACATGGTCAAAGACATACATAATGCAGGTAAACTCATATCCCCAATGTAATCTAATTAGTAATTTTTTTATTATTTAAAAAATTCTTTATAAAATTTATTATCTTATTTTATCTTATTAGCGTATTAAATCCTAAATATTTTAAGGTAGAGTAATATTTACAGATCATCGATCATAGGATCAAAGTTTACATGGTCAAAGACATCCATACTGCAGGTAAACTCATATCCAATGTAATCTAATTAGTAATTTTTTTAATATTTAAAAAATTCTTACTAATAAAATTATTTATCTTATAGCGTATTATCTAAATTCAACTATTTAATTTTGGTATTGCCTTGGAACGTGATTTGATTTATTGTTGTCACTAAATATTATCGATGCAACCGATACTATTACGAAGGATCAATTATTTCAAAAAATGATTGGTTCATTCTTCTAGTTGCATCGTGTCATTATAATAAAAATGCTAGTATGAGAAAGTTACACATATACTTAACCTTCTTTATATCTTTTTACAATCTAAGTTGTTGTTACAATTTGGAGGATGCATCAAGTTTAAGAAATATTATCATTCTTTTACTTTCACAAATGATAATATCGAGTGATTGCGAACATAATCAGTCAACATTCGTATTGATTTATAGGTCTACAATAGACTATAATATAGATGGTTGGAGAAACTTATATATATATATATATATATATATATATATATATATATATATATATATATATATATATATATATATATATATATATATATATATATATATATATATATATACTAAAACATATGGTTAAGTTTGCAATGTGCCAAGTTAGACAAGAAGCTAGAGGAACTAGAGATTGATTTTATCGACCTCCAATATTATAATAAAGATTCCCAACTGATGTTAGAGTGGGTCGAAGTAGTAGAGAACCAAGAAGATCCTCTACTTAATGAGGCAAGAGATCTTCTACGTTCTTCACTTTTTTATCATTGAGGTAATAAAAGAAGAGAAAATACATCCCCAATAGGAGAAAGATCTCCCTCGATCAAAACATGATGGAAGGAACCGGATAATATTGAGTCAGACTACTCGATAAACTAGACGTACCTAACTATTTGTTGTCCACCAAGTGTGTAAATGTAAAGGCAAAAGTAAAGGGGAAGATTGTAGCATCAATCACACTATTAGAAAAAATTGAGTCGGGCGACGAGACATATTTTCAATTAATTCAATAACTCACTCAGTTTAGAGACATGACAGTGATATGGACAATAATATCTCAATTGATGATGACAGTGATGCTGGGGAGTCAATGGTCACGTCTACATAATTTAAAGATCGTGCATGAGCCGAGGAGCAATATTTTTCGCATATTACTCAAGATTCATATTATACAACTTAACGAGATACTGGTTAATTTTATCCATGGAAGGGGAAGAGAAAGATAATAGATAATTTTGAGTAGATGTGATAGAGCCTACATGATGTAGACATAAACCAAAGCTCGTTGCATTCACAATTATTGTATTATGGAGAATCTTATGACAAATAGTATTACGATGATAGTTGATCATTCTTCTTTGAGCAGTAGTACGATAATCGATCTTTGATATGGAGTAACATATCAATGGTGAAAGTAGAAGTTTTGATATTCTCTAACCTTCGCACCAATACTTACCACAATTATACTTTGCCTTAGGAGCCATATCGGACATGTGTGATTTACAATAATCAAACTACGACTATCACCATATTTATCTACTAATGACATATATTGTATCAATATACTATATCACGAGATAAATTTCAGAATTGAGTCCAACATACATATCAAATTGATATACATATACATAATATCGAGGATCCGATCTATTACTTGTGGAATATCATCATTCTTTTTTTGTGTGATAAAACCAGATATATCCAACTATCAATTACTTAATTTAAATCTTAAAATTTAAATTGTTTAACATATAATTTAATAATTTAATTTTTTTTTTAAATAATTCAATATCAATAGAAGGACGGTTTGAAACATATCACAAAACTATTCCTCAAAGCCCGAAAAAATATGTATTATTATTCTTTCTTAATTTAAATTATTTTTACTAAATTTATATTTATTTTTTTATTTTTTTCGTGTTATTAGTGCGTCTCGTCGTATCAACACTTACATCATTATGAAGCGATACATATCGTATAATATCGATCAATCAGTATAGTGAATCAAACTTATGAACCCTTATGTATGTGTGTCTAAATTTTACTGGAAGGTGCGAACATTAGATATTTAACATCCAATTTTTTGAGGGGGAAATAAAAGTTTCATTATTGATGTGGTCTGATGTCGGTGGATGACTTAGTGTTGACCGGTTGGAATTGGTTCAAACCCGATCCGCATAACAAGCTCCCGTGATGGTGCCACGTATTTTCTGCATTAAGATCAGTGCCGAGTGAAGCCTCGACATGATCCTTATGATACGCAAGTTAGACTTTAAAGATGAGATTAGACGACACAAAGAGGAAAACGAGTTTGTATCCATCGTTACTTTTATGGTCGGTCCTCCCTAGTCGCTTTGGAATATATCATGTTAGATTTTGCCGATGTGGTGGGGGCATCGGTTGAGGATTTTTTGTCGTCGTGGCTGCTGCATGTCGAGCTCCGGATCGAGGCAAATATTCCCCATATCAATTACTCATCCGAAACTAAACAAGTACCAGTGAGTGCAGGTGTGTGTCATCAATAAGGCCGCCATTAAACACCAAAGAAACCACCGACCTCAGAATGGCCATGGCGTGGCTGCCCGCGTAAAACCAAAGCACAGCTCGACAATACGAACGTACGCGCCATTGAATCCACTGAGAGTGGCATCGAGTTTATGCTCTGAGGCTCCAATGGAGCGCAAGTTTACAGTGGGGAGGACAAGGTCGCATTGAACGAGTTGGTCCTCATTCTCATGAAAGGTCCCCCTCAGCCTCTCTGTTCTCCCCTGGATGTGGATCTCTACTTCACGTGATTACAGGAAATCCCCACATCTTTAGAATACAAACATACAAAAGCTTGGCTCGAATCTTCGGGAAGAGAGACCGAAACCAGCAGCACCTCTACAGTGACAGAGAGACGAGGGGACTGAAACTAGTGGAGTTACATCTTCGCAATAAAGAGGTGAAGTCTTGAATGAGGAGGCAGACTTGCATGCACTGATGCAACCACTGATCTCTGTAGTTGGATGCCGAGACGCACTGTGGCGCTGCTGCTGTTTCTTTACTGTCACAGCCTTATGTCTTTAATGAAGTCAAGGAAGGAAGGGATAATTAGATTAATCCAAATGGAAGTACAAGTCTGAGAAGATCCTCCACCAACAACAAGAAGACTCCTCCTCCTCCTTCATGTCTCATAATTCCTAACCGGAGGAAGAAGAGTGGTGTGATGAGAGCATGGGACCCATGACTACTGTGCCATAAACAGCACAGCCATGGCTCCATCCCCATCTCATTACAGTGTCACTGCAATGGTAGCTTGGCTTCTACCTACATCAGGTACCACCAAGGTGGGACCCGTTCTTTGTCGTAAAGAAGTGGAGAGGTGTTGGGGGGTGGGGGGCTTCTTCTTCTTCTCTCCTCCTCAAAGACTGTGTGTGGTTTCCATAGCTATAGCCAAATGTATACCACCATCAAAGCCATTCTTGTTTATTTGTTTACATGTGCACAGCAAACATGGTGTCTTGTGCTCAGTTCCTGTTGCACTTCCCAAAATGTCCTCTAGGCTATGGTTTTAGGTCTTTGTTTACTAATCCATTACACAATCTGGTCAAAGAAAGACAGCATCTGCTTTAAGTATAATCATCAATTAGGACCCACATGTTTCCACAGCAAATCAAGCTTACACCAAACCTATAATAAAGTTTAGGCAGGACATAGCTGTTTAAATTGCTGCAATGCAATTACTTCTTCTTCTTGATATATTCGTCTGCGTATACTACAAAAATAAAATCGAAAGCTTTGTTTTGAAATCTTGTAATGATCTATCAAAGTCTTTATTAGCAAATCTAACTAGTGATACTCTTATAACTTATTATCGATAATACTTAATTTAGTGGTCCGAGCTACGATATTATCATCCGAAACCCGATCAAGAATTAAAATATTATTTGATATAAATAAAATCATCGTAGAAAAAAATTATTCATATAATCAATCTTTTTACTTATTGTCATGAATCATCCAAAACTATGCACTTCAGGGAAGTTAAAAGACCAAGTTTGGGCAGCCTAAGAAGCTACCCCAGTGTATACCTAACCCTAGCCCTAACACTCATGCCAAACTTCTCCATGTGGGGCGTTCAAAAGAGAGACTCACATCTGCCCTTTGTGGCCTTATCCCCTCCTCTCTTTAATACTATAAACCCACCATCCCAAATGAGTGAGTTGAGTCCTTGCATCCCTTTCCTCCTCTCAGTACTGAGAACATTTCCTAATCACTTCCCTCAGACCCTTTGGTCTCTCCCACTCTCTGTAAGTGTACCAAAGCTTTTCTAGTTGAGGTATGGACATCTGAATGTGAGCTAGCCATGACTGTGTTTTCTGCATGTCTTGAAACATCTTCGCCTTTTGCATGACCTTGTATTGCACTCTTCTTTCTTCTGTCTTAGGTCTGAAGTTGGAGGATGGAAGATGTGATTTCCTATCTGTTCCACTGGGTAAGAGAAGGCAAACAAAAGAAAGCATGCTTGTGTTCACCTTCTTCGTCCCCTCTGTGACTCTCTTGTTCTTGCAGGTACCAACCTCCGAACCTGTAGCGGTACTGCAGCAGGAAGACATGGCAAGAATTTGGATTAAAGGCCAAGGGATCCTTGTACTCCATGGTGATTCCCCTTCTGAAGTATCCTCTTCTTCTTAGTTCCCGGATGGTGCTATCCTAGCTGAGCTTTTCTCCCCTCTCTTCTTGTCTATCCTTCTTCACACCATGGCTTGCAGGTTAAACTGTTCTTGACCTTGTAAGACCTTTTCTTGACCTTGTAAGGCCAAATTCTCTATTTAATCCCCTCGTCTCCAAACTCCACGTGGAGTTACTCAATACGAACTATTTTCCTGACTTCGTGCCCTCCTCTTCCCCTCTCCTCCCCTCTATCCCTCCTGAGCTATTTTGCTTATATTTTACTCCACCGTATGGTTGTCATCTGTAGCATGTTACTTCTGCAACTGTGTCGACGATACTGTGTCTTTGTATTCGGTGGGGTTTCACATGTGGTTAAGGCAGTGAATTATTCTTCTTGTGACCCATCGAGGATATGGATCTTTACAGTCCTTTGTTTTGTATGGCAGTCTGCTATGATTCATACCCCATGTCTTTTGGTAAAGCTATCCTCATCATGTTGAAGTTTTGGATGCCACCATAGATGTGTTTGGTAAGGTGAAAGGCACAATGATGCTGATAAGATAGCATGGACTTTCTCACCAGCTTGTCTTTATTCAGTCTAGCAAGTGGATGTATACATAGCATATAACTCCAAGCATAAAAGACTCCATGAAAGTTCTAATACCCACTTGAGATGAATCTGAGGGAAATCTACTTTGGTTTTCGCATGCATCAGGACAATCCTCATCAAGTCACCCACGTGCTCTGGTGCTGAGATATGCTTCGCATTCAAGAAACATGTGACCTTATTGCCATCATAGTTTCTGAGAACCGATTCTTTTGACCATATTATTGTATGACAATACATAATATAACTTCATCAAAACATGGGAGAGATACTCAACTTTACATTCTCGAATAGCCCATTTGAGCTTCAGAAAGAGAAGGAAAGAAAAACCTTCTTCTGATGATGTTTATTGATCAAGAAATCTCAAGGGAAGAGATATCAAGTTACATGTGTTACAGAAAACATTACATTCTGAAACTTCTGCATGAGTTCTACAACAATTCTTGAACTGTATACAAGAGGAAAGCTATACAAGAAAACAAAAACTAGGTTATATCTTCACCTGTAAAAGGGAAGGATGCAAAAACCCTGGCAGTAACACTTGACATTGCTGAATATGTACTGATAGGGTGCATATGGGCCAGGATGATGCTTAAAGACTATTTCTTTGATTGAGACCAGGCCAGGTTCCTATACTTTAGGTCTCCTTTCTTGGTGCTAACCACTAACCCTTGTCTACCACCACATCTGTTCAACACAGGTTTGCAATCATAATGTCTTTGAAATGCATTTAAGAGGTGCCCACCACCACCTTGTCCTACCTCAACACTTCCTTCTGCTTTGCATGGTTAAAGGCTTGTTTGTTTCATGTGGCAGGATCATTTAGCTTTCAATGCTTCTCTCCATCTCCATCTCCATCTCCATCTCCACTTGAGAGAGAGACTCTTTAAATGGCATCATCGATGCAGAACAGTGCACAGCATTTTGAGGAATATAATACACTGAGATGCTATCATGCTCAATGCTATCACAGTGTCTTTATGGAGCTCGCACTGCAGTGATTCACACTATATATATATATATATATATATATATATATATATATATATATATATAGTGACAGATTATAAAAATATATCAAATAAAATTCTAAACCTTTCTATCTTTGATAAGTAAGTCTAACATAACACCATCAAATTAGTATTTTAAGTATAATTATTTTTATATTGAATAACTTATGATTAGATTTATAATTTAAAATTATAAAATACAAGAACTTGACATGTAATAGTGATGTCATCAAAAGAAAAAGACAAAAGACCCCAACAGTTGGTTTCACCACTTCAGCAAAATCCAAAGAGAAAATATTTTTCTAATCCTAATTAGCTGGGGAGGACGGGTTATAAATGATAAATATGGGTACATTTAATGAGGTTTCATATTCATATTCATAACTCAAGTGTGTTAGAAGTTTCTTTCGGACATCCGTGCTTATACAAGAAAGAGGGCTTAATCAGCATTTCTCATACAAATCTAACTCGAATCATGAACTCAAAGATCGATCGTCTTTGAATTCGCCAACAACTAATCATATAACTCATCGAATTCGACCTCTGATTAACTTCAAAAAATATTAACCTCGTGATGAACTCATATATAATACGGTTATGATGCATTTTGATGCTTAATTGATATATGTATCTTTTTGTTCAATTGGATCAATAACATCATTTTGTACAATTAAAATAGATCTCAGGGGTGCAAAATTGGATGGGTTGCAACTCGATTTATGGATCCAATTCTTCATCAATCATATCAAATCCGAGTTTGGATTCAAATTGACATCAATCGGACTCTTAGCGGGCAATGAATTCGACGTATCCGATTCGATTTGTATCAACCGTTCGAGCAAACATGTTTTCTAGTTTTTGTTTCGAAAAAGTAAAAAAACACTAAATATAAACATTCCAAACGGGCCCCCAATCCTTGTACAGATCTCCATCGACGGTCTAGATCTGGTTATCACGGATGATCAAGATTCCGTGTATGTTGTACCGCTTGACAGCCTAAGCGCAACGATTATATAAGCAAGTATCACCATATCAACGTTCCAGCAATTAAATTAAACTAGCCTAAACTGACTCGCGAGGCAGCATATCGAAATCCCTCTCTATCTCTATGTATATTAAATCAAAACCCTAAGCGCCGCCGCCTCTCACCCTTCCCTCTCCACCATCTCCCGACCGGCCAAACCCTAACGGTAGCAGACTGGGGGCGACAAGATGCAGATCTTCGTGAAGACGCTGACGGGGAAGACGATCACCCTCGAGGTGGAATCGTCGGACACGATTGACAACGTGAAGGCCAAGATTCAGGACAAGGAGGGCATCCCGCCGGATCAGCAGCGTCTCATCTTCGCCGGAAAGCAGCTCGAGGATGGCCGAACCCTTGCCGACTACAACATCCAGAAGGAGTCCACGCTCCACCTCGTCCTCCGCCTCCGCGGCGGCGCCAAGAAGCGCAAGAAGAAGACCTACACCAAGCCCAAGAAGATCAAGCACAAGAAGAAGAAGGTCAAGCTCGCCGTGCTCCAGTTCTACAAGGTCGACGACGCAACCGGCAAGGTCACCCGCCTCCGCAAGGAATGCCCCAACGCCGAGTGCGGTGCCGGCACTTTCATGGCCAACCACTTCGATCGCCACTACTGCGGAAAGTGCGGCCTCACCTACGTCTACCAGAAGGCGCAAGGTGAGTGATTGAGTAATCTCATGCCTGGTTTAAGAATTTGTGACTACTGAACACAAAGTTAAATATTTGAAATTGGACTTAGTTTTATGCGGTTGGAACAGTCTGTTTTCGTTATTTTTTAGTTCTGTCTTAATGATGGATGATGATGCTATATTTGATGATTTGAATTAATTTTTCTTCAAAAAGTGTTGTCTTTGGTTGATCATACAACTTCGAATTATTTGCATTGCTTTGCTCCATAATAGTTTGACTGGTGAGAATCAAATGACACTCATGTAATTATTGGATTTGTTCCTGACTCAACATGTGCATTGTTTCTTCAGTCGATTGGGTAGGGGTGCATGCGATCCTCCATCTTGATCCTTATACGTTTGGAAGGGAAAGCAATGTAATGAACTAAAATTCTTTGATGTCCTTTAAGTCTTAAGAATTTAAGTAGATGTACTTATCTAATGCATAAGGATCACTCTTTTCAGCCATTAGGAAATTATCTTCTTGGTTAATTTTTGATGTAGATCAAGTTAGCTTGACATCTAGGTTTTTATTACTTTCTTCCTACTGTCTGGTCCCCCTAAATTATAATTCTCTAACAAATATATTTTGGACTTGGGACCCCATCAACCTGTCATGGAATTGTTGTTTCATCTAAGCTGTTAGTACCCAAGTGAAACTTTCCTGCAAATGGGTCAGTTTAATCGAAAAACGAAGTCAGCTAGGGAATGTGCTCCGTCGAGGACTCGAAGCCCACAAATTTGGGGACAGCCTCTATTTTGCTTTAGTTTTCTGCTTGTAAGTTTTATCAGCAGAGCTCTTCAATTGATCGACACGCTAACTTAAAATAGACAAAATCCAACCAAATCCTGCATCATTTGTGGGAAAATTTGGAAGAAAGAAGGGAGATTCAAAAAGTTTGTCATCTCAGCCCTTTTGAACCCCCAGATGATACTTTGTCGGATAGGGGTCTTCCGGTCTATTTCAGGGATTGTGTGTCTTCGTATTTAGTGAGTCCTCTGCTTGTGCTTGGCAAAAACTCCTTTCTTGATCATTTTGCTGACATTTTGTCTGTGGGGTCTTTGTGTGTAATTGTTGAATCTTTGAGAGAGGGTTCTTTGTACCTAATAAAATCTATCGTTGTTTTTTCATTGTGCAATCCTGAGTCTTACCTCCGTATTTATCATCAGTTAACTTTACTTTGTATAAGTGCTCTTGCGCATTACAAGATCGAAACTAGTCTGACTCTTTGTGACCAATTTGTTATTTTTGAATCATTTTTAACTAGTTTAGGGTGTCTTGTAATTTCATAAGTTTAGGGTTGCAATACATTCTTATCTTGATGAATACAAGACAATAAGATTGTCTATTGATCATTATTCTATGCTTGTATTATCGACTTGCTTCAAGTACTTATCTTTGGACATCTATAATGGGTGATATTTTTAGGCTTGTCCTCACTGAATCGTCATGGTGTATATTATTAGATCAAGTATTACCAAGACTAAAAACATAAGATGCTGTTCTGAAAGAGAGTGTTAGATATGTGGATTTACTAGTTTAAGTAGCAGAAAGTGATGATATTGCTTACAGAGCCAAGGGATAATGGTTAGAATCGAGATTCATCTTGATTGTCATGATTGTTGTATTATGCGTCTTAGATTAAGAACAAATGAAAGCGTATCTGGAAACATTAGTGTCGTTGAGATGGATGCATTATAGGGTATATGATTTTATTAATGATGTACCCTATAATGGAATCATGATTGTGCTAGACTTAAGCTCCCGCATGCAGGTAGTATAGGGTGTGTTATTTTTACTTATGATTGTGCTGTTTTCACAGAACATTTGTCTTGCTCGATGGTAATAAAGTAGGCGATTTGATGTCATAGTCCGCTTACATTGATAATGTTCTTGCCTTCAATTTATTTCTTTGATAGTTTTAAGTATCAGCAACGTGTGAAATATTCTCTTTTGTGATTTGCGCGATTATTTTCTTCTTCTCCAACCACAATATTTATTTATTTACATGCCGTCCCCCCACCCGACAAGAAACATGAAGGCCTGCAAAAGAAAAAGCTGCTATTTTTTTTTGGGAAAAAAGGGACGATAACATACCATAAGTTTTCATCATCATCATCATCTTAATTTTTTCACATTAAGCTACAAACAATCTCCATCTCCGTTACCCAGGAAGATCTTGAGAATGCAAAGGGCCTCGGCTGACGAGCTTCTGCAGCGCCTCAACCTGGAACGCTGCTGCCGGTCGCGACGGGCCGAAGCTGAATTGCCATACTCTCAGAGAAACCGACCACAACAACCGTGAGGTTGTCGGCGGTGTTGAGCCTCGGCACCTCCATGACGAGCTCCCTCGCACACCGCTGGCGGTTGTCGTGCCGCCTGCCGCCTGCCGCCTGAGGCCCTTGCGTACGATGCTCACCGCGTACTGGCTCGACATGACGTCCCATATCCCGTCGGCTCACGGGGGTTGTCGTGCCGCCTGCCACCTGAGGCCCCTGCGTACGATGCTCACCGCGTACTGGCTCGACATGACGTCCCATATCCCGTCGCAACCGATGATTAACAATTCTTCGTCCTCCGTCAGGACGGCGTGCCGGAACTCCGGTTCTGCGATGAGCAGTGAAGGCGAGCCTTGCGGCGGCACCTTCAAGTCCCAGTCTCCCCAGGCTCGCGTGACCGAGAGGACGCCGTTGAGGTAGCCATCGTAAACAAAACCCCCGCACTGCTCGACCCTCTGCCTCTCGCTTGCATGGATAGGCTTGTGATCCTGTGACATCTCAACTGCTTTGCCTTTCCTACATAGAACTGCCCTGCAGTCGGCTGCATTGGCTACGAGGAGAAGCCTGCCGTCAGTAAGGCAAAAAGGATTAGTATCGGAAGCTTGTGTCATGGAAAGAAGAACAGATACAAACAAGGTAGTGTACATTACCTCCCAAACACCAATGCTGTGAGTGCCGTAGTCGCCGAAGAGCTGCTAACAGTGCAGTCCTCAGCCATGGCAAGGTCTGCAAGAAGGAACGCCTGACGAACTGAGTTCTCAACAGATTCCACAAAATCCTTATCAGCTTCTGATGATGCCCAAGGCAACTTAGCATCTTCAAACAGAAACCTAATTGCATGCCTCTTAATGTAGGCAGCTGCATCCGGACCGCCATGACCATCGAACACCTGCAGCAGAGTAGAGTTGCATCATTTCTGACATTTATGTGAGGCTGCTTTAAGCTCAAAGATGGATGGATCGATTACTTACCGCGTAGAAGGCACTCGGTGCAGGGCACCTAAGCAGAGAGCCTAAGGGAGCCGAAAGATCATCGATACGGATATCATCTTCCATGAAACTCCGGTGCCCGATGTCGGAAAAGCTACCTGAACGGATGCTAGGGACAAACTGAGGTGGCTCTGTAGATGCACTCAAATCCTATTATGAATCGAAAATGAAATAGTAATGTAGGGAGTCAGTAAATGTACCGCAGAAAGAAAGAGATCATCAAAACACTATGATGAATCAAGAACAAGATCCAAGAACTATGATGTAGAAGAATATGGGTCTTCACATCAATTCCAATCTAATAAACACCCAAGAAAGAACATAATTGAAAGAAGAAGAGCTTGAAGCCAACCATCTCGGGAACGGTAAGATCAACCGCGGCCGCCGTAGCAGCCTCCAGCCCCCGCTCCGCCTGCCGAAACGCCGGCGATGAGGGAGCCGCTGCCGCCGCGGACATGTTGACGATCCCCTCAATCTCCTTTGCGATGCACCGATACTGCACGTCCAGCACGGGGATGCTCTGATGGATAACCACTGCTCCAGCCACCATCTCGAATCCAAGGAATGTCCCCCCCACTTCTCCGATAAAGGGCGACCAAAACACTCCTCGAAATCCAACCTTGATGGTATATCAATCCAAGAACAGCGCCAAAATCCGGTTTCTTCTTCCACTTAGGATATCTGCCTGCCTTCTCAATTCGGGCTTCTTCGGACCTTACCGGTATCTCGATGGCTTTTCGCGCAATTAATAACGGCCGCGTTCCACGCGTTATTTATAAGAGGTCTCGGGCGACCAGCGGGTGGGGCGACAAGTACGGACACGTGCAGGTTCGGAACCTCCTCGTGGCCGGAGACTGACACGTCGCGACGGGCCGAACCGGTTGCCGTGTCAGGTGAGCGGAGCGAGGAGATAGGTCTCATCGTGGATGAACTCGCCACGTGGCGCCACTGGCTTCGTCGATAAGTCGGATCAACGAGCCCGATGAGGAATCCTGGCCGTCGAATCGATCAGAGGCGGTAGATAACACGGGGGAAATAAATGGGGACCTAATTGGAATGACATAGGAGTTGCCACGTCGGCAATCGTAGCTTCTTCGAGATCCCGCCAGAAGATTCTTGGGCATAGGGTTGACTAAAAATGCCCCTACGATCAGAGAAACTTCGCCTACTAATTAGTCGTAGGATTAGAGTTCTTGGTGGAAGCGTCTTTAATTATATTTCTCGTACAATTTTCAAGATTTTTTTTAGATGTTTTGTATGTTTAAAATACTAAAGTAATAACAAAAATTGGTCTCGTTAACAGTTTTCAGATTCGAGCTATTCGTGGTTTCATAAAATTTATGTAGTTTTTTGAGATAAATATTGGAGAGTAAAATCAAGATATTACGAGTCATCTAAAAATATTTATTTTGAAAATATATGAATCACATGAAAGAATGATCGAATTAATTCAGTTCGATTCAAGCTCACATACACAAAAAAAATATCATATAGTCGAAAGCTCGAATGCTCTTTGTTTTATAATTGATTTGTATGAATATTAAAATCGAATGAGTGATTTTTTCGATGCTCATATCAATACTAAAAGATAATAATAATTTTAGTAAATAATAATTAACTTAGATTATTATACTCCGAATAGTTTTTATAGTAGATTAATCATGAAAACTTATAGGCAATATTATTTCCTGATCTATCATTTTCACGATGAAATATTTTATTTTCGATTACTGTCTATATTGTTTAGCCGTTTATCGATCTATCTTGTTTGTGTTAACTATACTAACCCTCTATCAAATTATGATTGAGATGAATAGTACAAAAATAAATGATCTTAACATGATAGTTTTTTATTTGGGGGGTGTCACGGAATGTATCACGAAAATAATTCTGCTTAACCGACAAATTCAGGAGTCAAAAGGGAGTGTCACGGAATGTATCAGAGTTGATTTCAGAGCACGCAATGTACCTTCTTAGGATTACAAGATGATTGACATGACTATATCATGATACTATCAATGTCCTATATGCAATCGCCCAAGTAATAGAATAGTTCGATGCGTGATGTGAGAGGAGCATCCACAACAGTGAATTAGTTTCCGGTTCCAGTACTCTCACTGTCTTCTTCCTCAGGTCAGGGCAGCATGTAATGTTTTTTGTATCTTTTATTTCTTAGTCATTTCTTCAAATATTTGGTTGAAATGCTTGTGCTTGAATTCACTGTGTTGTGCAGCAGATCCAGTGGCAGAGGCGAACGTGATCAGCTTCTCTGAGAGGTCAACCTGAGCTTGCGATGAACCGATTCACTGCAGACACACATTCTTTTATCTCTGATATAAGCTTGATCAGATACTGAGGTTTCCCAAAGCAGGCTTCTGCTGCATGTGAACCCACAAAGAAACAGTACCGGAAATTGATCCCCGTGATAAGATCTTGAACTGACCAACTTTGTTCTCTAGCTTTTTGCCTACACCCTGCAGCATTTCTTTACTTGAAAGATGGCACTATTCTTTTGGTGTCATAAAGCTTGGATTAAAATGACTGCTGCAACAGCTAACTCGAGCTTATCGATGGCCCCCTGCAGTGGCCATTAGAGCACATTTCTTGAGGAACGTGTGCATAGCTACAGCTTCCTGTTG
This sequence comes from Musa balbisiana, assembly GCA_004837865.1. NCBI lineage: Eukaryota > Viridiplantae > Streptophyta > Magnoliopsida > Zingiberales > Musaceae > Musa > Musa balbisiana. The sequence continues at coordinate 36,423,100 of CM017195.1, read as the reverse complement.
CAGTGGTTTCATGGCTGAGAACGCCTGGGTGATCCTTCACAAGGGAGCTGTCGACCACAGAGCAGGGTTGGCACCAACCCGTGACTTGCTCCCCACTGTTGTCTCCTTGTCCACCTGTGGCCTCCTCCCCCCTCTTCTGGGCCACTGGTGCGCTATATAGTACAACAAGAGTTCACGGGACTCTCCCTGCCATGGCCACACTCCTCCTTTCACCAATAAAATACCCTTCTCCACTTGCTCCCTCTTGTTCTTCATGATCTTGGCACTCTAACCCTCTGGATCTCCAGAACCTTCATATTACACTTCCCAAACTTTTAGAAGAACCTGTGACCAAGTAATCTGCCCTTGCAATGGACTATGGTCATCATCCTTTTACTTTCTCCATTTGATGCGAGGAAAAATTGCACGCAAGATGCACTTTCTATAGCTAGAAAATGATGGTCTGATCCACAAGGAGGTGACATGTGTCATCTCCTTCATGGGTTCCTCGCCCATGTCACCGCTGCAAGCTTAAATAGCTGAAGACCCAGGTCTTCCTTCTTCCTTGGCTTACTCCTCTGTTCTGTGTTGTGCTTTCCTGCTTGCCTCTTCCTTTTCCAGCTTCACAGTCTCGGATGGGAATTCCTCGTGCATTGCTTGTTCTCTGCATTGCCACCGCGTTCTTGTCGTTGGGTCCTCGTGGGTCGCTCGGAAGAAGCCACCTTCGCAAGAAGCAGCAGAGTCATGGACGCAGAGGAAATGGAGGTCATAGACTGCAGTCCCCTGTGGATTCTCCTGCTGACCCACCTGCCGCCGGTACTTCCACTACCGTCACTCCCTCCAACTCCAGCTCGGACTCTTTCGTCTTCGATGTCAGATCGTTCGGTGCGGTCGGCGACGGCGTCACCGATGACACTGAAGCGTTCCGGTCGGCGTGGAGGGCTGCTTGTTCCGTCGAATCGGCCACTCTGTTTGTGCCGTCGGATGGCGTTTTCATGATCACTTCCACCATCTTCCCCGGCCCGTGCCAGCCGGGACTTGTTTTCCAGGTAATCCTGCGCACAAAGATTACTTGTTCGGGTTGAATCCAGTGATGGAATTGGAGGTGGTGATTACTGCAGGTGGATGGAGTCGTCATGCCACCCGACGGACCCCAATGCTGGCCGAAATCCGACAGCAAGCACCAGTGGCTTGTGTTCTACCAACTGGAAGGGATGACTCTGAGAGGAGAAGGAACCATCGAAGGCAACGGAGAAGACTGGTGGAGCCTCCCCTGCAAGCCTCACAGAGTATGTCTTAACGACGACCTCTTTTCAGAATCGCTCACACATTGAGGTGGGAATGATGACAGTGACTGCTGTTGTTGCAGGGTCCTCATGGATCGACATTGCCGGGATCTTGCGATAGCCCCGTGGTGAGTGACCAAATCGAGCGGCTTCTTCACAGAACAGCGAGCTGATGATGACGCATTCTTCTCTTGTTGTGGATTCAGTTGATCAGGTTCTTCATGAGCTGCAATCTCACCGTGAGAGACCTGCGCATCGAGAACAGCCCGCAATTCCACATCAAGTTCGACGCCTGCGAGGACGTGCACATCGAGGGACTGTCCATAAACTCGCCGGCCTTCAGCCCCAACACCGACGGCGTCCACATCGAGAACACCAGATCCGTGACCATCTACAACTCGATGATAAGCAATGGTTAGTAGTAGTAGCAGTAGTATTCCCACCATTCGACGGCGAGTGTTGATGGAAGAGATTGTTGAGTGGCTCAGGTGACGACTGCATCTCAATCGGCCCCGGTTGCTCCGACGTCGACATACAGAACGTCACTTGTGGCCCGGGCCATGGCATCAGGTAACGCCATCGATCCTATGCACTCCAACTGTTTGTTGATTTCCTCTTAGCGAAGCTTGACGCCGCGAGGGCATGGCGCAGCATCGGGAGCCTGGGTATGCACAACTCCGAGGCCTGCGTGTCGAACGTGTCGGTGAAGAACGCGGTGATACGGAACTCGGACAACGGGGTGAGGATCAAAACGTGGCAGGGAGGAATGGGATCGGTGTCGGACATCAGCTTCGACACGGTGTACATGGAGAACGTGAGGAACTGCATCATCATCGACCAGTACTACTGCTCCAACAAGGGCTACTGCCAGAACCAGAGCTCCGCGGTGTACGTCTCCGGCGTGACCTATGCCAACATCAAGGGGACGTACGACGTGCGGAGCCCGCCGATGCACTTCGCCTGCAGCGACACGCTGCCGTGCACCAACATCACCATGTCGGAGGTGGAGCTGCTGCCGCACGAGGGTGAGTTGGTGGACGACCCCTTCTGCTGGAACGCCTATGGCGTGATGAGGACCGTCACCATCCCACCCATTCCTTGTTTGCAGGACGGGCAGCCAGAGTCGCTCCAGGAGATCCCAAACTTGGGCTGCTGACTTAGCTCAAGTCACCTACAGTGGACCGCCATAACACCATAATACAACGACTATATAAGCTAACTCTTCTTCTTCTTCTTCTTCTTCCTCTGTCTCACTCGTATCTGCTTGAGTTCACATCCTCTGTTGGTTGCACTTGGTAAGTAAATCGCAAGGCATTGGGCTCACATTTTGTTGAAAGAATTAGGGGATTGCCTACACGCCAATTTTTCTTCTATAAAGGAAGGATTCGAGTTTGAATCAAACCCCACAGAGAGTTGATTGATGTTTCTTCTTCCACTGCATGCGATGTTTCTTCACCTCATTCTCAATCGGGGGCGGGTGGCTTCGTCTTGTTTCCCTCTTGCAAGCAATCTGGGCGTTGGGGGCCACACGCGAGGGTGCATTTCTGACCGCACCTTTTGCCGGGAAGATGTGTGGTGCCACGAGGCTCCACTTGGCTTTGCCACGTTATTTGCTAATTACTCGTCGAGAAAAGGGCCCATATTTGAATTATAAAATTATATGTATTAAATAAAAAGTTTAATTATTCGATTTGGAATTAACTGATGCTCGATAATGCTCTTCGATGCTTAATTTTAATATAATTAATTCGATATTAGATATTTTTAATTATATAAATTTATATTTATCAAATTAATTGGTTAATTACCTCGACGAATCGTATGGTGACATATGATATACATTCGGCATGGCGAGAGGAAAGTGAAAAAGAGCTGTTGGCGGGTGGACCCCAAAAGGGTGGGTAATATTGCTTCTTGACGTCGAACTCGGTGCAGACCTCCGTGGCTGCCAAGTTGCCACGTCAACACACGAGAAAGATGACTTGGCAGCCATGCTAATTAGCACGGTTCGTTCGCATTCTGGGCCGACTACGCATGAACGAATGGCGTCGACGGACATGCTAATTAGCACGGTTCGTCACCCTTTCTCTTGTGGCCCGACATAAACCAGCTCTCTCACTTTCTCCGTTGTTTCGGCCGCACGTCTCTTCGCCACTTTCCCCTCCATTTTACATTTATACCCCTCCGCGGTATTCACCAATTGTGTTCTCGGCCTCGATTCCGACCACTCTCCGTCCTCCCCATGGCCATGGGGCTCTCCACCGCCAAACCCTACCGCCGACGCCTCTTCCTCCTCCTACTCCGGTGCACCAGAACCGCCGAACCCTCGCCAAAATGTCCCCATCACCGCCCCTTGTCCTGTTCCTCCCCCGCCGCCGCTGCCGAACCCACCCACCTCCGCCGCATATTCCGCCCCGGCGATCCCAACAGGTTCGCGCCTGGAATTCTCGACGCTTTTTGGGGCGTGCGGCGGTTCTCCACCTCTGTCGATCCGATCTCTGGCGGCGATAAGAACCTCGAGAGGATTTTCATCCAGAACATGTCCGTGAAGCCCATCGTGGTCGATGGAGTTGATGCCGTGCCGATTGAGGATGAGAGGAAAGAAGTGGTTAATACGGTAGTGGCGGACGCGGAGGAGGGAAAAGAGGAGCTTTGCGGTGGTAAGGTTGGGGATTTGGACCAATTGGAGGTTGGCTTGGAAGTACGGCAGGAGAAAGAGCAGTCGGAGGTGGAGAAGGAGGCCTGGAGGCTTTTGGACAGGGCAGTCGTGAGCTATTGCGGGAGACCAATTGGCACCGTGGCTGCCAATGATGTGACGGCGGCGAACCAAGCTGTGAACTACGATCAGGTGTTTATCAGGGACTTCGTACCATCTGCCCTAGCTTTCCTGCTTAAGGGGGAAAGCGAGATCGTCCGCAATTTCCTCCTCCATACTTTGCAGCTTCAGGTAGAACTCATCACTCTTTGTACTCTGAAGGTTATTTTGAGTTTATAATGCTATATTCTGTATAGTCGGTTCCTTCACTATCATAGCCCAACTTCACAGTTCAGTTCACGATAATTTCCTAAGACTGCTATTTTATGAGCTTAAGTGTTGATTTGGAAATTGAATTCTTATTCATGAATTGGTTGTGGGTCCACACCAGAGAAATTCGAACAGTATCATTATTGAGGTCATGCATCTTCCTCCTAAATGGGTTTTTGTGGCCTACTTTACGTTGTAAACACTGCATTAATGATTGTGCATGCACAATAATAAAAACAATAAGCCATTATGTTGTAAGAATTTTGGGGTTGGATTCATTGAGTATCTGTGTAGGGCAAAATCTTTAGTTTAGTAAAATTTTCTTATGTTTTCTTATTTCTTTCCTTGCACCATTAATTCCAATTAACTCAACTTTTTACTAGTACAACTATATGTTTCATATCAACATGTCTATCTCACCTTAAACAATTTTTTATCGTCATATCTTCTATTGGGGTTAGCCTTAATTCTTTATAAACAGAATATTTCTTTTTTTTTGTCTTTTCTTGCAACTCACACTTGCACCTTAATATTCTCGGTTACACTAACTTTCTTATATGTTTTCTTTTTTTCGTCCAACAATTCAATCCATAGAATATGACTATTCTTACAAGTGTTTCATAAAATGTTCATTTTAAATTTAAGGGGCACATGACAATCATACAAAACTTATAATGCTTTTCTTTGCCTTTAACAATTCCACTGTTTACTCTATGGACAATGTCTTCATCATTGAATAATAAATCCAAGATACATGAAACTCTTACCGATTTGAACTTCATGATGATCCATCTCTATCACGCCCTTAGTTTTTCTCATAGAGTTATGAACTACGTAGTCTAAAACTTTTAGTTTTCAATCTTTATCTCCATAAGTTAAGAAGTAATTAATACTAAACTATCATCAATATCATTAACAAATAACATACACCATGAACTCCTATTCTAAATATGACCAGTAAGTTTGTCCATCATCAATTTCAGAAGGTAAGAAATTAATGTTTGTGTAACCTTGTTGTTATAGGATAAACCCTAGACATACTTTCTATTGTTCTATGCTAGTGGCTACTTTTTTATGCATTTATTATACCAATTTATGTATTGATCATTCATTACTTTTCTAAAACCCACTACAGCGATCAATAGTCCGAGCATAAAAACAAATTGATTCTTGAAAATACTCATCTTGCATCTTATTATTTGTTAAATCACTTATTACTTGAAGTTTCACAAGTTTCAATATCTCCGTCGGACTTCTAGATCAAAAGCTTTTCTTCCAACCATTAGATATCTTTTTTAATTCTCAAAATTTTGATGAATAAATCAGTCAATCAAATTGCCCCTTGAAATCGCGATAGCAGATACACATAAAACTTTAATAGAAGTACCATTAGCTCCTATGCATTAATCTATATGTTTTTTAAAACTTCCTTTATCTCATTTAATCTAATTTTATAAGCAAGGTTTGTCGTACCACGGTATACCGCCTGGTACAGGTAGTGTGTACCAGTCTAATAGGAGACCGGTGTGGATGGTACATATTGATCTGTTGGTATGTCTCACCATACCATGTGTTGATACATCGATATATATCATATCGATAATCGATTTGTATACTGATACGGACGAGTAAGGCGAACCAAGTTTATAAGTATACCTATGTGTTTTGAACTTTGTACTATTTCATGGCTCCTAACTCTTCTCAATGTTTGACCGAAAGATAAAATGCCTTGAAACTGAAACCTGAAGTACCATGTCTATAAACAAAAGTAGAATAAGAATCTGGAAGATGTATTGCTAGCATGACCATGTGATGAAAACTTAAACCTTATTGAAGTGCCTATCATGCAAATGAAGCCATTTGAATACTATGTGAAGGAAGAGGCTGGCATTAATGATTCTTGTCCAAAATAATGTATGTTGATACTCAATAAACTAGTAGAGCCAGCTACAAGTAGCCATTTTAACATATATTGCACTGTAATCTGGACTTGTTAGATTGGTGTTAAATTAAACTGCACTTTAGGTTATACATTCTTATAATCTGAATTAGATGCTTCAGACTTCAATTTATATATATTTTTGGCAAGTAGAGCTGGGAGAAAACAGTTGACTGCTACAGCCCTGGACAAGGGCTGATGCCGGCAAGCTTTAAAGTGAGAACTGTACCTTTGGATGGAAGTAATGAAGCATTTGAAGAGGTTTTGGATCCTGATTTTGGAGAGTCAGCAATTGGACGTGTGGCACCAGTTGATTCTGGTAAGCTGGTGATGAAGCTTTTCTTTGTCTTTCACAATATTATGTAAATTGAATCACTTGAGAAGATGTATTCTGCAAGGAAATTCTTAACTCAACATTTGCAGGACTATGGTGGATTATACTGCTAAGAGCATATGGAAAGATAACTGGGGATTATGCATTACAAGAGAGAGTGGATGTACAAACAGGCATCAGATTGATTTTAAATTTATGTTTGTCAGATGGCTTTGACATGTTCCCATCTCTATTGGTCACAGATGGTTCATGCATGATAGATCGAAGGATGGGTATCCATGGGCACCCTCTTGAGATCCAAGTAAGTTGATGTTTGTTTATTCTCTGTATAGAAAGTCTATATTTTTCATAATATATTTAGTCTTTGGACATTCATCTATCGACTCAACGAAATCTAATGTTGTGTAAGTTCTTTTTCTTAATATTTAAAAGACAAGTTCTGATGAATTTTAGCTATTAGATTGCATTGCACAGCTGTGTAGGATTAGCATGATTATGGCAAATCTCTGAGTAGCACTTTGTGAGTTTTTTTCATACATTCTTCCTAATTAATCATCAACCATATGTCATCTACCTTATTTGTTAATTATATGGATAATCTGATACCAGGACTACTGAATTACATGGATCACCATTTTTTTGTTTGCCCATCTCCTTTTTGTTTCCCCCAGGGGTTTGTCCAGGCCACATTTAGTTCTATAAGAAATATGAGAACTTGAGTTGTTTTATTTGTTGGACACTGTTGGCATATGCTGACCCTAGGCATTAGGTGAGATGGCCATGTGTAATGTGTTCACTCAGCCTTGTACATTTGACCTGTTGTGTGTCGACACGTTTTACGTAAAGGCAACAATACAGAGATGGAGTGAAAAAATTAGATAAGGGCAGTTTGATGGGAATCTATAAGTGTGCACCCATTGGGATGATGTTCAGATTGTTCCCCTCGACTTTGCCTTTCGCTATTGACTTGCAACATGTTGCCTTTTCTCTGTTCCAAAAACTAAGACATATGTGTTCAAAACTTGAGTTGGTACATTTTAGGTACTGAAGTTGGTCTCATTCCATGACATTGGCTTGGCCTTTCCAGTTCATCATTCCATGATGGGCTAATTGAACTTTTGAGATGTACACTAGTGTTCTTCAGTTATGAAGTTTGATGTTATATATGTTAGTCAAATTCTATTGGTAGTACATGCCATTTATCTGTTATCGTTCTTATGCATGACAGGTCTACATAATATTGATTTTGAAAGGAATGTAACTATTTTATTTTTCCCATTGAGTTTTATTTTCTGATTTTTTTTAATTTTTGTCATTCATGACTCACCATGTATACATACAATATGTGTCCAGTCATATCTTTTGTATCTTCATTTTGTTTTTCTTGTTGATGTTCAGTGTTTATGATGTCATGCTTTACTATATGTCTTTTTATAAACCGCTCTTCTGCATTTTGTTTATGTTCATACCATTTCATTGATCAGAGCATTTGCTGTTAGGATGGTCTCACATATTAACTATTACGTGACTTGACCTACATCCTAATGCATCTGAACTTGAAGTTTGATTATTTATTATTAAATATTAGGTATATTGTCATTTGGTTGATAGATTTTGTGCCCCAGGCATTGTTCTATTCGGCTTTGCGGTGCTCTCGTGAAATCATCACTTTTAATGATGGATCTAAAAATCTGGTACGTGCTATTAATAACAGGCTCAGTGCTCTGTCTTTCCACATTAGGGAGTATTATTGGGTTGATATGAAGAAGGTAAATGAGATTTATCGCTACAAGACCGAAGAGTACTCCCATGATGCTATTAACAAGTTCAATATTTATCCTGAACAAATTCCATCTTGGCTAGTTGAATGGATGCCTGATAAAGGTGGCTATTTTATTGGCAATCTCCAGCCAGCTCACATGGATTTCAGGTTCTTCTCCCTTGGTAATTTTTGGGCTATTGTTTCTTCACTAGCCACACCAAGACAGGCAGATGGCATTCTCAATTTAATTGAAGATAAATGGGATGATATTGTGGGACGTATGCCACTCAAAATATGCTACCCTTCTTTAGAATATGAGGAATGGCGTATAATCACTGGCAGTGATCCAAAGAACACGTGAGTGTCTGAGCTTCCTCCGCCTTTTTAAGTTTGTATAATGGCCTCAACTGTTGCTATTTTATCATGGTTGACACGTAAGAGACCTACAATTGTTCTGAAACCATTAGTAAGCCATCTACCTGGTTTTGTTTCCTATTTCGACTGACTTGATATAGAGTTCTATCATGGACATTATATGATTATCTTTTTGGTTATGTAGTATTCTTGTTTTGCTCACTGCAAACCTTGGAGTAAGCTATTTTATCTAAGAAGGAACATCTTCTTTTTTTTCTTTCACAGGCCGTGGTCATATCACAATGGTGGATCTTGGCCTACACTTCTGTGGCAGGTAATTTTCATTTCAGTTTGCACGCTAGGAATATGATAATGAGGCTTCTTTTTGTAGATATATTGCTACTGGATCTTTTTCTGTTCAATAACTTGCTTCTCCGGATGTGTATCTAAGTAGGACTTCTTTCTTTTAAATTTCAGTTCACATTGGCTTGCATTAAGATGGGCAGGCCAGAGTTAGCACAAAGAGCTGTTGCAGTGGCCGAGAAGAGATTGCCAATTGACAAGTGGCCAGAATATTACGACACACGTAGTGGAAGATTTATTGGGAAGCAATCACGGCTGTATCAGACGTGGACCATAGCTGGATTCCTTACTGCCAAAATGCTTCTGGAAAATCCAGCTGCAGCAGCTGTATTGACATGCGATGAAGATCTCGAGCTTCTTCAAGGCTGTGCTTGTAGTCTAAGCAAGAATGCCCGAATCAAGTGCTCCCGCCTTGCAGCCAAATCACAGGTTGTTGTTTAGTTGTGCTCTGATAGTTCATTCCAATAAGCCTTTTTGTGGATAACTTCATACTGGACACTGGACAGGACATGAAATAGAGGGTGGATTCATTTCACGCTGGGATAATAATGATAGATCTCGGAGTGTAATACTTGAATCATTGCTAATTTGTATCTGGAGATCCCATATTTTCCAACACAAGGTACTGGCCCATAGTCCTAACATTTATGTTCGATAAATTTGTACATACCAACATACTTATCTGTCACAAGCTTGTTTTGCTATCAAGATGTAGTTCACAACTGTAGTTTGAACAGAAATGTAAAATGTTTGGGCAACCAAGTGAGGTATAGTTATTTTCTTTATTTCTTTTGTATGCATGTTCTTGCAAGAAAATTTTGGGAGTTCACGATTGAATTCTTTTAGATTGCTTGTTCAAGGTGCAGTTTGGCGTCTGCAGAAATCAAATTATCAACTCACAAGAGAACATCTCATTGAAGCAATATCATGAATATTGCAGTTTGTTCTACCTTTTCCTTGGTTTCTTTGGTGTTCTGATGAGATCTGGTTGCAGTATCATGGATAGTTTATTGATGAAGTTGTTTTCTGGAATCTGGAGTACCATCAAGTGTGTGGTTGAGTTATTGAGCTGATGATGTATCTCCTCCTGTTTCAATAATGTTGATTTCAGCACCCTGACGGGTGCACTCAATTTTGCATTAATGGTTTCAGAGATCTCACCAAACCCCTCACGCAGAGTCTGTAAGCTTTCACCTTCAAGGCCGCAATGGAGTAAAGCCCGACTTCAGTGCATGCATGTGCATGTCGACAGACTCGTACAAAGCTCATACACCACCACCATGCTTTTCCGTAAGTGTCAGAGCTTGCCATTTCTCTCATTGATTCCAGTGCTTGTAGATGCCTTTGCCACTCTATGTTTACTGCTCAACCGTTCATCCTTCGTCGCTGTAACAGTTGCCACTGAGTTGGAGCATTCATTCGGCTATAACTTCCTTCGCATGTGATCTGCTGATTCCATGTCAGACATATCTGAATTCCCAAATCTGCACTCGACTCAGATTGAAGGAAAAAAGAAAAAGAAAAAGCTAAATTGGTACATCATTGAGGCCTCTCTCTCCGGTATAAGTAGGAATGGAGAGTGGAGCAAAGGTCCGTTGAACATGGAGAAGTCGAGCATGGTGGTGGTGCTGTTCCTTGCATTGTTTCTGTCTTCCTTTGCCGGAGGCCTTGAAGCAAGAGAACTCAAGAACGAGCCCATGTCGTACCAGCCTCAGAACTTCCCGGGAGCATTTGGAGGCTTCCCAGGCTTTGGTTTCGGCCAGCCACTCCGTGGATCCATCCCCACCATTCCGGGCTTCGGAAACTTGCCAGGGATTCCCGGCGGCGGCATTGGTGGCCATCAGGCTGCTACGCCATGATCGAGTGGGCAGTGCCATCAAGCTCGTGCTGTGATCATCAATCGTATGTGTGAAGAGCAGCTATATATATGTATGTAGGTTGCTGCGGTTGTGGTTTCTTGCTTTGTGATCAGGAAAGAGTTGTGAGAGAGTTCCAAGTTAGCTCTTGGTTTGCTGTGTGTTGTTTGCCTGCATGCTAATGTGATTGCTTTCGTCTTTCTGGACTACTGAAGACTCTGTTTGTTTTCTTTCTATATAGTAATTCTAAATATTAAATACTAGATCACCTCATAGTAATCCTCAGTTTAGACTATCCTTTATTTATAAATATAAATTGATAAATAGTATACCGTCAACTAATAGTAATTCGACATATAATCACCACATGTCCAGGGAGGAAGGAAAAGATAAAGATCACCCTCTATCCGTCTGCCCATGTGAGCAAGGGTCTAAGATACACGGTTATAGATTTATCTCCCCTTATTGTCCAAGTGGATAGAGGGCAAGGGGAGACTATCGGAGACAATTAGGGGTTATCTCTTTATTAAATATTTCATAAAATATTTTACCAATTTACGACTAGGCAGAAAAGCTTGTCTTCAACACAATGAACAAGGGACTTACCTTTTTGACTACTCGCGTCCGCACTCCTATACCTCCGATTACTAACTTGGGTGTCGGAGGCATCGGGTCGAGAAACCTCTCCCGAGCTCCGTGTTTCTACTTCGAAGGCACATCGAACAATCCTGCATATACGAGTCTAGACCACATCGGGCTGATCAAGACATCAATAATTTATTCTCTCATCATTTTTGAGTTAGAAGAAGGGCTTGATGTCGCAGGAGCACCCACTCAATGATCCTCTTAATGAACACTTGAGTAAAGAGATTTTGTCCCTAATTCACAGTACTTTCACTTAAGGGGGCAGCGACCACCCTTTTTGCACATGACCACATCCACTTTAGTGTAAACGTTGATGCAATACTGACGTCTATTTAACGACCCGAGCCTCTCACCCTCAGGGATGACCTCGAACTACTTTCTCATCCCCGCTGAGGTGTTCTTGGGAATGTGTCCCTAATGCCATCGACAGCAATGGTTCTTAAACTTAAGCAAGGGGAGGAGAAAATGTTTACAGACTTCGTCACTCGGTTCACCAATGAAATATAAGGTATGGTAGATGCCCATCTATCACTCATAATACAGACATTTATGATGAAGCTCAAGCCCTCTTATTTCTTTTGGATATTGGTGGAAAGACCACCGGTAATGGTACCAAAGATACTTCAAAGGGTCAATAAATATATTACCACCGAGTTAATGATTTTTTATAAGCATGAGTCACGCAAGAGATTGAAGCAAAATGACTACAATCTACCTCGACCTAAGGTTATCGTGATGAAGGGGAAATGAACTACTCGAGTTACCTTACCCAAGGTTTGTGCTGACCCCCCTAAATATGTTTAGTTCTGAAATTTTTCTACAAAAAAAAGAGAAGAGGCTTTTAAAAGACCCTCACCTGATGAAGACTTCATTGACGAAAAGAGATGGGTCCAAGTATTACTTGTTCCACCAGAAGTACGACTATGATACAAAGGATTGTCATAACTTAAAAAATAGATTGACAAGCTCATACATCGGGGACACCTCATGCCATTTGTCCGAAATCATCAGGAACCCTCAACCCAATTTTAGGGGTTGATGGAGAGGTAGATTGACATTGTCATTGGTTGACCTGCCTCGAGTGGAGACAACTCTTTGAGTCATAAAACTTATACCTGAGTTATCATTGAAAAATGTCCAAGAACAATGGGCGACCTAGAGATAACATTCACGGTGGAAGAGATACTTCAACCTGAACCACAAAAATACCTTAATAGTTTCTATAAGGATTATCAATACTCAAGTGAAGAGGGACATGATTGACATAGGTAGCTCTATTGGTATTATCTACTCGATGCTTTCTTAAAACTCAAGCTCTCGATTGATGACCTTACCCCTATGACTTCTTCACTGACGGGGTTCACTAGCGACTCTGTCTCGCCTCCTGTGATAGTGAACTTACACATCATATTCAAAAATGAACCTTATTTCAAAATAATACTGACTAGATTCATGATGGTAGATATCCCCTCAATATATAATGTAATCATAAGATAGCTTACACTAAATAGGTTAAGAGTGGTGGTATCGATCTATCACATGATAATGAACTTTCCGACAAGAACTAACATTGGAGAGCTAATAAGTAACCAAGGGAGTTATGCCAATGTTACCCGACGATGATCTCCTTACAGAAGAAGGCCCAATCTGAGTCGCCACCTATGGACCCTCTAAACTTTATTAAGTTTATCTCACATCCTGAGCTAGTGGAGCCATTGATTGCAACACCCATAGATAAGACTCAACCCTATCGAGTTGTCAAGGTCAAGATGTCAGTTCTCAAAGAGAGATAGGTATAACTCATCAACTTCCTTCAAGAGAATGCTAAGGTATTTGTGTGGTTGCCAAGAGATATGTCGAGAATCGACCCTAATGTAGCTCAGCATCACTTGAATATTTCTCTCGAAACATAACTAATGAACAAAGGCCTCACAAGTTTGCTCTTAACTACTAGTAGATAATTAGTGATAAGGCAGATAAGTTATTAGGAGCAAGATTAATTATTGAGGTGTAGGACCCCCAATGGCTCGTCAACATTATACTTATTAAGAAGTCTAATAAAAATTGAAAGATGTGTGTTGACTATATTGATCTCAACAAGGCATGTCTAAAGAATAACTATTCTTTTCCTCGGATTGATCAATTAGTTGATGCTACCTTAAGTCATGAGCTTCTTCTCACAATTATAAATATATTATCAAGATATAACCAATCAGAATGACACCAAAGGATTGGGAACACACTTTCTTTATCATCGGTTGAGTTACATATTGCTACCGAGTCATGCCATTCTAGTTGAAAAATATTAGGACAACATATCAAAGAATGATAAACAAGATATTTAAGCACCAAATTAGGAAAAATATTAAAATGTATATAGATGACATAATAATAGTGAAGAGCATGACAATTGACTTGCATTTGTCAGACCTAATTGAGACATTTTAAGCTTTAAAGAAGTTCAACATATGCTTCAATCCAACCAAGTATACCTTTGGAGTCAATTCGAAAAAGTTTATTGGATTTATTATGCACCATAGGAGAATAGATACAAACGCTGAGAATGTATGAGCTATATTAGAGATGTGCCCACCTCGACTAGTAAAATAAGTAAAACAATTAACAGGACGAATAACAATGTTTAGTTGATTCTTATCCTAATCGGGTGATAGGTGTCTATCTTTTTTTCAAGCATTCAAGAAGAGTGTTAGGAGACTTTCAAAAGGCTAAAGTACCAGCTCGTCCAATTGTCACAACGCACCTCCTTTACCTCAGGTAAAACTCTAAGCCTCTACATCGTTGCCCCCGACTTAGCTGTCAGCTTAGTGATGGTATGAGATGAGTTGAGAGTTCAGAAATCTATTTACTATATCATTCACATTTTAAGTGGGCCCGAGGAATGATACCCTTGTATTGAGAGGCTCACATTTGTACTAGTATTGACGGCAAGAAAGCTTTGGCTCTATTTTCAACCATATGTTGTGTAAGTTATTAGTGACCAACTACTCATACAAGTCCTCTTGGTTGGTTATCTCAAGTCAACTGCTGAGGCAGTTAGTAGAGCTGGGTGTGTTCGACATATGATATATTCTGAAGATTTCCATAAAAGTATTAGATATTTACAAACTTTATATTAGAACTAACTCATCCTTTGCCCGAGGTCGACAACCACACCCCACCAGCATGCTCGCTATTTGTGGATGGTTTCATCACCTTGGATGGGGGTGATATTGAACTCATCCTGAAAGGCCTAAACAAATAAGTGTACGAGTAAACTCTCATATTTATGGTCAAAATCTCCAATAATGAAATTGAGTATGAGACACTTCTCCCAAGGCTCTAGCTTGCCCAGGAGCTTCAAGTCCAAGACTTGATAGTGTTCAGTAAATTATAATTAGTCATGAACCAAGTAAAAAAGAACTATAAAACTCGAGATGCAACTATGACAAAGTGCATCATTGAGGTGCAAAGATTAACTCATAGCTTCCTTCAACTAAATATGTTATAAGTCCCTCGTGAAGAGAATGCCCAGGTCGACGCGCTTACTAGATTAGAATTGACCAGGGTCTCGTAGGAGGGTTAGTCATTAGTCGAGATGTTTCTAACCAAATTATTAATAAGTATAATGTGGCTATAATTAGGGAAGAGTCAAACTAGATGAACGAGATCTTGTGCTACAAAAATGATGGAATGTTCCCCATAAACCCTACATCAGCTCGAAAAGTCAAGCATCATCAAGCATAGTATTACATATAAGCGATTGCTTATATCATAGGTCTTTTAACCAATTATTCCTCATATACCTGACACCCCAAGAGGCTAAGAGGGTGCTTGTCGATATGCATGAGGGTATCTATAGGGAACACACTAGTGGATGAACCCTTGCCTTCAAAGTATTTCAACAAGGGTTTTACTGACTCACACTACACAAGGATATAATAGCCTATACCCAAAAATGTCTTAGGTGCTAGAGGTTTGTATGGATACATCATCAACCGATAGTTCCTTTGAGTTTGATCAATTATGGATGATCATTCACCCAATGGGGTATAGATATCCTCAAACCCTTTTCGTCAGCCTCAGGCTGATAGAGGTTTCTCATTGTTAGAATTGAATATTTTATAAAATGGGTGAAGGCTGAGCTATTAACATCGATCACCGAGAAGCAAGTTGACGGATTCATCTAAAAAAATATCATCACCAGCTTGAGAATTTTTAGAGCCCTCATCATCGACAAAGGAACTCGATTCAACAATGCGAAGTTTGAGTTTTATCAATCTTACGAAGTTCAACTAAGATTCAACTAGATAACCCATTCTCAAACTAATGGTGTCTCTAAGGTTACCAATTAAGTCATTCTTGAATGATTAAATAAGTGAGTTGTTAGAGAAAAAGATACATAGGTAGACAAGCTACTAAGTATCTTGTGGGCCTCTTGGATAATACCAAGATGTCCTTCAGCATTGAAGTTATCTAAGAGAATCATCATTTAGTTTACCTAAGATGTCCTTCAACATAATCAACAAGGCTAGAGCAGAAGCACACCTAAGGGCACTGAGAAACAAAAAAATAATTATCAAACTATATAATCAAGGTGTTCACCCTCGGGGTGTTGGACTAGGGGACCTTGTGCTTTAGAAAGTTAAAGTTAGCAACTCAATTAGATATTGAGTTAAGCTAGCACCGAACTAAGACATCGAGGTTGTTTGAGATGGAACATATTGCCTCGAGCATAAAAAAGTTTTACCTCTAAGACGTTCCTCTGGATTAGGTCGGGGAGACTATGCCTCGATCATTGAGCATTGGCCTACCATGTGTTGGGAAATCTTGGGGGCGACATTACATACGCAGCGAAAGAACAAGAAAAATAAAATCCTCAATTTTCCAAAAAATGTTTGTCATCGTGCAAAGATTGGTGCGCAAAAATCCACGAAACAAACTATGTATGAATAGATTGTGTTACCTAGGGAGATCGTATATCCCTGTTTCCTTGCAGATTTCTAGGAAAAGGTAAAGGAGGTCAAGCGTCCTCCTCTCTAGCGGTGATTCACACAGCAGGGCTGCGACGATGCTCCTCAAAACTCCAAGCCTGCTCTGAGGTGGAGAGGGGGAGGAGAATAAGAGAGGCAAATAAAGGCTCTAGTCTATGAGGCTCTGAATCCCTCATATTTATAGAGGCCCTCTGTTAAACCCTAATGGATCCTCCCCTAGTGAGTAATAGATTTACATCCAATTACTCAAGCATTTTAGATTAGTGGATCTCTATCTAATAATCTCTCATGGGCTCTTATTGGATCTCATCCATGGGATCCAATAATTCAGGGGCTTATTGGATATCCAATAAGATAGGGGCTCTGGCGGATATCTCATATCCGAACCTCTACTCATCGTAATACCTATCATATATGTGTGACCCTCTAGGCCCAATATCGAGCTGGCCGTGAGTCATAGCTGTCAAAACTCCTTCTAGCTTAGTGAATTATTATCTTTGTAATAATTCACTCGACTCATCGACTACGGACGTACTAGGCCACTAGGCCGTAGTCCCCAGATGATACAGGGGAATCTAATCCATTGGACCTGTTAGTCCTCATTTACCATATACCTATAGTCTTTCATCCATCTAATATTCCAGAGATCGTATATCGGGCATGGTGCTATCAGACCCATATGGTTTCTACTCGAGTCTCGCTCTAATCGGATTCTCCCATAGAACTCTTTCTCTCTCAACCTGAATGACCCTGGCTAGGGCATGGTGCATATATTCCTCTCATGACGTCGAGAGTGAATGATCCTCTATCGACACTCAATAGCCCTCGTAAGGTCGACTGCCACTCCCAATGACCAATTGTACTAGA
The DNA here is from genome assembly GCA_004837865.1 of Musa balbisiana. Classification (NCBI taxonomy): domain Eukaryota; kingdom Viridiplantae; phylum Streptophyta; class Magnoliopsida; order Zingiberales; family Musaceae; genus Musa; species Musa balbisiana. The sequence goes on along the minus strand of CM017195.1, from coordinate 36,405,699 downwards.
TCTGGGATATCCAAACCAGTCTGGTATCAAAGTCTGGTATCAAAGAGTGGAGCACTCATACATGACATCTTTGGTGTCTCAAGTCTAAGGACCAGATACACCACTAGGACTACGGAATCACTGTATGACAATAAGGCATCATCAACCATCTAGTATTCCGTAAGCGGATCAATCAGTGAACTCATTCTCCAATGAGCGCCTGTATTGTATCCCTAGTGTCCCCACACGAGCAGCTATGAGACCAACTGCATCCATCATATGAACGAGTATACAGTACGCCAATCTGTCCGATTATCACGATGTCTCTCTCGAGTAACCTATGACCGAGATTATTTAGGATTTGAGTTTAAAGGTGAATGTGTCTTATTATCGTGATCTCATCACGATCCGATTCTCATTGCATGGATCCAAGGACATCACTCTATATATATATATATATATATATATATATATATATATATATATATATATATATATATATATATATATATATATATATATACAATAGACAATATAAAGTGATAAATGCCAAAATATAATAAGCAAAAAGATTTTGTGTCAAGTCACATATGCCATCACTCACGTGATTGGCTTGTTGGGCACCTATGACTAGCACCATGTCTTTGGCATTAGTTATAAAGTGTATATGTATTTTTAGGATGTTGATGTTGCAAGTTAAGGAAAAAAGTTATAGTACTTTAAAAGATTGCATCGACTCGATTGAGCCTCTAAATCTAAAATGGCAACCTGAGCTATTAAGATAGAGGATTAGTTAGATGACAAACATGACGACACTACAGGTAGAAGACACAAGGAACAAGTCGGGTAAACAAACTTGATGGCTCAAACCAACACAATGTGAGATAGCAACCTAGGCGTCAGGGCGACATGTTGAGTTAGGATCATTGTCAAAAGGCACTTTGGGCACTATTAGGATATTTTGATCCTTAGGATAATTAGTGAACGATCTGGATCCTCTTTAAGCTCCATCCCAGGATACCTTATTTTGAAATGGGCTAAAGTGATATAGTACCTATATTGATATGAGGAGACCTCCGACCTTCCAGGCCCCTCCAAAACCTGACAAAAGCCTTGCAATCCACAATTGCCTCCTCCTAATACCTCGATATTATGTGTTTCTTAGCCTCAAACATCCCCTTTAAACCTCAAACCTACTCGGTGATGCTCATGACATACTTAATGACTTTGGTAACTTGCTCAACGAGTTCTAAATTATATGTCCTTATCGAATCTAGCTCTTGAGTAAGTCACTGATGTAGAGAAATCTAGGGGCGATATTACATGTGCAGTAAAAGAACAAAAAGAAAAATCTTAATTTTTCATGAAAAAGGTTTCATTATCATGCGAAGATTGATATGCAAAAACCTACGAAACTAAAAACCATGTATGAGATAATTGTGTTATCTAGGGAGATTGTATATTTCTAAAATCCTATAGATCTATGAGAGATGATGAAGGTGGTCAATTGTTCTCCTTTCTAGTGGTGATATACATGGCAAGGGTTGCGAAAATGCTCCTCGAATCACTGTCTAAATCTCCACACTTGTTGGCTGAGGAGAATAAGGGGAGACGATAATATGAAATGGTAGCCAAGAAGGCCTAACCTATGGTCTTTTTGTCACGGACAAAACTATAGACAAGGTGTTTAATGTACTACTCATGTATGTCCATGTCTTTTGATTTGTTCATGCTTTGCGTAGCATGTGGCAGGACGGTCGAAAGCTTAACAATCTTATTTTAGTTGGGTTTGGTGGCTATTTTAGGTTTGTAAATAATTGTTGTGTTATATGGACACTTGTGAGGGATTTCAATCTATAGTGGACCATTTTGGATCATTTCTTGTGCAACCGTTCAGAGCTTGTAAAGTCTGTTTGTAATTTGCATTGGCTATGAAGTGTTTCCTGAAATGTTTGCTTGTGGATTCCGAGTGAGACACTTTCTTTAACTTGTTTTCTCTTTTATAGGTCCTAAGGGACCATGGGAGGTTTAAGAGAGGCTAACTTTTGCGGACGGAGTTGCAACGGTGCCGCACGACTTAAGAAAAACTAGCTAAGTCCATGACACTTTGATTCCCTCATATTTATAGAAGTCATTTATCTACTTAGGGTTAAGTTGATAGGGGGCCTCTATAAATATAAGAAAACCAAATGGCCATAGGCTAGGCTTCTTAGTTATCATCTCCTATTCTCCTCTCCCCTTCTCCTCCTCGTATAGCAGGTGTAGAGATTTGAGCAGTGATTTGAGGAGCATCTTTGCAGCCCCTACCGTGTGGATTACCACTAGAGAGGAGGACACTTGACCTTCTTCATCCTCTGCCACAAATCTGTAGGAATTCAAGGATATACGATCTCCCTAAGTAACACAAATATCTCATATATGGTTTTCAATTTCATAGGTTTTTATATACCAATCTTCGCACAACAATGAATACATTTTAAAAAATTTTGAGAATTTTGTTTTATGTTCTTCCACTACGCATGTGATGTCACCCCTATATTTCACTACAACTATATACCCATCTATATGATAGAGGTGACTGGTCTCATAACTGTTTGCATGGAGACACTAAGGATATAGTACAAGTGCTTATTGTAGAATAAGTTCACTGATCGATTCGCCCATGAAATATTGAATGGTTGATGATACCTCGTTATCCGACAATAATTCCGTCATCCTAATGGTGTATATGATCCTTAGACTTGAGACACCAATGATGCTCTGTATAAGTACTCAACTTTTTGATATTGAACTTATAGATCTGGAAGTTCTAGATCTAGCACAATCAGTCATTAAGAGTGATAGTCAACCTTATGAAGGCAATTGAGTATCGATAGAGGATCGTCCACTTTCGGTGTCATGAGAGGAATATCATTTATGTTCTTACTTAGGGAATTCTCTAGCTAGGGTCATTCGAATTGGGAGAGAAAGAGTTTTTCGAGAGAATCCGATTAGAGCAAGACTTAAATAAAAACCGTATGGGCCTAACAGCACCATGCCCGGTATACGATCTTTAGGATATTAAATGGATGAGAGATTATATATACAGTAATTGAGGATAGATAAATGGATGAGAGATTATATATATACAGTAATTGAGGATAGGACCATGTCCAATGGATTTGATTCCCCTATATCATCTAGGGACTACGACGTAAACCTAATCGGTCCCTACCTAAACGATGGAAGGCCATGTGGGTCAATCTAGTTGCCTCACGTTTATCGATTTAATATTATCGAAGAGAGAAGATTTTGATTTTGGTCTCCTTATATGACATGTCACATAAGGACATCACATGAGTAATCACACCAGATGATCATAGACCACAGCCTAATGTGATCAAGCCCGAGCTAGTGGTCTAATTTCTCACATTAATATCTGTGTGTAACGATGCTTCTTCATGCCCTGTGATCGTATATCTCATCTTCGTTGGTTCCGTCGACATCTCGATGCATCTTCATACGTCACGATCGTCCGTTTCGACCTCGTCGGTCCTGCTATCGCTTCCACGCTCCTACTGTGCCTTCTCGTGTGATTGTAATTTAATTATAGGCATATAAGCCCAACAATAAACGAGAATAAAATTGGAGACTCATAAGCCCCAATAATAATAATCACATGTACACACTCATCACATGGTCTATGATCATCTGTCCACATCATACATCACATGTACACATCATCATCATGCAGAACTACTAGATAATAATAATATTAATTAATTAAAAGAGTGTGTGTCATGTCACATGTGCCATCACTCATATGATTGGCTTGTAGAGCATCTATGACTAGCATGCCTAAGGCGCATGAGTCGAAAAAACCTGACCCATGCCAAAAGAAACTCGTCACAGTAGGAGACACAAGACAAAATGTGCTTGAGGTGCACGAGTCGAAAAAATTTGACTCATACTAGAAGAAACCTATAATAGTGGGAGACACAAGACAAAATGTGCCCGAGGCACATAAGTCGGGAAAATCCGACCTTAAATCCACAATGATAGGAGGCATAAGGTAAAATATACCTAAGGCACATGAGTCGAGAAAGTTCGACCCTCACCTCCGCCCAAGGCGTGGAGGTCAAAAAGCCTAGCCCCAACCTTCGTTTGAGATAGGGAGGTTGGGAAGCTTGACCTCCGCCTTTGTTGAGGCGTAGGGGTTAGGAAGCCCGACCCCTGCCTACACCTAAGGTGTGGAGGTTGGAAAGTCTAACCCTCATCTCTGATCAAGGTGTGGAGGTTGGAAAGTCTGACCCTTGTCCTGACCCGAGGTATAGAGGTTGAAAAAACTAACCTCGTTCAACCAATGTGCGTACCTCGATGATATGAGGGGCAGGTTGATAATGGATTGCCACTAACAATGCTAAGGGAGGTGATCTTGGGTGGACGTGTCAAACAAACTTATGCCAAATGATATGAGTTACACTATAGACTAGACATGTCGGATGAACTAAACATGCCACTAGGTTGACAATAGATTGAAGATGTATATGCTCGACATGTCGAATGATCCAAACGTCACACTTTGGACCCCTCTAGTAAGAGCCCCAAAGCACTCCTTTAGGGAGGTATAAATGACAAAGTATATCGTTAGTTAATCATCATCCAACATATAACCATCATGTGATGTTCATAGTAGATGAAGAAGACGAAGGTCACTCTTTACTTGTCTACCCACATGGGCAAGGGACTAAGATAGGTGCTTATGGGCTACCCCTCATTCTCGCCTATATAGACAAAAGATCAAGGGGAGATTATTGGAGGTAGTTAGAAGCTACATCCAATAATATTTTATAGAATATTTTAGTCTTCTAAGACCATATGTAAAAACTTATCTTTAACACAATGAAAAAAATACTTACTTTTTTTTTATCATTCGTATTCATACTCATATACCTCGAGTTACTAATTTGAATATCAGATAAACTGTGTCGAAAAATCTTAATATTTATATAAGTGATATATCGGGAGTTTAGTATTTTTATCTCGAATGTACCTCGCATGATCTTACGTATTTGGGTTTGGATCATGTCAGACTAATCAGGATATCAATGACTTTTTTTCTCATCATAAATATAATATATTATTTTTCTGTATGATTATGCATCATTTATTATGTGGCCCTTTATATATAAATTAAATTACAAAATACTACAGTTTCTGTCCTCAAACTAATCAAAATATTTTCATTAAGAACCTTAGCTTTGTTTTTCGGTGATCGCACCTGCCGGTTCGCAGAAGCCCGAGACCGAGACCCGTTAACTTTCGAATGGATCAGCTACGGCGATATCCCTTTGACTCGGCGGCCGTCACATGATATCAGATCAGTGGTTCCACCCATCTCGACCGTCGTATGATGGAATCTTGCGCCATTAGACTTGAACAACGAACGGTTGTGATCGAGCGTGCAGATGACGACTTCAGCCCACAGGAAACAGTGGCCATGTCTGTGTCTGTATCTGAGATCGCTCCTTGAAGCAGACTTGTTCAACCGTTGCGTCCTTTTCGAATCCATCGTTCTACCGAATTCCATCTTGGCCGTACGAACGGAATCGTGCGGTGGATGTTGACGATCGAGTGCTAATACACCAAATCTGCCGTGTAAGAGAGGGTCGTAGTTATCCGCTCGCAGAATACCAATTCCAAGCCCAAACCCCGTTCTCGCCGCCGATCGATCCATTCGCCGAAGAGAGAGAGAGAGAGAGAGGGAGGAAAGAAAAACAAGGAGAGGAAGGGATGCCGACCGCAGAAGAAGCAGAGCAGGAGCGCGCTGTCTTCGATGACGAGGACGACGTTTCCTCCGACAGCGACGACAGCGACGACGACGAAGGCGAGGCGACGGCACCGCCACCGTCTCTGCAACCCCAGGCGGCACCAACGGCAGTGTCTTCGGAGGCGGTCAGCGATCTGAACCCCTCCGCCCCTTCCCATGACGCTGCAAACCCTAACCCTAATCCCAACCCCAGCCCTACCTTTTCCGATCCTTCCGCCTCCGCTCCAACCCAGAACGGTGCGATCCCGGTCCAGGTGCTTCCCGTCGCGCCCGCTTCCGCTCCCTCCTTCGACGCCGCCCTCTTCACCCCCTCTTCTACCTCAATCCACGTCCCTGCCCCTGTGTCCTCGGCCTCCGAGGAGAGGAGGTCCCTCTCCGTCGTCGCCTTCGACGACTCCCGTCGGCTCTTCCAACGGCTATGGACCGACGAGGAGGAGATCAAGATCCTGCAGGAGTTCTTTGAGTTCACCTCGAGACGCGGCACCACTTTCGCCTCCCACCAGTACGACACCGGTCCCTTCTACGAGGAGATCAAGAAGCAGTTCCAGTTCGAGTTCACCAAGAACCAGCTAATCGAGAAGCTCCGTCGCCTTAAGAAGAAGTATCGGAACTGCGTCGGCAGGATGCGGTCCGTGGGGAAAGATTTCGCCTTTAAGAGCGCCCACGAGCGGGCCATCTACGATATCGCTCGCAAGATCTGGAGCGCAAGCACAAAGCGGGACTATGAGAGTGATGATGAGGACCTTAATACTCCAAGCAACACCATTTCCAACGAGATCATTACGGTTCCGATCAACGATGGTTCTTTAAGTTGTGACAGAAAGATGTCAAGATCGAGAAGGCGCTTGAGAAGAAGAATGGCTGAAGAGGCTGCTGCAACAGATGCTGCGGCGGCAGTTGGGGGAATAGTTGTAGATAATTCCTCCACGGTGTTGCACACGCCTCTAGCTCTGGAATCTGGGATACCAGACATCATCAAGGAGACAGTGAAGAACTGCCTCTCACCACTATTCAAGGAGCTCATCAATTCTGCAGCTGGCGGGATGCTTGGTCCAGGATTCAATAGTGGGGCATCGCCATTGAGCCTTCTGCCCCTGAGCCTTGGCGGTGGTTCCTCGGCAGCACCAGGGATTGCTGTGGATGACAAGTGGAGAAAGCAGCAGATTCTGGAACTGGAGGTTTACTTGAAGCGGATAGAGCTTGTAAGGGAACAAATCAATTCGACCTTGGAGGAGCTCAAGTCTGCAAGGAGCTGATTAGAGGTTCTGCTAGAAAAGATGTAATTCTAATCGTTGGATCCTTGTGCTTTGATTTGTGATTCTTGTTTATTTGGATAGTACTAGATATAGCAAACTGCTAAGGTAACACTGCTTTTCTTCCTTGTATTAATCTCTATCTAGTCTTAGTTCCTTTCAATCTTTTTTATCCTCCACCCTCTGTGCTTGATGAGGAAAGAGAGTAGGAGGAAAGGCAAGCCAGCAATTTTTTACTTGTATTTATCTTATCTGCATGCTGCTTATGATTTTGACTTACTGATTTGTGCAAATGCTTTCAATTTCTATATTTGGATATATTAGCATCCTAGATTTTGATACTGCTTCATTTCCCTTTCTGATTGGACAAGACTGCTTGTTCCTTTTGGAAATCGATACATATGTCATGATATTTAGGAATAGCTATTAGGGCTTTACACAGATATGCTTATAATTGGCAACATATATATTTCATTTAAATTTTTGAAATTTTGTTAGCTCTTTCATGGCACCATTTTTGTTAATGCATGTTCTCCTTTGTCTTCTAAAGAGCAAACTCTTTGTCTTTACATTGTCTGTGATGGTATTATGAATACTGTGAAAGAAGTATACTCATATGAATGTTGTTGGATTTTCTTGAGTTATCAAGCTACAAATTTGTTTTGCATGGATTTGTTATGTGAGGATGAAAAAGAACTCTTTTTGAAGGTGAAGGTGCATAATAGTTGGAAATCAGCAGCATTATATCGAGTGTTTAGGTTATGGGAAGACAATATTTTGGGAGTACTGATGTAGGATTGCAACAAAAAGCAGGATTAGTCATGTACCAAAAACATTGAGAAATATTTCCAGAAAGACCAGATCTATTCCAGTCCTTGACTTCTCCTGCTTGTTGGAAGGGATTTGAGTTTTAAAATTTTGCAAATCAATTTGATAGATTTCCTTCTGTATGCAGAAAATTATTTTGGCAGGTGGTCTGTGGTGGCATATCAAATATAGGAAGCAATAATAAGAAAGAGAATTGCTGTATATTTAGCCTGTAAGGTAAACCCAGTCCAGATCATCTTTGTTTACAGTGTCAAATTCAAGTTTCAACTTTCTTATTTTACATCTTATCATGCTGATGAAATCAGTCAAATTTCCATTATGAATGTGATTTTTTTACATCCCTTTACTGTATGGATTTGTATTTGCATAAGAATTATTGAAAAAATAGATTAGCAGAAATGGAATGGAAAATCACATTTGTTACTGGTATGATGTTTTTTATTTGCAGCTTCACCCCAAAAATGTGTTCCTTTAATTTTTGACCTTCCACTTTCTAGTTTAATAAACAGTCTCATTTTCTGTTTTACCATCATCCTCATTGTGGTATTATCCCTCTTCAGACTTTATCTACTAATCTATTTCTACTGGTTCAAGACCAACATTTTTCAGATGTTGCTGCTCATTTCTCTGCTTCATTTCAACTCATGCCTGTGTAACTTTCTCAACTACTATTGCTAAAAGATTTAGCTTAATTTTGCAAATTTAGCCAGATAAGGCTGACTAGTATCTCTGTGACTAAATTGTGACTCTTAATCATGGACAAGGAGAACTGCTGGCGGTCACAGCTGACTGAAGGACAACTATGATGGGCCATAAGAAAGGGTTTTGGAGGTACCATTCATTCTTTAAATTGTTCCTAGCTTTCCTTATGAGTGCATGCATGTCATATACATTTACAGTCCAATCTTTCTGTGGACTACTTTCAATTTCTTAGTTACTTTCACTATTCATTCTTTAAATGTCATACATACGCAGCTTCAAAAAGATTCATTCTTTCTTCTGGTTATAGTTTGCAGCTTGACATCTTTGTTACCTACAGCAGTCAAATGGAAGCTTGTCTTCTCATGTACATAATTTATCTGAATGCATCGATGAAATAGCATATGAATATATGATAAGCTAGCATTTTTAGGACACATATATAGTCAGCATACCTACATATTCTGTTTGTCTACATCCATGCAACCAATTCATTCTGTGGTCTTAATTCATCTTTATTCTGGGATAGGAAATCTAGACAACTCAATTGTTTTTCGATGAACATAAACTTTGTGACTTAATCCATCAACAATATTCTCAAATGCCACATCCTTCCAAAGGATGCAAGGCAATGAGAGCGCCAACCAAGTGGATGGGGAATCTAATTCCTTGTGCTCTCTATATAAATCTTACTGCAACATGATGGACAAACTTGGGAGATTGCATTATATGACATTAGCCACTGCAACAGAAGAGCCGATGTAATGAGGTCTCCTGGCTAAGACCAGTTGTGGCTGCTAAGGTGGTAACAGGCAGTGGCAAGAGGGAGGGGTTTATTTTCACATGGAAAGTGAATAAAGACTTAGATTCACTGATATGAGTATGATAAGAGTATGCTAGATGCATTATTATGTTGGTATGAAGTCATTATTGGATTGATGGGTGTTCAAAACTTCAAATCGAATCAAAAAATTGAACCAAACCTGAATCGAACCATTTTTAAATCGATTGCTTTATCAATAATCCGATTTTGAAGTCTATAAATGATCTAGTTTGGGGGGGTACTCTTCTACGGTTCGGTTAACCGGTTCGGACTGAACTGATTTTAATTAAAAAAATATCAACTCAACCCAAAGGCCATAAAAACCCTAAAATCCCTTCCCAAACTCTATAAGGTCACCGCTCTTCCGTCATCTCTACGGCTCTTCCTCATCGTCCCCTTCTTGGCCTATCTCTCTCGTCTCAAGTATGAACCCTATATGTTTGTCATCCTTCTTCATTAACAATCCCTTTATTCAAGGTCTGAAATTTCGTATCGTACCGGAGTTTCAACGATCGTTCGGTACGGTACGGTACGGTATACCGAGCGGTATACCGAACGGTATATCGCTCGGTATATATATATATATATATATATATATATATATATATATATATATATATATTATGATATATATATATATAAGATTATATATATTTTTTTATTTAAAAGGTGACGTCGCATTGCCTCGGCGACGTCGCCTTTTCCTTCCCCACGCGGGGCGACGTCGCCTCGTTTATATATATATATATCGACGTCACGTCGCCTCGGCAACGTTGCTTTTTTTTCTATAATATATATATATATATATATATATATATATATATATATATATATATATATATATATATATATATTATTTTTCATTCCGCCCAGTAGCGGGCGGTTCGAGTACCGGTATGCCGTCGGACCTATCATTCGGTATTACCTTCCTTGCCTTTATTGATTTGTATAAATTCCTCTGTTGATTTGTATGTATCATTGCATATCCTCATCATCAAGAAAAATAGACTTCACATGAAGTCGTTATTCCTTTGGGGGCATCTTTCAATAAAAAATAAAAAACCACTTGCACATAGGTGCAATTGTTTAGAATGTTTAGAATGAAATTTATGATATGAACTTTTTAAGAATGTAGGTCCAATTGGATCAAAATTTTGATTTGGTTCAATTAAACTTAATCAATTCATCGAATCAAACCAGTTTATTTGATATATATATATATATATATATATATATATATATATATTAAATTACTTAAAATTAAAAATCAGTTAATCGGTTATGAACCGGTTCGATTAGGCAGGTCTGAAATGGTTCCAGTTCGGAGTACATTGCTTTAACCGAACCAAGTCGTTTTTTGATCGAATCGAACTAGGTCATTTGAAATATATATATTTTTTAAATTACTTAAAAATTGAAAATCAGTTAATTGGTTTTGAATTGGTTCGGTTAGGTAGGTTCAAAATGGTTCTGGTTCATATTATCTTGCTTTAATCGAACCAAATCATTTTTTTAGTTTGGTTTGATTTGACCCTTAATGGTTTGGTTCAAACCTCTCTGAACACTACATGTCTTTTGGACGAAGATTTCATATGTTGAAGTAGGAAACAATAACAACAAAATCGTAAATCCAACTATATGGGGTTGGATACATGGACTTTTTACGCTGTCATTAAAATTTGTAAAAGTCACAGGTTTAGTTAAGTTTAGAATGCTTTAATTTTTATTTATAGTTTTTGCTAAAGTTTTTTTAGATCTTTCTCTATCTCTTTTCATATCACTAACATTAATCATTTCATCTCTTCTGGCTACCATATCCAGAGGTGCCCTAAACACATGAGCATATCATCTTAAACGATTTTCTCTCTTCTTATTCTCTATCGAAGCGATATCTAGTTGTTCACGATAAGAATATTTTTTTTCTTGTCTTTCCTAGTAGCTCTGTACATCCATCTGAATATTCTCGTCTCGACAACATAATTTTTTTGCACATGTTATTTCTTAACTGTCCAACACTCGGATCCATTAAGCATTGTTAGTTTCACAACTATCTAATATTTTTTTTAATTTCAAAAGTATCTGATAATCACACAAGACTCTTGACCCTTGTCATTTTAATTATCTTGCTTTTACTTTATGAATAATATCTTCATGGATCTTTTCATTTGATTGAATAATTGATCATGTTGAAGTAGAAAATTGAATTATACCCTTAGATGAGCCCTCTATTGTTTCCATTACTTAATTCCTCACCAGCACCTGAAAGCTTGAAATCAAAGTGATATCACACTCCTGTCATGTGGCTTCTGTGCGTCCACATTGGCAGTAAAAGGTTTTATATTCTTCAATGCACTACTGCAGCAACTTGTTTTCTTCATTGAGAGGAACATAAGCATTTGGTGGAACCCTAAGTTTCTTTGGATGTCCTGCTTACCACATGCCAGGAATCTGTTGATGTGACAAAAACATGTCACATGGGGGAAGCCATCTCTTGTCGAAGAATAAACTAATGGCAATCATTGGAAGAAAAATAATGATTGATTCCTTACATGAGGAAGCAATTGTTGTTCATCTTTGATGTTGCTAAGATAATATGTAACTTACGTTGGACTCCTGACAGAGTACGTATGTTTGTAAACCCCCAAGTTATTGGACCCAATCACATTTGAAGAACAATAAATTAGTGGCAATCATGAGAAGAAAAATAATGATCGATTCCCTTAGTGTATCATTGAAGAAGAAAAATAATGATCGATTGACTTGAAGCAACATCAATAGTGTATCATTGAAGAAGATGAACTGCTCTTTATCTGGTCTACTGATTGCTAATTTCTCAAGTCAAGTTCTCTGCATGAATTAGATAATGCTTTTAATATATCCTTTGATGCATCACAAGGCTATAGTATACATGTTTGAGTTCAGTAAACAAGAAGAAGCATTGCATGTGCCCATGCAAGCAAATCTATTGTAGCTACCTCATCCTGTGGATCTTGCCTCCCACTGTTCATATCTTTTCCCCTATATATAAACCAAGCTGGATCATATGATGGAAAGTGATTCTGAGAAAAGAACACATATGGGTTCTTGGTTTCGCAGTATCACATCTCCTCTCAGAAAAGCTTGCACCATCTTCAACTCCTCACCTAGAGAGAAGAAGACCCCCACAGGTTCCTGTGTGCACTTGCATGCTTACTTAGCTTTATGGTTAGTGTTGTGCAGCCATCAGATATATGATTGGCAACTTTGTTGCTTTCAGGACATGATCGCAGCAGCATCGTGAAGCTTCATGGGGAAGTGATGGCATGCACGTACGAGGACGTTCGAGTTATGTGGTCCATCCTCGACAAGTCGAGGCCATCTAATGATATGGCATCATTCCCAGCTCAAGGGTAAGTGGGGATGTACTTGTGCCACTTCTAACGTGCACCTTCGTATGTATGTCCTCACCTCATTGTTGTGGATCTGTCCGTGCTTAGAGCAGAAGGTCCACAGGTTGTAATTACAATTCCCCGTGGATGCTCTCGAGGACCATGGTGAGATTTTAAAGCCAAAAACTGTCTTCTACTTTCTTTAAGCTTCAGAGAGAGAGAGTAGCTCAACAACAAATTGTGGGAGAGAAGAGCCTTACAGACCGAAAATGCTTTTTCTTTCTCTTTCCCAAACTTTGTGCTTTCTTTACTATAAACGAACAATTGCAGCACCATCATACAGCAGAGAAGAAGAGAGTACAGAAACGCATTTCAAATGTCACTCTGCTCCATCTCCACCGCTGCTACTTCAATTAACATCAGTTAAAACCTCACTTCTACCACCAGTAAAGGGAACATCTTCATCTAGTACATATTTCTTCCTTCTTTTCCCAGTCGAGAAATGAATTATTTGGTGATAGCATAGACGGCATAGATGATCCCGGGGATGTAGCCGAGGATGGTCAGCAAAAGGCAGAGCCAAAACTCCACCTGCTCCACACCAACGAGGGCAACACAGAAGAAAGTAGAAATAAGTTCCTTCTCATTAATCTTTTTCATACGACGGCAATTGAAAGAGCAAAGACAAACTTAAGATATGGGAAGAAAGAGAAAGAGGAGTTTGGTGTTACCTTGCAGCCAAACTTGAGGAAGACACCAAGAGGAGGAAGAATTATGGCAACCAGTAAATCCAAGCAAGTAGCTGTACCCATTTTGGTTCAGATCTTAAGTTACACAGATATATCTAAATCTAGCTAGAAAGAAGCAGATCTTCTCCTTTTATGTTCTTCTGCAGAAGAGAGACGAGGAAGAAAGCTTAAGACCTTAGACAAACGTATTCTTGATGGCAAAGGTGGGTAAGAACGAGTTACTTATAGATGCAATGACACGTGCTTGACGTGTGCGATGGATGATGATGGGCAATAATAAAAGGATTTAGTGATATCATTTTCTATATATTTTTGTTTTTTCTTTCTTTGCTTGAATGTTTTTTATTTTTTTATCTTCTCATCATCACCTCCTAAAAATTATGATAAAAACCAAATACAAATTAATGTGTCTGTCTAGTTCACATATACCCATCCTGTCAACATTTAAAAGAAAATTCAGCTGCTAATTACTAGTTTAAATTTTAAAAAAACATTTAAAAATTATAAAACTATAAAATATTTTTATTAAAATGTATAAATATTTATGTAATAATCAACTATGAGTAATTTATAGGGATAAATATTTTTCCTCATTTATGTTATTATCTATAAAAAAGACGGGAGTAAGAAAACAATAAAGGCTACCATATTCCATTATAATGTCCTAATCATATGCTAAGTAATATGCTTGTCATCCGCCACCCACCTTACATTCCCCCATCCCAAGTTATTATGCCCAAAAATTATACCACTTCTTCCATCACTCAACTAAGAAAGATGCTATTCTATCCGCTCATCCCATCAGGACACATTCCATTCCCCTATCATCCTCAACACATCTCACTATCAGAGTAAAAGAGAACTATAACATATTTGATTAAGAAAATTAATTAATTAGACGATAAATAATCCCAAAATATGATAGATCATTATGCAATAAAAATATGATAAATTTTTGTCCCATAAGTTCAATGACATGATGCGGATAGGAATGTTGACTCTATGCCAATAACAAAACTCATTTCGATCAAGATGATAGTTGGTAATCTTAATGTCTAGGCAAGTCATTGTCCAAAATTTTGAACTCTGATGAGATTCAATGTATGATACCATGGTTTAATTATGGTTGAACAGACTTGTGAAACTATTTTGAACATTAACCATGACCTAATCTAAAGCTACATGATGATGTTGTTTGATTCCTGAAATATTAATATGTTAATAGAAGAATAAATTCTACCCCCTAATATTTTCATATTATAAAATACTAATATAAATTATATTTTTGTAAATCTAAAATCAAATACTATGGTCATGAGAGGATTATTGTCTAGTTTAAAACATCCAACTAATAACTACCAACATCCACTATTCCAACTTTGCTATGGTTATGTCAATTTTTGATTGTTCTAATCATGCTTCTTCAAAAATAATCAAGATCCTATTTTCATATTTGTCTAAAGGTAATTTTAATCAACAGTGTTCTTGTTCAACTTCATTGAATCTTGTAAAATCATGAGCACTCTCAACATCAATGCTTAAGTTATTGAGAATTCAACTTATATTTTGAAGAGAGAGATCTTTCTCGAAACAACTAAGAAGTAATTTTATAATAAACTCTCAATAGTATCATTTCATCATCAAACTCTAGTTGAATTTGACATGTGGTAGCACATGATCTGCTTGATATTAAGATAAGATATCGATCACATACGGATAAGATGTCAATCGAATGATACTAAGGTTTTGGTCACACGATAATAAGGTGTTAGTCACGTGATTATAATATGTATATATAAATATAAATAAATAATATATATCTATATATTATATTATATTACATATATGTATACATATATTAAATATATATACATATATACACATATATATATATACATACATACATATACATTATGTATGTATGTGTATATATATATACACATACATAATATATGTATATGTCTGTATGGCATGTATACACATACACATTTATTCTCTTAAATAAGGGAATTAGAAGAAGCTAATACAGGCTTTAGCCTTACGAACCTTCTTGATATATAGATTATATTGACTTTTTTTAAAGTAGTAATCAATGTTTAATTAGTATAAGATTTAGGATATATATACATATATATACTATATATATGTATATACATATATATATGTATATACATATATATATATACATATATATAACATATTATATGATATATTATATGTATATATGTATATATATATATATACATATGTAATATATATATATATATATACATATGTATATATATATATATACATATGTATATATATATATATATATATATATATATATATATATGTATATATATATACATATATATATATATATATACATATATATATATATATATATATACATATATATATACATATATATATATATATATATATATATATATATATATATATATATTGCGTCACTTACGATAGCTCTAATTTATATCATCTTCCACTTTGTAATCATGATTAAAGTTTCTTAGGGTGCCATCTTGTAAAAATATATGTAACTGACTTGAAATAATTATAGTTTGCTATTGTTGTGGTAGTTAGATGCCACCTTTCTCATCCAAATAAAATTTTGAATGCAAACAAAAGGGTCACTTTTTTCCTTAACCGAAATATAAACTTCGGATCAGTAAAAAAGCATGTTAGAAAAATAATACTTTATGGATAACGAAATGCACTCTCGTAAACTTAAAACAAGGAGTATTTTTTTTTAGTAAATTACTAAACAAAAATAAAAATATTAATTCATGTCATCGAGCTAACTCGTTCGATTGAGTTAATAAAGATGATGATAACAACAACTACAACAACAATAATAATAGCATAACAACCACTAAAAGCGAGACGTGTGGAGGAGTTGGGGGGCCGAAAGAGCGAACAGGGACGCTACTCGTTCGCTTTTCTTGAAGCTACGGCACATTTGCAACTTCCTCCTCCTCCTCTCTCTCTCCCTCTCTCGTCGTTGCCCATTGCTTCCCCACCTCTCACGGATCTTCTCAGGTCAGCCGATCTTTCCGCCACTCCCCTCTCCGCTCTTATATCTCGATTCCACCTCGGGTGGATCGATCTCGTCGCCGTTGGCGTCAGGCGCTCCGTCGCTCCTCTCCGCACGCAAGTCTCTCGCTCTTCTTCTTTCCCTTCGAGCAATCTCAACCTTCTCATCGTGAGCTCTGAATTTGATCGACGATTATTATTTCTAGCATTCTCTTGATTGTAGCATGTAACTGCGGTGGATGTATGGAATTTTTTGTTCCATTTGGTTGGATCCTTATTTCTTGATGGGATCACGCACTGATGATTGTTGACCTTTTTGGTATAGCTGAGTTCAGCTATTAGGACCATTGATATGGTAATGAAGAGCGAATTTCTTGACCGTGATTCATTAATGAAGAGTGAAAGATTCGAATTACATTCCTATTTTGCCTTATTACTTAGTTCGATAGTCTGCTTATGTTGCTTAGCTTTCCCTGTGATGCAGCCTATATAACGTGGCTCCAAAACATGTCACAATACGGCTAGCTGTTCATGGTTTGCTATTTATCCGGTCCTTTTTTCAAGTGCCTAACCCCAACTGTTTGGACTACCCAAAGATGAGCGTGTCTTTGTCCTTGAGGCTACTCAGATGTGGCATTTTGTTTTATTTTGTTTCTGAACTTGTAAGATATCTGATGAGGAGGCATTTGTAGGCATAATTGCAGTGTGCCAGGAACAACTTCCTTGAAAACAGAAGATTCATCATTCACAAATCTAAGATGACATACTTAGTTAATTAACAAACTAACTTACTTATCTATTAGGATTATCCCTGTTATCAATATGTGATAAATGTTGATGTGATGAACTCTATGCCAAAAGGATTCTTGCATTAGGATTACTTTATCAGCCATCATTTACTAAAAGCAATTGGCATTTTAATGATTGCTTCTTTGTCTTTATCATGCTTTAATCATAGTCATACTTTGATTAAATTTGTGAAAGTTCAAGACTGCAATAAACTATTCTTTCAAATTATTGATCTAATAATTTGAGTATCCTTTGAATTCTTGTTTTCTTGCTTATTATCCATCTTCCATTGGAACTGATAGACAATGTTGGAGTTTCATACAGTGATTTTACAGAAATTTGATGTAGACAGATCATATGAATGCTGGCTATGATTGATATAGTAAGACCATTTATAATTTCTCAGTTTTGTCTTTACAAATGCGGAATTGTAAAATTAGCCTATTTCAGAGTTTGGAATCATTTAAGTTGAAGCTCTACAGTTTCTTGTCAACATCTGATTTAAATTTTCTTTGTCATTGTACACCTTTTTTACCATTTTTTTATTTCTCTTTGATTAGATTTGATTTTATTATTTTTGCACTTTCTTTACAAAAAATTATCCAAGGGTAAATCCCAAAGCGATATTTTTTTATTTAAAAAAGAAGAAAGGCAGGGAGGAAAATTCTTTATAAGAAATTTTATTTAGTAAATATTCAACCATCACAATCAGTGTTGTGATTTCATATTAACATGTTTAATGCTAAATTATTGACACCAAAATACAGCCAATTAATGTAAAAAATCATAGGATTACCTTCTTTGAGTCAGGATTTACTTTATCCTAATTGATGGACCCTATGGAAGCCAATGTGGTTGGCGTTGTCTAAAACAATCTTCTTCGAAGTTCTTTCTATATGTCTTTAAATAAATTGAAGTACTTAAGTAAAATTACTAATACTATAAATTATAAACCAAGGTTTGAATACTGCCTAATACAGTTCGTTACAAGTGGTATTTATTGGTCTGACATGTTACCAATATACGGACCGGATGATATGCAGTACATATCGGTTTCCTGAGTGTTCAGTACAGACTGGTTCTGTACTGGTCTGAGCCCTGACCGATACAATATGAGTATACGAAATTGTGAACCTTGCGACAAACCAAAAACTACCCACTTAAACTGCTTCTCTCACTGATCTTGATGTTAAGATTTGCCATTTACCATCAAAATGTTTGTATGTCATTGGATTGCGGATGACTATTGGTGTAAGACCATAAGCTGACTGCCTCATGCTCAGGCCATGTGATGTTTTCTCTAGTGCAGTCAGTTCATTGTTATTAGTTCTACATATGTGACAAAAACAATTGGCAGATGATGTGCTAAGCTGTGTTTTGAATTTTGGATATCAAACCCATTTGGTACCAATGTGTCCTATGTCCATAAACTCGTAAATATCAAGTTTCAGAAAAACCATGAAAAAAAGGCTGAAAAATTAAAGAAAAAGTTACTATTTGGTATGAGGCCTGTACAGGGCAAACAAGCCCATACTGGACTCTATGCCTTCTATTGGGCATGAATAATACCTTAGTCCGCACGTCGGAAGGTTATTGGACTGACAAACACTGCCTGTACTGAACTGTACTGGACAGTATCACAGACCTTGGTGCTAATTGTGGGTTGTCATATAGGAATATTACAATAATTAACTGCCGTTTTGAGTTATGTATTCTTTGGTTGCTTTGATTGTTCCATTTATCTATTAGTTTTTCGATCATAAGATTGTAGCTTGCTGACATTTGAACCTTCTCTGACACAACTATAGGTATTTCTTTAGAAGAATCATCAACCCAGAGAATTCAGAACTGAAGATTCTCTAGTGGATTTACCTGATGCACTGGATTCTAGACATGACTCTAGAACCTTCCATTATATAATCTGTGCTCTGTCTGCCTGATGGAATCTTCATTCATCTTCTTTCTTGCAAAATTTCCTTGCTTAGTGAAGTATTCATAAAGTTCAGGAGAAGGTTATATATTCTTTTATCAGGTATAGGGATAACATTATGAATTTAAATGAATAACAAAAGTTAGGGAATATAAAGTGGTAGACTTTCACTAGAGGAAAAAAAATCTCACTCCAAAGTATTTATCAATGCTGATCCTAGAATTTCCCTTGTCCTATATAAATTGGCAATGGACCAAACCACTAGTACTAAATCTAGAAGCTTCTGTGTTTTTTCAGGACTCTTGTGAACCAGACTATATGAATGAATCAGTGAAAATTAACTACTTTACCTCACTTGGCTATTGCAATCGTCTACTCATTTCACAAACCGTTTGACTCATGTTGTCTGTCACTTTAATGCTGAATCTGCAGTTGAAGTTGCATGTTGCAAGATGTGGAAGAGTTCTCCACAGAACATATTAGTTCTGGACTAATGACTATGTTAATTTTCTCTGCAGAGTGTCTTTGTTGCATAATTGACTGTTCCAAGCACATTTTGATATTTATGAAGGCATAATTTCTTTGTGTTTATTATAGAAGGCCTTTCAAATGCACAATGTCTAGTTCTACAAAATATGTTGATCCTGCATTCCAGGGAGTTGGACAAAAAGTGTATCCTTTTAATAAGTACTGTAAAATACACAAAAAGAGCAAGTTAGTTTCAGCATTAACTTCATAAAGTTTCTATCTGTCCTTTTTCCATTTAAAGTGTTTACCACCATAGCAATTGCTTAACAACACATAGAGGAACAGAGATCTGGCGGATTGAGAACTTCCAACCAGTGCCTTTACCGAAGACTGATTATGGTAAATTCTACTCTGGAGATTCATACATAATCTTACAGGTACCTTTTTTCTGCTTCTTTCTCTATTTTTTAAACTTTTGTCTGAAGATCAGTGCTTTTGTCCCTTCACATGAGTAATGAAATTAAAACTATTGGGAGATGCAAGATTAGTAGTGCCTTTTCTTAGCTCTCACTGCCAGATTATGCTTGTAGTCTGTAAAACAATGTATACTAGGTTTATAGTTAATATATTTGTTCATCTATCACAACTGGAAAACTATCCTGAACAAAGATTACTTGATCGAATAAAATATTCTGGTTCTTTTATCTTTTTATTTGGATAAATTTATTATTAGATCAGGTGATATGCAACATATTTTGCTGTCTGGAGTGTGGTAGTCTAGCTTAGCATAGAAAACATGCATGTGAGTGAGTATCCCATAAGGTGCATCGAGTGTGAAAATTCTTGTGATGTAGCCATTCATCTTCTTTTTCATGGGAAATATCTAGATTGCTTTGGAGGACAAGAGCCTCATCTAGATCTCGAAAGCTGATCTCTTCCTCTTCAATCGCATTCTCATCTTGGAGATTGAGGTCAAATTTTGGTTCATCTTTTTTTTCTCTTTGCAAGTGAGACAATCTTACTGATTAGACACTTGGAGGCTGTGCAACCACATCTGCGAGTAAGGTTTCAAGTTTCAGTCCCTCACTTGCTAAAACCATGTAGGCATGAAATATGCTAATAAGGATGTCAAACCTAATAAGACCTGAATGGTGTAATGTTGCTGTTTTACATTGTTGTGTGTACAACTAAATGAGGCTGCTACTATTAATGACTTGGGCTTAAGCATTTAGAGGCATGTGGTTAGGGTCCATTCCACCAAGTTAATAGATGAGTAGGTTGATGAGTTCATGAGATACTTGTTCTCTTTCTTTTCACGAATTTTCCATCTCACTGCATTGTTTGGGGCTTTTTAACCTAAATCATAACTGAGGATTCATTTGATATTCAATATTTTCTCTGCAACTGCATCAAAGATATTCTTGCTCATGGGAGTGTGACTCAATGTTAGGAATAAATTTAAACCTGCTGCACATTGGAAACTTGGCTTTATTACAGAAGTAAACTTGGCTTTGTTACAAAAGTACACTTGGCTTAGCTATAATCTCTAAAGTATACTTGTTTTTATGTGATGTGTCCCTTGTTGCAGACGACTTCTGGCAAAGGTGGTGCTTACCTTCATGACATTCACTTCTGGATTGGAAGAGAGTCAACCCAAGTATGCTATTTAAGCCTAGTGATATGGAAGAAAAATATATGTTTTTATTTTGAAAACAAGATATATGTTCAGATACATTATTAAGTTTGTGAATTCTCACAGGATGAAGCTGGGACTGCTGCAATCAAGACAGTTGAACTTGATGCAGTTCTTGGAGGTCGTGCTGTCCAGCACAGGGAACTTCAAGGCTATGAATCTGATAAGTTTTTGTCGTACTTCAAGCCTTGCATTATACCTTTGGAAGGAGGATTTGCTTCTGGATTCAAAAAGCCCGAAGAGGAAGTTTTTGAAACACGGCTATATGTTTGTAGAGGAAAACGTGTTGTTAGAATGAAGCAGGTGCTGAATCTTTTCCTGTAGCTTTTATAGTTTTGATGTGCAAAATTGTGTTGCATGCATGTGGTGATTTCCAAAATTGTCTTCAAAGGTTCCATTTGCTCGGTCATCACTGAATCATGATGATGTGTTTATCTTGGATACTGAGAGGAAAATATATCAATTCAATGGTGCTAACTCCAATATCCAAGAAAGAGCTAAAGCTTTAGAAGTAGTACAGTATTTGAAGGACAAGTACCATGAAGGAACATGTGATGTTGCAATTATTGGTAAGAGACCTATATCTTATGGACAATATATGTTACATTTATGCATATTTCTTCGTTTTAATTACAACTTTGCATTGTAAGATGATGGGAAACTCCAAGCTGAGTCAGACTCCGGTGAATTCTGGGTCCTTTTTGGTGGCTTTGCACCAATTGGCAAAAAGGTAGTCAATGAAGATGATGTTGTCTTAGAAATGGCTCCTGCAAAATTTTACAGGTATTATTTATATATTTTTAACTCTTTATGCATGGTGCTTGTTCGAGTTCCCTACTATATGCTGAGCATTTATGCTGTCATACAAAACTCTAGCTTCAATACATTTCAATAGTTGCTGCTTGACTAGATCTTTAGCTACTATCTGTGCCTCCTACACAAAAATGGTTTTCAGTGGGATTGGTGAGCATATATGAAAGCGATTTTTATCCTAGCATTGAATCATTTAATTTTTCCCAAGTTGCTTTATATGCTAAGTTTTTTTCAGTGAAATGACTTCTCTATGTAGGGGTAAGCTTGCATATGTTGGCCCTTCCCAAATCCTATATCGTTAGGAGCCTTGTGGGTTGGGCTGCTCTTTAGAATAACTCTTTTGCAAAGATGATTCAAATAGCTTACCTTCCTCAAGTACATAACTTTTGTTCATGAGCCATAATCTGTCGATAATTAATTAGCTTATGGGAATCTATTTGTTCATGTATCTTTTTATTTTACTTACAATTTTAAGCTTTTGTCATCACTCTGTCTGTGTATATAGTCTTTCTCATCCATGTGTTTATTTAGAAACTTCAGTTATGAAAAGTTCATGCTAGGGAAAAGAAATTTTTGGGTTTTAATGAAAGCGACTATTCCAATAAGATTGGGAATCTTTACTTTTTTGTTGTTATTTGAGAATCCTGTATTTCTTTCTATCATTATCACTGAATTGGTAACCACCAAACTTAAATAGCTGTAGTGTTTCCTGTTTGTGGTGATGTGTTAGGTTTAGCAGGGGGGCAATCTTGCGATGTAGAAGGTGAATCCTTATAATGCATGGTGGACCTCTAAAGTAGCCTTTTCGAAATACATGTGAAATCAGATAACTTGGAATTCCGATAGAGATATATATAATCTCCAATCTGTGATCTTATTGCAAATGGATCAATCTGTTGTCAAGTAAGGTAACACATGTTATATGAATGCTAAGAACAGTTGTTGACATAAGTGTAGGTAAAATGAGTCTTATTTGAAGCCAACATAAAAGAAAAGAATTTCTGATCTGATCAGGAAGATAAAGAAATCTAATGGATCTGTACCATTGAGAGACCTGCATATGACCAAACAGGCAGTGGCAGGAACAGGTGACCAACATTTTTTCTGATCTTTAAAGTGATCTGTTGGAAGAGGATTTGTTATGATTATCTCTTTGGAGAGTTTTCTTATGCTTTAGGCAGCTGATGGCTCATTGATCACCTTTGTTGTGTAAATGCTGTTAAGGTAGAAAGAGGTTCATTGTAACTCAAAATAAGTCTTGGCAGGAAAAACAAGAAGGAAAGAGAGGTGGTTCCCTTGTCTTTGGTGAAAAATGATCCATAAAGCATTGGGGACCATGATTCTCATTTACTTTCAGCACAAATTAATTTTGTAGTCTCATTCTCCAGCTACACATGTTTTTGACCATTCCAAGACTTAAATTATGTTTTACCTTGTAGTTTTTCTTACATCAGAAATGAGAATTGTCATGTGTTAATATTGCATATCAAATATTCCAGACAATGATGGATCTGTTCTTTCATATCCTTGTAATTGAAAGACTGCATGCTAGACATTTATCAACAATACACTGAACGGAATTCTTGATGCCAGATTCTTCTATTAACCATTGATTGTAGTAAAAAGAAAGCAGTGTCATGCATTAGTCTAGGTCTTAGTTCTTTTGGTGCTATCCCATTGTGAATGTAGTTTTCATCTAGGCTAATTTCAAGTTTTAGTATAAATATAAAGTTAATTATGCCATCAAGTTGTAATATACAAGTACTTCTGTAGTATCAATGATGGTCAGTTGAAGCTGGAAGAGAACACACTCTCTAAAGCAACTTTGGAGAACAATAAATGCTATTTGCTGGATTGTGGGGCTGAGATATTTATTTGGGTTGGCCGTGTCACACAAATTGAAGAGAGAAAAGCTGCCAGTAAAGCTGCTGAGGTATTATTTTTCTGTTAATTTTCTAATTCTGATCTTTTGTGCTTTCAAATTGGTGCCCGTAATGGCCTTTCCTTTTAGGACTTCATCATCAGTCAAAACAGACCCAAAACAACGCATGTTACTCAAGTTATTCAAGGTTATGAAACACATGCATTTAAATCCAACTTCGAATCATGGCCTACTAGTACAGTGACAGGAAATTCAGGTGGAGAGGAAGGACGAGGAAAAGTTGCAGGTAAGAGTAAAATCTTCTGTAAAGGCACTGACTAAATATATTGTCCATTCTTGATAATTATGTATTATGTTGTGTTTGGGTAGCTTTGATAAAGCAGAAAGGTGTTGATTTCAAGGGAATCACAAAAGGCTCTCCGCAAAATGAAGAAGTTCCTCCCTTGCTTGAAGGCAGTGGAAAACTCGAGGTTCTTTTTATATCTTTTGCCTGTAGATTCTAGCATACGTAGTTAGATGGTGCTTGTTCTTTGAATTTTTAAGTTATGAAATCACTTGCAGGTATGGCACATTGACGATGGTGCCAAGAATCAAGTTCCAAAAGAAGAGATTGGTAAATTCTATAGCGGAGATTGTTATCTTGTGCTCTATACATATCATTCTGGTGAGAGGAAAGAGGACTACTTCTTAACCTCTTGGATGGGAAAGGATAGCATTCAGGTAAGTAGCAATGAGCAAATATCTTTGAAGGAAAGAAAAGAAATTTTCTTCCATTGAAGTCATTATGTAATTAACTCTTATATGGATCTTTACCCTTCAAGACATAATTTATCTGTGTTACTGTTAGATGTATATCCAATTTTATGATAAACTTTTTCTCATGACCCATTCTCTTCTGCTTTTGTAGCGGTTGACTGCTTAAGTATTACCACCCTAGGCTTTGTCCAACATGGTCCAAGATCATGAATAAAGGGTTAATGCTATTGCCAAATGGTAGGCTTATTGTCTGGCAAAGCTTCATAATGATCAACTTACCATCCAATATACTTGATACAGTGAACTTACCGGATGGTAATATTTATTTCAGAGTCTCAGACCACATGAAAAATTGTCTAGTCCATGTACCAATCGGCTGTCGGAACAATAAATACCAATTCATACCCAATCTGTTTTGTTGAAATCTGTAATCTTGATCAGAAGCATGATTAGAAATTTATAATTATAGTCATATTAATTGATGCCTGCTATGGCGCAAATTAGCTTTTGTCAGTTAATCCTCTCACAAGAGAAACCACTATAGGTAAATCTAAAGTGCTGGCTAAATGACCTTCCTCTACACCTGTTGCTCGGGAGTTTACGCCATTGCATCCAAGATTTTCTTGCCTAAAGTGACATAAGTATTGAATATAACACTTTGTTATATTAGTGGCATGGCATGCCTTGTTGGACCTTGGGGCATGATACTATTGCCAATTGGATCATGCATAGATGTGGCATGTCTTTGCATTGTGCACCTCATTGTTTATCTTGTGATGGTGCATCCTCTATGTTAATATAAAAAATTTTAGTTGTAATTGACTGAACATGGTGTTGACGAGGTGTTAAAACAAGGCTTCTTCTCCAATCTATTTGACATTAATGGAGGATTCTTCAGTTTGGTCAATGGTGTAGGACCTCATAGGATTGCTTGCTTAGCGTCATTTTGGTACCAAATTATTGGGAGTTAATATCAGAAAAAGTATACTCCTAAAAAATCTAACATGTAGAAAACTAAATTATTTAATTGCTAAAAAATTCTGTAAAATTTATTGGGAAAAATAAAAAAGTTGATGGTACCTCTATGTTCTTAGGGGTTTACAGGGTTCCCTCGTTTGTACTTTTAACTTGTAAACTCTATCTAGACTAGAGAAAAGTTAAATTCTTCAAAATGCCCCTGAGATTGCTTCTACCCTTCTCATATGTTCTTTTGGTTGGTTCTCGATTTTGGACCCCACCTGCTTGTTTGTTGGATGATGGGATCTGGGTGCCAAAGGATAAAAAACCTGATGTGGCCTTGATAGGATTGGAAACCTTTCTTCCTTACTCGAACCAAGACTCTCTCATCCTATAGGATAGCTTTTACAAACAGGGAGTGCACACGAGAAAGGCAGTTGCCACATGTTGAAAAGATGCAGGGATTAGTGGGTTGCTACAAATGACACTTTTTTGTGAGTGTCCTCCTAATTTATCATCTCAGTCATTATGAATTTTCCATATTCTTTTATGAATCTCAGCAAGCCTCAGGATATCCTGAATTGTTTCTATTAAGCATCTACACAAACCTAATTGACATTCCAGGTTTAAGTGCAAGATCTTAATCCCAACATAGTTGCATGTCTAGGTCCAAGAGTTTCATAACTAATTTTTCATGAACAGTTCACTTAACTTGTTAATTAGGCTTGGTTCACTTGGTGCAAATAACATGATATTGTTTCTTTTCAGGATGATCAAATTATGGCTACTCAGTTGGCTACTACTATGTGGACTTCCTTAAAAGGAAGACCAGTGCAGGTTTTTGTTATTGATATTTTATTCAGAAGATGAGAAGCAGAAGCAATTTTATTGAGTATGCCTCTTGCAGGGTCGCATTTTTCAAGGGAAGGAACCACCACAATTTGTTGCACTCTTTCAGCCACTGGTTCTCTTGAAGGTATGATACTTATATCATTTCTATCTGGTATGTAGGGAATTCATATGACACTTTTCAGACCTGTTAGTGTCATCCTTTTATCGCATAAAGAGAGGGGTTATTTTATTTCACTTAATGTTTTTTCTTTCTTGCATAGGGTGGAATTAGTTCCGGTTATAAGACGTTCATTGCAGAGAAGAATCAGAATGATGAAACTTATACTTCTGATGGCATTGCACTAATCCAAGTATCTGGTACATCAGTCCACAACAATAAAGCAGTTCAAGTTGATGCGGTATGATCTTGTGAATCTTATACATTAGTATATTTTATCAATTTGAACCTTCTGCATCCTCAATTATGACACAAATAAAATAATGTAACAAAAACTTGGTTTATGCGTAAGTTGTCATCTGCGGCTGTCGGAAGCAGAAAACAAATAATTGATTATCAGAATTATATCATTATGTATGAGACAAGAGGTTGTTGGTTTTGTGGTAAGAGTAAATATGATGATGCTAATGTGACACTGCTTGTACCATGTCACCAGTCAACATGCTGTCTTTGTTGACCAACACATGGAAAAATTAGCCCGACCATTTGTTGGTGTAATTGGCATTGCTTGGAACAGTTCAGCATGTACCATTTTGTGTTGGCCAGAGTAAATATCTACACTTTAATTGCTCAAACTGGTATTCTGTATAAACTATAAAAGATAAAATTTAGCATAATATTCTTAAACTAATAATGAAACCCATAGAGTAATTGCAGTTGAAAAAGAAAAAGCTAATATGATAGGAGATGAATAATGATCGTGTTAAATTTAAACATTAATCAATGATTGTTTTCTCAGTGAATTTAAATGGAGTAGCTTCCATTATTCTCTTACCTGTCTGGTTAAGTCTATAGGAAGCTTCTTGAGTCAAATTTAATGTTAAGCCTTTGTGGATGAACAAAGTTTTGAGCTCCCAAGAACCTCTCTAGCACAGGAACCATATCTGATATGGGCGGGTAGCCTCATTTTCCAAATCGAAATTATCAAAATCATGAAAGTGCCTTTAATATATTACTTGCAATATTTTAACCTAGTTTGTCTATTTGAAATAGCTTGAAACAAGAACTAATGAGTAGAAAGTTTATGAAAGAAAAGTGACTTGGTGAATTTTAAAATTAAGCTGCTGAATTATGACTTACTAATTAGAGGGGCAAGTGACAAAATTATTATTGTTGTCTGAGCTCAATTATTTTCCCCTTTTGCCTATCTCTGGTTTATATGGTACAAGGAAAAACTTTACATCTATCCTGTCTGTTGGACATAGAATCCTTTTAGCTTTCTAAGTCACAGTGTTTTCAAGTTCCTATGCTAATTAATTTATCCATCAAGTCTCACTTGTCACAACTTAAGCCAGTAGCCAACTGGAATAATAACTAAATGTTTCAGCTTAGTGGATGAAAAGTTGAACCAAATGTTTTGGACTAGTTCACGGTTTTATACATGTACCTATTCATTTAATAAAAAATGTCCTCCAATTCTGTTATCTAAGAAGAGCAGTTACATACAAAACATCTTAGGCTTGGTGAACACATGTTTACCTGAGACAACAGCATTATGTCAGAGGGCACCTAAAATTTGTAAATGAAGTTATCAGATACATTGTTACTGGCTGATTGTCCAAAGCAATATTCTGGAGAAGCAATATATAAGTTTCCACAAGTAGGACATTTTGGAGCTATGGTTGAATGCATAATAGAAGGTTAGTTTACCAAGGAGAAGCACAAAAATATATAACCTGACACCTGACGCTCCTCGAAGGTTTCAGTTAATAATCGGCTGCATCAGTGCCTTTTTAAGGTGGTCCAGCCACACATTAAGCTGTCTTGGCAGATGATCACAAGAGAACCTGTTAATCTTCATTTTTATTTAACAAAAGCATCATTCTCACTTGGCTTGAGATTTCATTGGAATAGTCTTTATACTTGCATGTGAATATACGTTAGATAACTAAGCACTACAATTACACTGACATATAATCTTTTTGTTTTTAGGTGGCAACATCATTATGTTCCACTGATTGTTTTATTTTGCAATCTGGGAATTCACTATTCATATGGAATGGAAGTTCAAGTACACATGAACATCAACATTGGGCTGCAAAAATTGCAGAATTTTTAAAGGTAAAGTATGCAAATAATGTATGATCTCTTGGTTCATTGTTATCCTTTTTATCCCATGTGAAGCCAACATGCAATACTCTCTTTCATTTGACAGTTTTGTCATCGGTCAATGGAAAGTGGAAATAGTACGTAGTACACATAGATTACTTTGAGGTTGAACTAACCCATCTTTGCAAAATTTCTGGGTTGTAGTTGGTACTTGGCTGCCTTTCCAGTTAATATGTCCACATAGTTCAATTGAAGTTTGTATTTTGGCTGCCTCTCATTGTGGCATGGTTCAAGTTTGATAGATTTTGGTGCAGATTGTTGGGAATTAGTTCTGGTATATTATTGCTCAAACCCATTTTGTGTCTGTCCACCAGTGGTTACTGTTTTGGGTCTTTGCATAACCACACTACATTTGACATCTATGTGTAGGATTTAGGTATGAAAGAATGATCTTCTAATGTCAACAAACAAGAAATGAGAAGGGTTGCCCGGTTTAGATTTTGGCTTATTATTTAAACTACTTTTGCTTTGCCCTGTTTGTGAATTGGTTAGCAATAACGCCAGAGTCTGGCTTGGGAAGCTTTTCAAGGACTTCTGCAATTGCGGACAGTATCTCTTTACTTTTCTGTGGTACTTTGCTATGTTACTGTATCTATATATATACTTGTATACATATACATATATACATATAAATGTTTTTTCCAACATCACAAATCAATAAGATTATTCTTTATTCTGCAGCCAGGTGTCACACTGAAGTATGTCAAGGAGGGAACAGAAAGCTCTGCTTTCTGGTTTGCTCTTGGTGGGAAGCAAAGTTTTACCAGCAAAAAGATCACACAAGATGTTGTTAGAGATCCTCACTTGTATACATTTTCACTTAAGAAAGGTTGGATTGATTCCAGAAATATAAATTTGGAACAATTTCCAGGTCTTGACATATTTTGATCCTTTTTCATAATCTAATAATCTCAAATTTTATGTTCATTTGTTGTCAAACAATGCTTCTCCAGGAAAGATAGAGGTATGTGACTGCTCCCAAGTGTAACATTTGATGGAGAAACTCATACCCAGTGCCTTTACTCATCTTGCTTGTATATTTCCCCCTTTTTGCAGGTGTTTGAAGTGTTCAATTATTCTCAAGACGATATGTTAACTGAAGACATGTTGCTACTTGACAGCCATGCTGAGGTCTTCGTCTGGATTGGACATTCTGTGGATCCCAACGAGAAGCAAAAGGCATTTGATATAGGACAGGTATAAACAGTGATCCTTCTTTTTATTTGTACTATAGTATTACACTATTACTAGTGTTTGCTATTGCATTACTCTAATCTACCAAACTTTTCTTTTCCTAGAAATACATAGAGCTTGCAGTGCTGCTAGAAGGTTTATCCCCAAATGTACCACTTTATAGAATCACGGAGGGTAATGAACCATGTTTCTTTACAACGTATTTCTCTTGGGACAGTGCAAAGGCTATGGTATGTCTTGCGTCTCATGTGCTTTACTTTGCCCCTTTTTTGGAGAATTTGTTTTTGTCTCTTCAATCTCAATTTAATTGAATAAGCTCATATTGGTGGGATAAATTATTCAACTAAGTTTGGAAACGTTAGATGTCATGCGTGGAAAGATGTACATAATGTTTGAGAAATTTAAAAGGAACCAAAATAAAAGAGGGAACAGGTGATTTAAGCTTCTAAAGTAGAGGTTTAACAAAGACCTTTGAATAAGTTGGACCAATTTCCCAGCTTAAAGGTTCCTTAAGGAAAGTTTCCTTAAGCTTCCCTCGTAACATACATTATGACCAAAATCATGTGATTATATATGATAAAGAGGAGATCCTTATGTAAAGTAACTTATGATGACAGACTATACTGAGCAACAATTTGATTTAACCATTAGTAACTTCTTTTGTTTCCTCTGTGAGTAGACTAATCCTCAGTCTTGGATCTGATTGAGGTGACTTCGATCCTTGTGTAGACCTAGAATGCCATCCTTTTTACTGATTATCCATCTTGCTATAGTTGTTGTTTTCCTTTGGACTTGGGGAAAAAATTCTACGGTGGATTTAGATCTATTTTTTACTCAATCAATGAGAAAGGTATATGTATTGTCGAAGCCATCATGTTCTCTTTTATTATGCATCCGTGGTCTCCCAAATGCTATGTATAATTATACTGCACAACAAGTACATGCAAAAGATAATGTATTTTCTTGGCACCAAGCTAAGTCATTGATTTGCGCCACTTGCTTATTTTGATATAAATCCTTGTTGTGCAAAGGAGAGTAACTTATTCTGCTTTCTGGTATGTACTTCATAAACTTCATATTAGCAAAAATGACAAACTGCTTCTCCATATCGTGCAGGTTCAAGGAAATTCTTTCCAGAAGAAACTATCGTACTTATTTGGGACTGCCATGCTTGCTTCAGAGGTAAATATTTGTAAGCCAAATTTACATAGTTAAAGTCATGGTAAAGCTATAAGTGCTCTATCATTAGGATTAGGATTTAACTGATATAGTTGCATTTAGTAAAATTAACTGTCAAGCTAACATCAGCAACCAGAAAAAGAAAAGAGAGAAAAATGGTAATATTTGAATCCTGTCTTCAGATCCTAATTATGTAGTTCTAAAGGATCAAGTTTTATGTTGTCCTTCTCCAACAAGAAAACTAGAAAAGGGTTGCAAATTTGTTTAAAACTTTTTTGGTATAATTTCATGTGTGTTTAATCTGTAATTAGTGGGTTTTCTTCTTAAATCTGAAATGTTTAGCATTGTTTGTGAAACTTCTTAGTTTGCTAGTACTAACCTTCAAATATCTACTGTTCACTAGTTCAGTAACCATGTTGAACCAGCCATGTTCTGTGAAAATATTATCTGAAGTTTACCAAGACTTTATGGTTGCTGACTATATGCCGATCCTTGATTACTCAACAAATAAACATGACTTCTCATGTTGACACCTGGCCTTCTCTTGTGCTACTGATAGTTGATACTCATCATTGTATGTTTTTTTTTCTATTATTACGAATTTTTCCACAAAACATATTGACTTCATCTTTTAATAATGGTAAAAGAGGCTTCATATCTTAAGATGTCAGGTTAGACTAACTTTAATCAGCAGTCCTGCATGACACCAAATTAACTAAGACCTCAAAAATGTCATTAGCACCTTTAGGTTAGGAATATATCTTATAAACTTTTCATCATCTGTTACTCAATTATATTAGAAACTAGAAAGGACAAAGTGAATTGATTCATTGCCATCTTCTGTGCCATAGTGCAAGAAGTTATTTTTCATTTTTCCTTTTTATCCATGATAAAGGCATAGGTGTTTCAGCTCTGCTAGTAGAGGAGTGGAAGGGGAACAAAGCAGATGAAGAGAAGAAAATGTAGAAATAGAAGAAATATGACCTTTTCTTATCACGATATCTAAGTCCATCATTGACTCCATTAAGTTGTCAAAAATGAGGGGAATTATGGTATGAGAAGTTCAGTTGAACCTTGATTCACAGGATAAATATTGTTCTTAGAATCACTTATCAGATTAGGATTGCTTAAAAACATTGATTTTGTAACCAAAAGAATAAAAAGAAAATATTATATATGTTAATTTTTACAAATTTTATGATACATGTATAAGATTCATTGAAGAAATTATTTGGAAAACTTAATAATATAACTATTTGATTTACGGTTGTTAGATTTGCTCACTCCTTCCCGTGCACCATCCATGGTTGGGTTAGGGTTCTCTCCAATTAATTAATGGATTCAGTCATGGTTTATCTTACTGGTCCATATCGGTGTACCGACCAACTATTAGTACAGTATGTACCAAGCCGTACTGGGTGTACCAACACACGGTATGATGGGACATATCGATGTACTGCCCGTATCAGTCCCCTGTCAGACCAGTACATACTGCCCATACTGAGCGGTATGCCTCAATACGATGAACCTTAGATTTAATGTTGATTGACTAGTTTATGTTTGTAGTTGGAAGGTGGGCCCTACAGCTTATGGGTTTGGTTTATATCTATAAATAGTTGAGGTGCAAGAAAATGGGGATTCTAATCAATATTATTTATTGGATTTATCCTTACTTACCCTTCTACATTTCTCTATTCTTTCTATGTCTCACCCTATTCTCTTCTCTCTCTCTCTCTCTCTCTCTCTCTCTCTTACACACACACACGCACTTCATTAGGGCAACTGAGGACCAAATGTGGCAAATGCCAAATCAGCAATAGCAAGTGCAAATAATCAAACTACGAAGGAATTGTTTTTTTCTTGGTCATTCCCAGTGCTACTGGTCTTCATAGTTCATCCTCTTAACCTTTGTGACTGCTTGAAACAAATAAGAAGCCACAGTGCATCTTTCTTTCTTGCAAAGCATGTTAACCTTTCCATTTTCAACATTTTCAACTTTACATTTGGCAACTTTTTGTATGTTAGTTGAGCATATTAGCTTCTGGGTTTTAATTGGGGGTAGAATATGTTTGACAATGTATAGTTTGATGCATATAAATAATTAAATTTCTGGCATCTCAGAGAGGAAAACATTTGATGATTCATTTTCACTTACTATCCATGCCTATGATTTGCTTCAGTCTAAAGATAAATCTGTCAGTGTGGATCATGATGGACCCACTCAAAGGGCATCAGCCCTTGCAGCACTTTCATCTGCATTTAATCCATCTTCAAATGCCAAAGCTACAGCACCAAGGCCTTCACGATCAGGCCAAGGGTCACAGCGAGCAGCTGCAGTTGCTGCACTATCTTCAGTTTTAACTGCTGAGCAAAAAAGGGGAGAATCAGAAACCTCTACAACAAGATTCAGCAGAAGCCCTTCCCCTGGTCCACGTGTGACTGTTAATGGTAATGTCTATCATCCATCCTAGGTTATTTCTCATGTTTCTCTTTGCTAAATGTAGCTGCCCTACAGTACATACCATGTATTAGAACAAGTTCACAAAGATAAATCTTCTTCTAAAAGTGCCCATTGAGTTTCATTTTCAGAAATAAATATTTTCGAGACACCGAATGTTTCATACAAGGAAATAAAGAAAGTACAGTCACTGCCTTAGCAAACTTTCCAGTTTGCTGTCTCCATTTAGTCATTAATCAAAAACGAATGATAATTTTACACGAAATCAAAGACCTACAAGACACAAAAGGTATATAAAGTTTAGCATTTGTAATGAGAATTTTTCTGATTATGATTATCTATTGCAGATTCCACCAAGACTGAAAGTGCAAGCTCAGAATCTGAACAACCTCTTGAGCTTTTAGCAGAGAAGGAAGCCATAGAAGGAGATGGATCTGTGTCAGAAAGCAATGATGAAGATTCTGAGGTGACAGAGGAACCAAAGATAGATGAAAATGGGGGTGAAAGTACATTCAGTTATGAGTGCTTGAAAGTCAAGTCCAGCAATCCTGTCACAGGAATCGATTACAAACGAAGAGAGGTACATAAATCAAATAATTTTTCCTTCCTGGTGGTTCTTTGCTGAAGAAAGATGTAGAGGTGACGATAGATTATATTCAGCTGCTGTAACCTTTTGCGTTTTGCAGGCCTACTTATCGGATGCCGAATTCCAGACAGTCCTGGGCATGACTAGGGAGACATTTTATCAACAACCCAAGTGGAAGCAGGACATGCAGAAAAGAAAGGTGGATCTCTTCTAAGCTTTTGAAGTCTGGAGTCACAGAACCTATCCCATTCGTTCTACTTTCATACTATGCTTAGTTATCCTCTTGCTCTGTTCTTCTCCGGCGTTTGGTTCTCTGTTGTTTCGTAGTCACTTAATGAATGTTACGGTTTGCTATTTGTTGACGAGCAATGCATTTGTTTTGGGGTAAGTTTAAAGGTCAGGAGGCATTCTTTTATTCGTAGCAATCATCCAAGTTTGGCTGCTCAAATATATAATTTGTTTGTTCCTGTAAAGGTCCATATGTACTTATTTTGTGCCTGATAAATATGGACTCTGTATTAAGACTCTCAAGCACACTATTATAGCAAGCCTCTTTTTAATGTTTATATTTTTGGCATTGGCAAATGGACTATATATGTGCATTAATTAAAAATTGTATATGTGTAGGTTTCTTAAGGCTTCTACCATCGTTTTTCTTCTTCCTCTTTCACCTTCCTCGTCTTGCAGTTCTGATTCCTCCGCTCATCTCTTCTCTTCCGCTCCATCTATCTACCTTTCTTTCTCTTCTTGTCTTACCTCTCCTCACCGTCAACTCAGAGCGACTATTCTGAGAAATCAAAAGCTAAGGCTAACACGTAAGATGTTATGGTCTTGCTGAATTTAATTATTATTAAAAATATATATTATTGATGTCTTGGTTAGTTTGACGTGATCTGGAATCGTATGCGTAAGATTGTTCAGGGTGAAAACGATGAGCTTTTAGGATGTCACTTGCACTTGTACGAAGACTAAGGTCGGGAGAGATTTTCTGATTCGATCCTTTCAATATCTAAATTTGTAATTCGAGATATACGAGTGCGGGCATAAGTCATTCCTAACTGTCTCTTTTTTCTATGTTAAAGGTGATATAAGTTCTATGTTAAAGGTGAAACTTTGTATCTGGTTATGAAAAGTAATAAAGAAATCATCTCTTTATTTTATGTTAAAGGTGAAACTTTGTATCTAGTTATGAAAAGTAATAAAGAAACTTACGATTATTTTTCTTATCATAAATAATAAAAATGAAGTTTGTGATTATCTTTCGAGTCATAAATGACAAAAAGAAAGCTTTATCTTTTCTCTTTATAAGCATTACGTTGTGGTGATGTGTCGGAAGATTAGCCAACAATGTATCTATTATTATCTGTCCCCCACAAAAGCGTACTTCATGCGAGAGAGGCTCGAAGTGTAATATTTAGTTCATCCGATATAGAGCGTTTGATATTTTCTCACGTAGGTTAGGTTTTTCCAATTCGCGTGCCTTGAGCATATTTTGTCTTACGTTTTTGCCATGATAAATTTTTCTTCATGCAAGTGAGATTGCCCCAACTCACGCACTTCAAGCACATTTGATATTGCGTCTTCGTTATAGTAGATTTCTCTCCATGGGGATTGAGTTTTCTTGACTTATGCACCTCAGATATATTTTACCTTGTGCTTTCGTCATAGTAGATTTATATTCATGCAGGTTGGGTTTTCTCGATGTGCACATATTGAACATATTTTACCTTATGCCTCCACCGTGATAGATTTCTTTTCACATTGGTCGAGTTTTATTAACAGACGCGTCTCAAGCACATTGTACCTTGTGCCTCCACCATGGTAAATTTCTCTTCACGCGGATTAGGTTTTTCCAATTCACGTGCCCCAAGCATATTTTATCTTATGCCTCTACCATGACAGATTTCCATTCATGTGGATTAGGTTTTTACAATGTATGCACCTCGAGCACATTTTACTTATGCTTTTATTGTGATAGATTTCTCTTCATGAGGTCAAGTTCTCCTGATACATGCATTTTGAACATATTTTATCTTGTGCCTCTATTGTAATGAATTTCTCTTCATGTGAGTTAGGTTTTTCCAATACACGTTCCTTGGATACATTTTACTTTATGCTTCTACTATGGCAAATTTCTCTTCACGTGGGTAAGATTTTTCGATGCAAGCATCTCGAGCATATTTTATTTTTGTGCCTCTATCGTAGTAGATTTCTCTTCACGTGGGTCAGGTTTTTTGATGTAGGCATCTCGAGCATATTTTACTTTTGTGCCTCCATCATGATAGATTTATCTTCATGTGAGCCAAGTCCTTCATTTGGTGCATTTTGAATCCTTCGTTCGGCATGTTTTAAATCATTTATCTAGCACTTTTCAAGTCCTTAATTCACTGACATTTCTTTTGAAGTATCTCGAAGGGACACTTGTCTCAATTCTAGGAGAAGAGAGGTTGGCTCCCTCCATATAAATCTGTCTTCACCTTATGTGTGAGGTTCATTTCTCCATTTGAACCTCCAAAGCCTTATTAGAAATCTTCTTTACTTCGTTAGGCGAGTTGGTCCTTGAGTCTCTTATAGTCCTAGCATCGGTTCAATAATATATCGATCTTTTACCATTCTGCTCCTCCATCCCATTAGGTTGAGATGTCTCTCCTTTCTCATATAATTTTCTCTTAATCTACTGGTCATTAGATGATCGAGGTCAATACTTTGCCTTTGAACAGCCCAAGGGTAGAGGAAGTTCTGACCTCCCATTTATTGAGGGAGGTAGTTCTCGTAAACCCAAAAGTTCTTCAAGACTTTGAGTCTATAAAAGACTCACATGACTATGATTTACTAGTAAGTGCATCACTTCTCAATTACCTATGAGTTAAGTATTCAATCTCGATCAAGTTTGACTTGAAAGTCTCTAGACTTAGTCAACGTCTATTATATTAGTTACAAGTGCTCTGCAAGCCAATCACATGAGTAATGACATGTCTAATTCATTGCATAATTTTTTTATTAATATTAATAATGATATTTTCTCGCTTTATATTATACGATGAATATATCGTGATATCGTTAAATCTATGCAATGTGAATTGGATCATAATAATGAGACTAATTCGCTTTTAAACATAGATCATAAATATTTATGATCATAAGTTATTCAACAAGGACATCGAGGTAACTAGACAAACCGGTGTACCATATACTCGTTCATATAATGGAAGCAACTGGTCTCATAGCTGCTTATATGGAAACATTAGGAATATAATGACATGTGTTCATTGGAGAATAAGTTCACTGAATGATCCACTTACGGAAAATTAGATGGTTAATGATGATTTATCGTCAGATAGTAATTCCATAGTCCCAATTGTATATATGATCCGTAGACTTGAGATACCAATGATGCCTTATTTGATTACTTCATTCTTTAATACTAGACTTATAAGTTTAGAAGTTCTAGATTTAGTACATATGATCATTAGGAATGACAACCAACATTACGAAGGTAATTTGATGTTAATAAAAGATCATCCACTCTCGGTATCATGAGAAGAATATCTTATATGTTCTCATTCAAGTAAATCTTTGGCCAGTGTTACTCGGATTAAGAGAGAAGGAATTCTCCGGGAGAATCCAATAAGCATGAGACTCAGATGGATTTCGTATGAGCCTAACAGCACCATACCAAATATATGGTCTTTGGGATATTATATCGATGAGAGATTACAGATACATCATAACTGAGGGCAGATAGGTCCAATAGATTAAATCCCCTAGTACCGTATAAGGACTATGGTATAGTGGGATAGTACGTGTGTAGTCAATGAGTTAAGTGAATTACTATAGAGATAATAATTCATTGACTTAAAAGGAGTTTTGAGTCATAAGGGGTTCTAACATGTGCAACTCATGGCTAGCTCGGTATTAGGCTTATAGCGTCACACACATATAGTGGATGACTTTACGAATAGAGGATTGGATATAGGATATCCAATAAGCCCCCTTTACCTATGTTTTAATGGATTCATTGGGTGAGATCCAATAGAGCATGGAGCCTAGAGGGGTTTTTCGATGAGGATCCAATACCCATTAAGCCAACTGTTATTGGATGAAAATCCAATACCCATTAAGAAAGATCCATTAGAGCTTCCATGAAGAGACTCTTTATAAATAGAAGTAGGGCTCAAATGATTATAGGCTACACCCCTAGAGCCATCGGCCTCCTCATCTCTTTCTCTCATCTTTCCCTTATCGCAAGCCCCCTTCCTAGTGTGAGAGGACAGTAAGAGAGTCGACCCCTTCTTGCTTACTATTGTTGTGTGGTGGTGCACTATCACAAGGAGAGAACCCACAGCAAGGAAGAAGTGTGTCACCGCTACCATTCACCATGTGGATCATCACTAGAGAGGAGTTCATGAGAACTTCTTCATCCGTTGGATCAATATTTGCAGTTTTGTGATTTTGAGGTTTACGCTCATTGTCATCACCCGATGATCCGATTCTCCTTATTCGAGAAATAGTTTTGTTTTATTTTTTCACTCTACATATGATGCTTCCTTAATGATTTCCCAATACATTCGACCCCACCCCTATGTCTCTTTGGTTGTCCCATGATGTTCTCGAGGTGGAACTTCATCTTTTCCTTTACTTAGTGATAATATCTTGTCTACAATAGTAACAAATATCACATTCTCATATAGCGTCCAACTCGTGGTTTTATCTAATAGTATTCATTAAGGAATACAAGCATGTCAACATTAGTCTAACTCGTAAACTCTTTACAGCTTAGTAAAGCCCCATCCAACTATAAGGGTTGGAAGGAGCACTTCTTTTTCATAGGTTCAGGTCAAGATTGGCGGTTTGATCTTACTTGGTTGATGCACTACATAGATAACACCCCTTTTTCTTATCGGACAAGAAGGCAGGTTAAGTGCTTCGATTAAGGGATATACTTCCTTTCTTCGAGGCTATCCAGAAGATGGATGAGGATTGGCTAATCAATGCAAGTCTTAGCTTGACTCCACAGGTATAACCCGAACTTCCCATTACTTCACCTCATCCCTCTTTTTAACCCTTTGTAGTCTTGTGAGTGTGATCCTTTACAGGCATGAATCTATATTCCTTAAAGAGAAAGGTATTTGTCTTCTCTTCGAGCACAATAGTGGCCTCTTTCGCTCTAGCCATTACTTGTGGGACATCAGTCGAGGCGTTGGACCCGACTCGATCCAGCCATCGTGCTAGCATCGACAAGTTGAGAAAAAAATAAAAGATTGTTATTAGGAAGATGCCTCACCCTTAAAGGGGTGGGAACTTGATGAGCCAATTCTTGATGAAGAGATTCCTACCTCCATAGCGTTGACACCTTTAGAGGGTCATCAAAGTTCTTGATCCTCTTCGGGAAAAAGCGGGGATAGACTGAGGTTGATGTTTGACTTATACAAGGGTAAGCCCCTACTCTTCATAGCTATACATAAAGCCATCCTGCCAGACCTAGCCTCCGCAGTATCGTTGTAGCCAAGATAGGAGGGTTTGCATGAGGAGCAAAAGGTATAGGGTGATGGTGCAGCCTCAAAATAGTACTATTGTAGATCCTTATATTCGAGGGTAGCAAAGTAGATCTATCATTCCCCTTCGGAGTTTTTGATTGACACCTACTTCCACAATGAAGTGCTTATAAGTTAGGTCATAGCTAGCTCCTTT
The DNA here is from genome assembly GCA_004837865.1 of Musa balbisiana. Classification (NCBI taxonomy): domain Eukaryota; kingdom Viridiplantae; phylum Streptophyta; class Magnoliopsida; order Zingiberales; family Musaceae; genus Musa; species Musa balbisiana. Next base: position 36,365,581 of record CM017195.1, on the reverse strand, counting down.
GGATTCGCTTTGCTTATATGTTTATTTTTTATTTGCAACACCATCATTGTGTAACAACCCTTATCGATCATATTCGTGATATTGGTCCTGTCATCCACCAACAAACCCTCATAATTGATGGTTTTTAATAAGAAATCGAGGGGCTAAAGAAGGATGGAGGAGCTCTTGCTATTATTGCCAAGGCAGAGGCTCGAGGGGATGAGCTAGTATAACAACTTGAATAACCCAAACTACGCCTTGCTAATCTAGCCAAGCAATTAAAGGAAGTTCAAAGTATTAATCGAGCTATGGAGGATGATTTACTATAGCTTATCTAGGAGTTAGATTCAATGAGGGTGCATAACTTCGAGCTTAGCGAGCAAGTTGTGGTGACCAATGAGCAAGCTCAGGGACTAAGGGATGTGTTGGAGGCCGAGCAACGAATGATACCAAAATATCGGAAAGAGACAATCATTGATTACAAGGCATCTATAAGGTTTAAAAGAGGTCTAGAGAGGAGGAGAGTCATCTCATACCAATTTGGGTACCAAATCGCCTTGGCTCCTTTTAAAGCAAGGTATCTTAATGTAATTTTTCTTAAATAATAAAGTTTCTTTTTCTTAATTTACAATAATGCTATCTTAAAGATACACTCAATAACCGATACCTTGGGTTTTATAAGTCAACGTTTATTGTTGGGGTCTATTTTTCCTTGACCTGATCCTGTGAGAGGTTTTAAGGGTAAAACTTCTTCAAGTTTACAATGTGACATGTTATCAATAACATCACAAATTATATTATCCTGAGGTGATACGTTCTATCTCAGTTGACTTCCATGATTTAATATAGCCCTTCCCAGTTTGATGCCAACTTTTCCCAGGACCTAGTCAAGTCATTGACTTAGTTTTGTAGAGCACTAATCCCCTAATCTAACTCTTCAAGGGCGGACACTTTGGTTATATAGCTTAGCCATTGCCTTTTTATATCTTAGTGCTTATAATATGCTTCTGCTCTAACTTCGCTGATCAGGTCAAGTCCATCTTAAAGTCCTTCAAAGTTTTATTATCAAAATTCTTAACCCAAAGTATCGAGAAGACTATCTTAGGTGGCTAAATAACCTCAATGCCAAGACTAAGTTGAATATGATAGTCATAAGTGCCCTACAAGCCAATCACGTGAGTGATGACACGTTTGACTTGACATACAGTCTTTTTGCTTATTATATTTTGATATTTTATTATTTTATATTATATATATTTTTTTTTTGTGATGTCCATGGATCTGTGCAATGGGAATCAGATCATGATGAGATCACGATAATGAGACTGATTCACCTTTAAACTCATACCCTAAATAATCTTGGTCATAGGTTACTCGAGAGGGATAACAAAATAATTAGATAGATTAGTGTGTTGTATACTCGTTCATATAATAGATGTAGTTGGTCTTATAGCTACTCGTGTTGGGACACTAGAGATAAAATACAGGTGCTTATTGGATAATGAGTTTACTGATTGATCCGCTCACAGAATACTGGATGGTTAATTATACCTCATTGTCAGATAGTGATTTCGTTGTCTCAATGGTGTACATGGTCCTTAGATTTGAGATACCAAGAATGTCATGTATGAGTACTCCACTCTTTGATACTGGACTTATAGGTCTAGAAGTTTCAGATCTAGCACAACCGGTCATCGGGAGTCGTAACCAACTTTAAGAGGACTATTGAGTGTCGATAGAGGATCATCCACTCTCGGTGTTATGAAAGAAATATCTCATATATTCTTGTTCAGACAAATCCCTAGCCATGGTCATTCGGATTGAGAGAGAAAGAGTTCTCTAAGAGACTCCAATTAGAGTGAGACTCGAGTAGAAACCGTATGAGTCTAACAATACTATGTCTGGTATACGATCTTTAGGATATTAGATGGATAAGGGACTATAGGGATATAGTAACTGAGAATAAACATATCTAATAGATTGGATTCTCCTATATCGTCTATGGATTGCGGTGTAGTGACCTAGTACGTCTATAGTCGATGAGTCGAGTGAATTATTATGAAGATAATAATTCACTGAGCAAGAAGTTCTGACATGTATGACTTACGACCAGCTCGATATTGGGCCTAGATGGTCACACACAGATGGTAAGCATTGTAACAAGTAGAGGTTCAGATATGAGATATCAGTTGGAGCCCCTATTTTATTGGATATCCAATAAGCTCATGAATTATTAGATCCTATAGATGAGATCTAATAAGAGTCAATGAGATATTACTGGATAGAGATCCATTAATTTAAGAGGCTTGAGTAGTTGGATGGAGATCCATTATGGTTAAGTTGATAGGGGGCCTCTATAAATAGGAGGAAACCAAAGGTTCATATGTCAGAGCCTCTTTAGATTGTCATCTCCTATTCTCCTCCCCTTCTCCTCCTCAGATAGCAAGCCTAAAGATTTGAGGAGTATCGTCGCAGCCCTGTTGTATGGATCACCGCTAGAGAGGACGCTTGACTTCCTTCATCCTCTCCTTCATATCTACAAGGATTCAATGATATACGATTTTCCTATATAACACAACTATTTCATGTGTGGTTTTCAGTTTTCTGGATTTTGTGCATCTTCGCACGATGATGAACACATTTTTGGAAAATTTGAGGATTTTGTTTTATGTTATTCCACTGTGCATGTGATGTCGCCCCCGAGATTTCTCTACAGAATGGTGATTCTCCCAACTTAATCTTAGGTGTCGTCTAGGAGGCTCATAGGATATTTAGTAGTTCATTCACCCAGGTTCGCTTATACTCAATAACTCATTTCTTTAACCCCTCGAGAATGACTTGGTTGATGATCTTGGCAAAAGTGTTTGTTCAAGGATGAGTCACCAAGTTGAACCTCAGTTAGATCCTATAAGATTAATAAAGCTCCTTGAACTAAGTATTATTCAATTATGTCCCATTGTCTGTAATGAGGATTCTCAGCATTTGAAAGCAGGTGATGATATTTTTTCATACGAATCCATCGACTTGCTTCTTGGTGATCAACATTAGTGGTTCAGCCTCTACTCATTTAATGAAATAGTATACTCCCATGATGAGGAACTTTCGTTTGCTCGAGACTGGTGAAAAGGGTTTGAAGAGATCCATCCCCCACTAGACGAAGGGCCATCCGCAATCGATCGGGCTTAGAGGGATTATGGGTTGATGTTATATTTAAGCAAACTTTTAGTATCTATGACATCTTTAGGCATAGGGTATTACATCGGTTCATCTACCAATATGCTCCTCATAAATATTTTCATACATCTTGGTGAGCACTCTCTCGACCTCTTGTGGTGTGAAGTATCTGAGGAGTGATTAGCTAAAGGATCTGTTATCTAGGTGATTGTTAATTATGCAATATCCTACTTGATGATGCTTGACTCTTCAGGCCACTACAGGGTCAATTGAGAGTATCCCATTTCTTTTATAGTACAAGAACTCGTTCATCCAACTCAATTCCTCTCTAACCATGGATATATCATGCTTCTCAATGGTTTGGGTTGATAATGTCTTGACCAATGGCCAACTCTACCTCAAAATCTGAGCAGATGATGGCCTTACGAGCGCGTCAGCCTAGGTGTTTCCTTTGTATAGGACTTATAACATATTGAGTCGAGAGATAATGTGAGCTAATTTCTGCATGTCGGTAAGGTACTTTATCATTGTTGCATCTTGGGCCTCATAGCTCCTTTCAACCTAGCCAATGACTAGTTATTATCACTAAAGACTATCAAGTCTTGGACTTAAAGCTCTCGGGTGAGTTGAAGCCTCAAGAGGAGTGCTTCATATTCTACTTCGTTATTGGAGATCTTGAATTCAAATCGGAGGACTCGTTCATATACATGTTTGTTTGGGCCCTTCAAGATGAGTCCAGCACAACCTTTTTCTAAGGTGGTAGAGCCATCTATGAACAGTGTCCATGCTAAGGGGGTGTGACTATCGGCCTTTAGTAAGAGAGTTAGCTTTGAGATTAAATCGACCAATGCTTAAACCTTGATGGTAGTCCTCGGCACATATCAGAGATCGAACTCATCTAGTTCTATTGACCATCTCAATAGTTATCCTTAGACATTGAACTAAGAAAGGACCTTTCTGAGTGGTTAGTTAGTAATCACCAATACATCGTGCACTTGAAAATAGGGGTGGAGGTTCATTACCACTAATATCAGTGCAAATACAAGCCTCTCGATATGGGGGTATCATTCTTCGAACCCACTTAGAATATGACTGACATAGTAAATAGGCTTCTAAACTCCCAAGCCATCCTGAACCAACACCGAGGTGATAGTTAAGTCGATAGTAATAGCATAGAGATTTAGAGTTTTATCCATGGTAGAGAAAGAGAGTTATGACAATTGAGCAAGGTGATGCTTCAACATTTCAAAAGCCTCCTAACACTCCTCGGTCCATAGGAAGCCTTTTGCATTCTTTAATGCCAAAAGAAGGGTACACACTTATCACCTGATTAGGATAGGAATCAGTTGATCACTATAATTTGCCTTATTAACTATTAGACTTCCCTTACCGACTGAGGTGAGCGCGTCTTTAGTATGACTCATACTTTCTTAGGGTTCACATATGTTTTCCTTCGATGTACAATAAATTCGAAAAAATTTTCTTAGTTGACTTCAAAAGCATAATCAACATACATCCTCCAATTCTCATTAGAATTTTTAATGAGTACAACATTAGTAAACCATTGGAGTTATTGCATCTTGGCAATAAATTCTATTGCCAATAACTTGTCTACCTCGTAGCTGATTACCTGCTAATGGTTATAGGCAAATTTATAAGGCTTTTATTTCACTAATTATGCACCAAGAGAAATGTTTAGGTAATGTTGGGCTACGTTTGGATCGATTCCCAACATATTTCTTGGTGACTATATGAATACCTCAACATTCTCCTAAGGAAATTAATGAGTTACACTTCTTTTGCCTTAGGAAGTGTTGCCCTGACCTTGATAACTCAATCGGGATGGGCTTTGTTTGAGGGTGTCTCGATCAGTAATTTTATTATTTCCGGGTATAGGAAGGACTTGACAAAACTTCAAGAATCCATAGAGCGGTGCCTCGAATCATGCCTTCTTTGGTAGGGAGACTACTATAAGATAGCATTGGTGTCATTCCCTTATGTTGCTTCTCAGCTCTCTGATGCTAATTCTTGTCGTGAACTTTATCACTATATAGTATGTCAACACCACCGCCCTTAACCTATTCAGCATGAGTTGGCTTATGATTGCATTATATACCGAGGGGATATCAACTATCATGAATTTGGTTATTATTTTGGAGTATGGCTCGTCTCCAAACATAACGTGTAGGTTTATAATCTCGAGAGAGAAGATCAAGTAGTCAGTGAACCCTGTAAGCGAAGAAGTCATAGGGGTGAGATCATTAGTCAAGGGCTTGAGTTTTTGGAAAGTGTCATAGTAAAGGATATCAACAGAGATATTTGTATCAATTATGACCCTCTTTATTCGAGCATTGATCATTATGATGGAGATTACTAAGGCATCATCATGGTTCGAGTCGAGGTTCTCCATCTCTTCCTCTTTAAGGATGATTTCCAAGTCATCCCCTGTCTGTAAGCACTTTCTAATGGTAGCTCTAGTGTAACCTTTATGATTCGAGTAAATATCTCCTCCCGAGATGAGTCCACTAGTGATGACATCAATTCGTTTGTCCATCAGTCTCTAAGGTCGTGGTAAAATTTCTTGATACCTTCGGATGAATCGCCCGAGTGGTCCCCAATGAATAAGTTCTTCAATCTATTTTTTCAAGTCATGATAATCTTTTGTATTATGACCATAATCTCAATAGAAGCGATAATACTTAAATATATCTCTCTTTGCTAATGAAGTTTTCATCGGTTGAGGGTCTTTTAAGAGTTCATTCTTTTTTATTTATAAAAAGACTTCAATTTTGGTCATATTCAGGGGGATTGATTAGGGCCTTGAGCAAGGTAACTTGGGTCAACCACTTCTTCATTATAGTGACCTTAGGGTCGACGAGGATTATAGTTGATCCTGTCTCAACCTTTTGCGTATCTCTTTATATTTACCTAAGATTATTTCCTTGACAATGATGTATTAATTGGTCGTTGGAGTACCTCAGGTACTGTCGATGGTAGCCTCTCTATCAATAACCATAAAAGACAAGAGGGCTTGAGTCTCATCATAAAGGTATGTTGTATTACAAGTGATTTCAGGCATATATTCTTGAGGAAGTGAAGTTCAAATTTCCTGGTGACTTAAACAGAGGAAATAATAGAGAGTGACTTCATATGAGTGTACAATTCTCGTGTTGGGCCTTTTAATGTAGCTAGAAAGGCGTGGCACATCAGGACATCTAATGTGTCATATAGTAATATTTGGGTACGGAAAGTAGCAATATGCTTCAATGGGTTGATACTACTATCAAATGCCTCTAACAATTGGAGACAAAAGTTGGTCGGGATCGACTCCTCTTGTATGTTGTTAGTGAACGACGATTGACCCGATGTGGGGTTAGTTGACCTTTCCCCTTTGGATTGTTGAAATTTTCGTTACATTTCTTTCAAGTGCTAATCTATTTGCTTAGCTGATTATTAGGAAATCATTTATCAAATCTACCGATTGAGTTTGAGATTCAGGTGGATCCGATTGGTGGTATAGTGGTCTATTGAATTCCATAATTAGGGAATGAGGTGCTTATGCGATTGATAATTCGATGGGCCTCGAGCACTCTTGAGATATTGATATTGATTCAGGTGAGAGAACCTCGATGGGCATTGGTGTCGGTATCGATTAAGCTACTAACTGTGATTGAGATACTAATGTTGCTAATTGGATTATCTAGGGCTAGAGCGAAGCAACGACTTGCATCATACCCATTAGCGTTTGCACCTACTGTGTGAGGTTTAGGAATGCTTCAACAAAGATGAATAAGTGACTCGGGATCACCTTGGGTTGTTGAATAGAAGCCAATATTACGTCAGTATTTGCGTCGAGGTCGATGAGTATGTGACTCGGGATCGTCCCCGAGTAGTGCCCTTATCAAATTAAAAAAAAAATCATGTGATCGCATAGATCAATTGGTTTTTATTACAATATATAATGGATTAGTTTTAATAATCTAATTTTTTTTAAGATTTATGTTTATCAATAGGTCATGAGTTATAATCTTTTTTTCCTTATCCAATGTTTACTTAAAAATATTTATGATTTTATTCGCACGTCAAGGCGTGAGCTTTTTGGGCATTTGGACAACGTTATTGTGCGACTCACCATCCCACGAGCTTCGAGCCGCCTCGTTCGGTGACTTGCAACGACACTGCCACCCCGTCGCAGCTGCTTTGCTAGTCGAGTCGGCGGCAAACGACCGGCTCACGAATCACGTCTGGGTCGTCACTCACACCGCCTCAACCGTTTACCGAGCCGAATCAGAATCGAACCGGAGAAGCTCACGAATCAGGTTTGGGTCGTGACTTTAGCGGTGCACACACCGCCTCAGACTCTTCATCACGCGGCTACGTTATTTGATGTCGTGATCACGGTCCATCGGATCAGATTATAACATCACACGGCGAGACGTACAAAAAGCGGCGTACTTCCCCGCCGAGGCCATCTCGTCGCTCTCCTCCGCTTCCTCTTCCGTCTCCACCTCCCACCGCCACTTAGGGTTCCGTTCCTCCCCTGGGTCACTGATCGACCTCGCCCATGGCCTGCATCAAGAGCGCGCCGCGGTCGGCGCTCGTCGCCTTCGCGCCTGACGCGCCCTACCTCGCCGCCGGAACCATGGCCGGCGCCGTGGACCTCTCCTTCAGCTCCACGGCCAACCTCGAGATCTTCAAGCTCGACTTCCAGTCCGACGCACACGACCTCCCCGTCGCCGGCGCCTGCCCTAGCGACGAGCGCTTCAACCGCCTCTCCTGGGGAAAACCCCCCGGATCCTCTTCCGAGGAGTTCTCTCTCGGCCTTGTGGCCGGCGGCCTCTCCGATGGCAGCATCGGCATCTGGAATCCCCTCAAGATCATCAGGTGTTTGGGGGCTTACTTCTCGTTTTGTCCAATTCAATCTCTGTAGATTTCTAAAAGCCCTGATCTTTGTGAAAATCTTGACTTTGCTTAGAGTATTGTTGGCAGTTGATATAACGATTCCATTTCGGCAAATTTGCACGTCTTTTAGAATACTAATGAGGAACCTGTTCTTTATTTGTAGTTCTGAGGATCTAAATGATTCTTCTGTTGCGAAGCTTGCGAAGCTTGCGAAGCATGTGGGACCGGTAATTACCGTCTCATATCCGTTTGGAGTCTTTATTTAGAGGCTCTAATTTTGTCGTCTTATGTTGATGCATTTGTTGGATTGGGTTGGTGATGGCAGGTTCGTGGTTTGGAGTTCAGCACTCTGTCACCAAATCTGCTTGCTTCTGGGGCTGATGAAGGGGCGGTTTGCATCTGGGACCTGGCAAAGCCTTCAGAACCAAATTTTTTCCCATCTCTCAGGGTACGTATGTGCCAGGAGAGTTTAGTTTATGGTTGGATGATTTTTGCTAAGCACGGAAGTAAATAAGTGCTAACCTTAAGCATTACACATCATCTTTATTGTCTTTAGGTATCTTTTCCTGCTTTTGAACTTTCTTTGAAGTCTCCCTCCTCCTATCCAGTGTCTCTTCAAAAATGATCAATTAAAATAATCAAAATAAATTTTCACATTAAAATAATAAAAAATTGATCGTATCATAAATAATTCAAAAAGAAAAGATATTACATTGGTTATAAATTCTTATATTAAAATAATAAAATTTCATATCATATCATAAATAATTCAAAAATGAAGGATATTACACCATCTGATCTCTATTCCACTGAGAAGCAGCAGTGGGTCAATGAGTAGCATCGATCCTTCGAAGCATAGTCACCTGTCTGTTACTTTGTAAAAATTGATCGTATCATAAATAATTCAAAAAGAAAAGATATTACATTGGTTATAAATTCTTATATTAAAATAATAAAAAATTATCATATCATATCATAAATAATTCAAAAATGAAGGATATTACACCATCTGATCTCTATTCCTCTGAGAAGCAGCAGTGGGTCAATGAGTAGCATCGATCCTTTGAAGCATAGTCACCTGTCTGTTACTTTGTAAAAAGCCTACTCTGGTTAAAGCTATGGTTTTGATTGGCATGGTTTATTTCAAATCTAAACTAATGCTGAAATGTGACTCAGTATGCTTTTGGTGTGGCTTGTCATCCCCTATTGGAATGGGATCTTTTAGCTAAAACATGAGATGTTGACACACACACACAAAAAAAAGCAATCCCAGGTCAATCTTTCTCTTCTTATCAGCAAAATATTCTATATTACGCTGATCTCGCAGAGAGAAAATCAGGTATATTTAAATTTGCTCACACTTGTTGGAAACTGAAACACACTTTGATCTTGGATTACCAAATCTGGATGGGTAACATCAAATCAGATGAATGAAAGGATGCGTGATTCAGAAGTCTTCTCCAGAGTATCTAGAGGCCTTATGTATTTAAGAAAATCAATAAAAAAGAACTATTGCTGGAAGCCTGGAACTAGACCAAATTTTCATGTGCATGGCTAATATGTGGAAATTAGAACTTGTCAACCACCATGGTCCTGTCAATAACTATTGCTAGAACTAGATCAAATTTTCATGCGCATGGCTAATATGTGGGAATTTAAAGTTGAAATGAAGTGGAGGATGAGGAGGCACATTGAAGACAGAGGGGGAAGAGCAACCTAGTGGCTGGCCGACAGCGATGCAGCAGGACGACAAAGGTGAGGTGGTGAATTTGCAGGGACAAGGCGACAAGGAAGAGGCAGAGGAGAAAGGGGGAGAGAATGAGAAAGAAAAGGATTTAGGTTATCTGATATCTGATGAAAAGATCAAAGAAAAATGAAGGAAAGACAATTAAAATGAAAAAGATGATAGGGGTACGGGATGGTAGGCTTACCATGCGATACGGTTTTAACTTTTATAACTGTATGGTAAACCCTATTCGGTAGGATTACAGGGTGATAATCTTAACTCCAACCCGGGTCTGACGAAATTGCCTGAACCGTATCCCATCTACTGGTCGGTAAAGACCCATCTCATCCGATACATACCGGCTAGTTTTTTAGTCCATGTTCTGACCATGTCAAAACAATTGTCTTCAGCATTTTCATATCTCCTTTTGTTCTATTGCCAATTGGGTCCTTGGTTTTGTCTCTCAACAATTGTTATCTCTGTATTTATGCAACTTTAATGAAATAAGCAATAAAATGATATCTACAATTTCTTTTGAGAAATGGCCTCTGTGGTTTTTTTAAATTTTAAATTCATAGTCTTAAACTGAATTAGGTTAATACAAATCAACATCATTTGATATCAACCTTGATATTATATCCATGTGTTTGTAACAGAGTGTTGGCTCTGGAGCTCAAACTGAAGTTTCCTTTGTTTCTTGGAACCCCAAGGTTCAATATATATTATCATCCACATCTTATAATGGGATAACAGGTGCTTAAAAAGTTTTCTTATTATTTTTATCCATTTTTACCTTTTTTTGGGGATGTAACTGATGCATATTTTCTTATCATCTGACATTTTTCTATTCCAGTTGTTTGGGATCTGAGGCAGCAGAAACCCCTCACAAAGCAAGTTTCTAGTTCATTAAATTGATGTACTATTACTATGAAAATTGAGCAAATCTAATTGAACAGCTAAGTATCTGACCCTAATGCTGATTGAAATGTTTGTATTTCCAACAGCTTTGTGGATTCGAATAGAAGGAGGTGCTCTGTCTTGCAGTGGAACCCTGATGTTTCAACTGAGTTGATTGTTGCTTCAGATGATGATAGTTCACCTTCTCTTAGAGTAATGTGTCGTGATATTAAGATTGTGATCATTTTTATATTAATTCTTTAGAACAGTTCTAATAGCCGACTTCACATAAAGTCAATCTGAAATGATATAAATGTATTGGATATTTGACTTTCTTTGATTTAGTGTAGAGATTTTGATCTTTTTCTTGTGTTTAATTGAGAACTATTGTTTTATATGTAATTAATAACTGTAGCAGAAAGATTTTACAACTTTGTTTGTTCATTTTCCCTTTAAAGTAATTAAAAATTCAAGTATTGTCTAGCTTGAATGTATTTTGATTGCTATATTTTCAATTCCTATTGACAGGTTTGGGATGTGAGGCAATCATTATTACCAGCAAGAGAGTTTGTGGGGCACACAAAAGGTTCTATTACACACCTTTTTTTAAACATCTTCTATTTGTCTTCTTTTGCTTATTTATGATTCGATTTTTTAAATTATTTTATGAAGTTAATTTCTAATTGTGAACAGTTTCTGTTTTTCAGCCACTTAAATCTGTGAAATTATCTTGCTGTTAGTAATTTTTATCTTTTTCCATATGAGCACCTAGAGTTGAAGCTTATTAGAAACTGCATCTTTTGTATTCCAAAGTCATACAAGTTTTATTTAATTTTATCACTATCTGTACCCCACAAGTTATTGTGGTGATAGTAATAGAAATCAGGCAAGCTTGTACTGGTGCATTGCTTTTTTGCAACTTGTGTCAAATTAACTCTTTATGTAGTAATGTGTATAATATTAGGTAGGACATCTGTAATCAGAAACACTCTACTCATTATACCTTTTCTGTGGGAGAACTAATTCCTAACTTTTGACCAAAAGCCTTTTAACTTTTAGTGGATGATTGTATCAAAAGATGTGGTTTACGAATGTTTGAAAATAGATGTTTGGTTTCAATATTGACTTGTTTGATTGAAGACATTTTGCAACTCATAATGCACTAGATTTGAGTTGTATGAAGAAAAGACTGATTAGTCTTATGATTAGCATAAATAATTATGTAGAGGACCTAACTTATGCTAGTGTTTACTTGGAATTGAATTGCTCTTTAGCACTAAATTTAGCTGGTTCATATAATTCAAGAGATGAACAAGGACCTTTGCGTTAAATGAAGCATATGTGAAGAATTTTCTCATGCATCATTGTTTTGTTTTTATATGCTGGATGTTGCAGTTGCAAGTTGCAACCATAGAGTTTAGACGCCAATGTAGGTAAAGACAATATAGGATCATAATATCCAATGATTAAGTAAATTCAATTTAGAGAGGAGTTGATGAGATCAATGATTATGCAAATTTGAGTGACAATGAGTTTATTAATGGAGTTTGAGTAAAAGGGTTTGAGTTATCGAAGAAGGTGTCTTGACAATCTTGACAGATTTAGGTTTGTAATCAACTGTGGTGTAACATTTTGATTATGTTCAGCATCTATATGTTGTCAATGTTAATGAAAGCTTGAAAATTAATCTTATGAATGTATGGAAGCCCATAGGAGATTTGACCTAGGTGCTCATTCAAGTGGAAAGAAGAGTAGGAGAGAGAGAGAGAGAGAGAGAGAGAGAGAGAGAGAGAGAGAGAGAGAGAGAATTATCCACTAAAATGAAGAATCATATATTCTTCCAAAGTCCAAACATCATGTTGTTCTCAAATTTTTTAGCCCATTATACATCTGAAATAGGAACCACCAACACTAATTCTTACTGCTGACATGCCATACACTGCCCAATGTAATTTATAATTGGCCTAATTCATATGTTGGAATCTCTAGCATTGTTAGCAAGGCAGTTGGTGATAATTTTCTACTGTGATAAATCATTAACTGTCAATCAACATGTTCTGATTATCCCGGTCACGAAGCAAGAATCTTATTCCAATGCTGCATGTTGTCAAAAAAAAAAAAGGGCAAAACCAACTCAAAACATGAAGAAATTAAGAAATGTAATCCAACAATCCATATTAATTAAATTGATACAATGCAAAGACTGGTCATTGAACTTATGTCCACCATTCCTCATCCTAAATTTAAAGTAGTTGACCCTTGGTTTGCGTCAAGGATTTCCTAATTGTCATGAACCTCACCATGATGGAGTTCAATGCTATACTGGTGAGACCGACTTGATATTTATATACCATTCTTTTTGATAATTCTCATGATTGACAATTATGCAAGTGGAACATAGAAACTTTTAATCGAAGCAATGACTTGGAATATATTGTCTAGTGGAGTTAGCAGTTAAAATCTTGTCCATGGTTAGTAAGATGTTTTTAAATCTGGACATTGTGGATCTTCAAAAATTAAATTATCTGTGTATTTCTGACCATTTATCCAAATCCACTTTTCAATTGTGAAGGATTGCAATATTTTTTAAAAAATAAAAATAATTTTTTGAATTTTTTTTAGCTTAATCCACTTTTCAATTGTGAAGGATTGCAATATTTTTTAAAAAATAATTTTTTGAATTTTTTTTAGCTTAATCCACTTTTCAATTGTGAAGGATTGCAATATTTTTTAAAAAATAATTTTTTGAATTTTTTTTAGCTTAATCCACTTTTCAATTGTGAAGGATTGCAATATTTTTTAAAAAATAATTTTTTGAATTTTTTTTAGCTTAATCCACTTTTCAATTGTGAAGGATTGCAATATTTTTTAAAAAATAATTTTTTGAATTTTTTTTAGCTTAATCCACTTTTCAATTGTGAAGGATTGCAATATTTTTTAAAAAATAATTTTTTGAATTTTTTTTAGCTTAATCCACTTTTCAATTGTGAAGGATTGCAATATTTTTTAAAAAATAATTTTTTGAATTTTTTTTAGCTTAATCCACTTTTCAATTGTGAAGGATTGCAATATTTTTTAAAAAATAATTTTTTGAACTTTTCAATTCTGAAGAGATCATAATATTCTTTACAAAATTGATATTGTTAAGCTCTTATGCTTCAGAGTCAGTTGAGCGTCTCAGTCTCTAATTATGCATCTTTATGAGATCAATCTCAGTATAACTTGTGTTATATAGTGCTGGATAAAATTAATTAAACCTCCTTGATACTAAGGTTACATCAGGGACTATGAGGAACATATCTGGATGATTTTTCTGACTGATGTATTTGTTTAATTGCAGAAATAAAAAGAATAAAAAAAGATAAATGGAAAGATAATATGAACACCAGCAGCAAAAGGGAACTTGTATTTTGTTGAAAATGTTTAAATTTTCTGAATTTTCTCTTTCTGTTGTAAAGGCAGTTTGTTAATTGATATTTCAATTTCACTGCCTAATACAAAATACAACTGATACATGAATTTCTACTTGCTAAAACTTGATGTTTCACAAAGTCCTAGGTCAAAAGATATGTAGATATTTCTGAATTTAAGTTGTCGTGACAAAGACTGCTCATTGTAGTTTATACCCATATAGGACTCAAATGAATGCATTTTGCTGGAAATGGAAATCTAAAACCATTGCTCAAAACCATCAGAAGAATAATGACGATATCAACTGATCTTCGAGGAATTATAAAACTAATCATAAGCCCACGAGTGAGAAACTTTGAGGCTCATTGTCTCAAATAAAAACCGATGACAATTGAACCTAAGACGTGGCTACTTTAACTAATTAAATCACTCCGTAATTCTAGTTGTTTAAATAATTATGTGGCATTGTTTAGAACTATTTTAGCCATTATTACATGATTGTGCTGTTTGCCTAGTCTACTAGTGTTTCAACAATACTTTGCAGATGGGTTGTGTTTATTGAGGTAAGCTAAGTGATCTTCTAGGATGTTTACCTGCATTCAACTATTGCATCTAATTTCTGCTAAACTTGGTGATCTTTCAACAACTGTACTATCTTCTACCATTCTCTTGTTGTCTCTGCTTGTCAATTATTTTATTTATTTCATGTTTTTTTTTCCTTTTTTACATTTCCTATATTCTATAACAATTACAATGAAATTTCAACTTGTTCATATACACTATAATCTATCATACATTAATATGTAGCACTGACGATGAGCATATGACATTGTTATAAATGTAGAACAACCATCTGTATTTAAAATGGAATCATCCATTAGAATATATAGAAGTCCATATTAATGCACAAAATTGTCTAAAGCTTACAGATTAGATAATGTCTAGCGATCCTTTAACCATTTATATGGCCTTGGTTTCATGTTTTCTTTTGGACAAATATGATATGCCTAGATCACTTTATTTTGATATTGCAAAAAGTGAACTCTACTTACTGAAACATGCATATCCATGTGCCTTCCTTTTTTGCATGTTGTATATCTACAGTAAATTTTACATTCCCTAAGCTTTATTTTTAAAAAATCTGAAGGCGCTGCTTTCCCTCACTAATTCAAGCTGCTGATAAGTTGTAGTTCTCTCTGGTCTTACTTCTTACTTGATGTGTTCAAGAAGTTTCATGAAATATTGATTTTGTTTCCTCTTTCATCAAGTTTATTGTGTTAATCAGGTGTGATAGCTATGTCATGGTGTCCCTGTGACAGTTCATTTCTTCTTACCTGTGCCAAGGACAATAGGACAATTTGCTGGGACACAACTACTGGGGAGGTGCATAAGCAATCAATTCCTCAATAACTTATCTGATTTGCACCTCATAAATGTTCATCAACTGTCATTGTCAGCTTCTCTCTATATGTTTACTATGTTTGTTGTGCAGATGGTATGTGAATTGCCTGCTAGCACCAACTGGAATTTTGATATTCATTGGTACCCTAGAATTCCAGGAGTCATATCAGCATCCTCCTTTGATGTCAAAGTGGGAATATACAATATAGAGGTACTTGACTCATGGTTACTAGTAGTTTTTTCTGTTGCCATTACCACCAACGGTCCTGTTTGAAAGAAAATTCAGATTTTTTAAGCTTCATTTATATTATAATGATGGGTAAATTGAAAGGAAGTAAGAAAAGATGAAATATATTTTGTTGCATTTGAGAGATTCTTGAAGTGGTATGGATCACAAATATATTACAACCTTGTATGTTTTCCATTGTTGTTTCTCAAGAAGGCAAATTCCTCAATAGAGACAAAATGTTAAATCAAAACTGTCATGGATCGCCCATAAGATCGATAATCCTGGTGAAGCTTCATCGAGATTAAAGGATTGGATTGAATATAATTTCAGTCCATTGGTATAGTTTAGTCAATCTGAGTAGATCATGGTCAAGTTTTTTCTTTATAATAGTTTTAGTTTATTTTTTCTTCAGTTTTGCTGTATTTTGGTAAATTTATCTTCTTTTTGGAGGAGCCATCACATTTAAATTAAGGTTTCCTTTAGTTGATTTCAGCCTTTCAAATCTCTAGGTCAAGTTTCTCTCATGGTTCAACATTTCATCCAAGTTTGGGAGGTCCACTTATGGTACAAGGCTTACCACCTGTTAAGCCTTGTGAATTGAGCATACGGCCCTGCACCCATATTGGTTGTCCATTGGTCCGTTTTGTCATAGACTTAACTATAATTGCTTAAGTTGTGAGACACCCAAGCAACAACTGTCCATAAAGGTCAGCCTAAGTTTTAATCACTTGCGGTCTCAAAGGACCTGCAAAGTAGAAAAGAATTAGTCGAAGAGACGAATGACAAGCAAAATGCCATCATCGTCTGGAAGGCGTAGAAACAAACAAAAGCAATAGGAAAGTCACATTGCAGTTCCGAAGTTGCTTGAGTTGGATTTAGTATAGTCTAGGAGTTAAAAGTATAGTTAGGATTGGACTTGGTTTATGACTAATAAACATGGAACATGAAAAGATGAAATAGCTTAGGTCTCCATTTCTCCCCTTATGCAGTTCAGCCTTATCTTAAAATGTGAAGAATGCTTAGGAATCAAAATAAGCTGGAATTGATGGCTTCTGCATGAAATTGTTATCAAGCTGATAGCTACCTTTTTGCATCAGTTTTAACTGGATTCTGTCTTCCCACTGGAACTGTTTTGTAAGTAAAAAACAAAAACTTGTTTTTTCTTTCTCCTTTCTCACTTAGCCATGCTAGAAGAGTGTAGCCTGCGTGTGGGGCACAGAAAGGTTTATTTGATAATGTAAGGTAGAATGAAGTCTTTTCTGTGGCCAACAGGTCCTTTAAGTTATGTTTTCTTTTGTTTCTTTTTATATCTTTCTTTAATATGTCTAACTACCGTTGTATCTAACCAATATTTAAAAACTAATCTGTAATGTTGACCCTATGTACTATGTTCTAACTATTAATTTTTCCACAATATTTAGAAACGTAAAGGAAGATAAGGAAAACCTTTGATGCTGCCACAGCATCTAATTCTGCTTCATCTATGGGTGAGATGAGACTTTGGATTAGATGGTTTTTTTGAATGGAACTATTTCACAATGTTACTTCTGTAATATGATAAGCCCTATATGTAATCTTCAAGTTATTTCTTTACATTATGTAGCAGGTGAAAGGAAGAAAAGGAAAACCTTTAATGCCTATCACAGCATCTTCTATTCAACTCAATTTGTTAGTGGGATAGGACTTACAAATTAGATTGCAAAGTTTGGATGTAACTATGTTACCATGTTTCTTTTATCAAAGTTAATCTAATATGGTATTTAACTTTTGGGTAAATATTTTTATGGTTTGGGGAAAAATGGTGCTAAAAATATGCTATGTTTAAAAGTTCATATGAGAATAAAGTTATAGTTGTCAAATGAGTAATCACCTGTCATGTTCGTCAACTATGTTAATTTGTATCTAGGATAAGTTTGTTACAAACAGAAGTTACTGTACAATGTTGTGTTGATGATCTTGCCTAATCAGAATTTCTTCAGTAATTAAGTACAAGATTTGTGAATTAGCATCCTTAAGTAAGGTACATCTTCCTGTGTATATCAACTTTTTGTTGTTGCCTCTATGTGACAATGGTCAAACATTGATGTGTTATTGTTTGAAATAGTGCAATGGTGAAGCAACTGTTTCTATTTCATTTTTTATATGCATTTTTTCTTCAAAATACATTAGATTGATAAAGCAGGATGCTTGTTATATAAGGTGTTTGATCACCAAAGAATGGCACTTTATTTCTGGAGCAAGGAGTATTCTTTTTGTTAACTTGTTCCATGTTAAAAAATCTAAATATAGTCACTGTTTTCTGCAGGTTTGCAGCAAGCATGCAGCTGTAGAGGGTGAATTTGGTACTCCAGGTATATGCTTACTACTGTTGTACTTTTACCATTTCATTTTGACAATTTTCTTCTGGTGAGGGTTTCCAAAAGATGGCTACTGGATGTATACTCATAACTGTATTTAAAAAAAAAATTCCTATGCAACGTGGGTGACTTGTTTAATTTGGTCAATTAATCAAGAGTAGAGCAATCTTTCTACGGTAAGTGATACAGTGTAGGTTTGAGACCATTGAACGTTGGGAGTATAGCTGGTATCAAGGTTTAGTCTAGTATAATTTATATTATCATTTTCTTCTTTTCCATAGCTTCCATCTGAGTTTTTGCCATCATTTTTTGTTGCTATTATTAGAAAGTCCTTTGAGTCATATGTAGTTACATTCAAATTTTCAATACCTATTGTAAGTGTAGATTGGCTTGGAAGAGTTCTCTGAGTTCTGCTTTTGGAAGGTTTTAATGTCTCTTATGTAAGATTTTATAGAGGTCAGTGGCAGGAAAAGATTTTTATTTGAATAGTTGCAATATTAGAGTTTGTTGTTGTTGCTGGAAATTAATAGAGAGAAAATAGAATTGTGACTACCTGTAATATGTAACTGCCTATACATGCCATAGGTGTGGGTTATGTACCTGATATGTTGTGTTGTTATTAACTCATTAATATCAAATTATGTATTGAACAACTTATTGTGTTTTCCTAATGTATTGCATATACTGTTTTGATCTTGCTATGCCATGTGCTATGCAAAATACATTAGATTTGATTATGATTGTTTGGTTCTGTATGTTCTAAGCTTTTCTTTTTTAAAAAAATTGGAAGATATTTTCTTCATGTTAAATGGCATACATGACATTCACACGTGGACTCGAATCTAAGACCCATCACTTGTGCAATGCTACACCAATCAACCTGAATGTCTCAACAGAGATTGTTCTGAGCTTTTCTTTAATGGCTCTACAATTGGAATGTTTGATTTTTTAACTATATAAATATTTCAAATAAAATAATGTCTAGGAAAACTTAAATCTCCCCCCTCCTGATTTCACTTTCTGTAAATTCTGGACAGCCTGCAAGACACCAAATGATTCGATGTGAATTGCTCATGAGTTTGAGTTAATTTAGAATTTAATTTTGTTGGTTCTTTTTTTATAATTGTCTTTAGTATATCAGGACAATTTGGGACATTTTTTATGACTATTCTAATAGATGTAGGATCCTGTTGATGGGTTTATAAGGGTAAACTGTATCTCAAAATTTACATGTAAATTTTTCAATGATTATTGGATCTTTTGCCCCTGGTGGGCATCCATGCAAACCTCAGGTCATCTTAAACCCCAAGCTCTTTTCACTTTGCATTATTTACTGTTATAGATTTGCACAAGTTATCTATGAAATCATGGATGTATTAGAGCTTGGCAACACAAATTACTGTGGAACAGGAAGTAGTGGTACCAGACCATTGGAATGGCTCATGCTTTTGTATCTGATGATGAGTTTACAAATTTTCAATTAACAGTCGCTGGTTTCTTTAACCTGTGTCTACATAGGTGGTTGAGATTGAACATGATTGTTCATCTGTCAGTTAGCTGTAGTTGGGATCAATATGTATTATGTTTTGGATATACTTTAGTTTGGAATCTAATTGCATTTTTATGTCATTATGGTGGTTCATTAGTTTTGCTTGACCAACTTCAATCTTCGTTTTTGCGTCACTTTTATGTTTGTCTTTCCAGTACGTTTGAGAGCTCCAAAGTGGCTTAGACGTCCAGTGGGTGTCTCTTTTGGTTTTGGTGGCAAGCTTATATCATTTCAGCCTTGCCAGTCAACACCAGAAGTTCGATTACCAGCTTCAGAGGTAAACCTAGATTTTGTATTAATTTGTTGTTTGGTACCTTCATATTGAGTTTTTTTTCTTTCTTTCAGGTATACATGCATAATTTAGTCACTGAACATAGCTTGGTTAGCCGCTCCACTGAATTTGAAGCTGCAATACAAAATGGGGAAAAATCTTCGCTCTGTGCTTTATGCGAACAGAAGTCACATGATTCTATGTGTGTCATCTGTATGATAGTATATAGTTTATGATCTATTCACATGATAAATTTTGTGTAACCATTTTTCTTTCACTTAACAGATCTGAAGATGACAGAGAAACATGGGGCTTCTTGAAGATTATGTTTGAGGAAGAGGGAACAGCTAGGACTAAGTTGCTTTCTTATCTTGGTTTTACTGTGCCAGAGGAGTGTAGTGATATATACAGTGACCTTGATAATTTGGGAAAAGGCCTAGAAAACACACTTAGTCTTGATACAAGATCATCGGTTGAAGTTGATGGGAGCACATACTCTATTGACAATGGAGAAGAATTCTTTAACAATCCTCAAATTAGTAAGGATAGTTCAGCTTATGAAGAGAAGAGCGTTCCTAATGTGGAGAAGGCTCAGAAAGAACCCGAAGAACCTTCAAGGAGTTATGATCTGTCATTTGATGACAGTATTCAACATGCCTTGGTTGTTGGAGACTATAAGGGAGCAGTTTTACGGTGCATCACTGCAGACAGAATGGCCGATGCATTAGTAATTGCACATGCTGGTGGTTCCTCATTATGGGAGAGTACACGAGATCAGTATCTTAAGAATAGTCTCGCACCCTATTTAAAGGTATTAATTTTTTATCTGAGCATTAATCTGCAATGTGTGTTAAAGACATATTTGTTTTATCCATTGTATTATTGTGGGCTGTTTAGGGATGCCTTATACAAAAAATTCTTTTGTAATAGTTGCTTGAGGGTAGTAATCTGATTCTGATGTTTCCATTTTAAGGTTGTATCTGCACTGGTGAGGAATGATCTCATGGCTCTGATTAATACCAGACCTCTGAAATCATGGAAGGAAACTCTTGCTCTTCTTTGCACAGTAAGTTCTCCTGCCATTAGTATGTTATTCAACCAACTTTGCTGTCATCTTTTTATTACTTTTAATTTCTAAATATCATCTATTTAATTAATTTTTATCGGCCTCCTATAGATGAAAAGCCTTGCCTTCATGGTTAACTCCTTTGCAACCTCGTTAAACCGGCATCAAATTATGGAAATAGCTTCTTCTTTGTAGGTGTCATTTTACCTAAATATGAAAAATGTCAAAGAATAATAGATACGAATTAACATAAATGACATGTAATTCTGATCTTTCTACTGCCTTCTTTCTGTTGTTGTATGCCTGAATCTACATTATTAAGGATTTGACTATTACTGAATTTTTAGCAGGTCAGTTATCATCTGACAATTTGATTCTGCATCAAATATTAATGTGCGATGCGCTATTTTGATTTCTATTGCATCAGTTATCATCTGATAGTTTGATTCTGCATCAAATATTAATGTGCGGTGGCACTATCTTCATTTCTATCACAGAAGTCACTGATCTTATGCAACCGTTATGTAACAGTTTGCACAGAAAGAGGAATGGACTGTTTTATGTGACAGTCTGGCGTCGAGACTTATGGCCGTTGGAAATATGCTTGCTGCAACTCTCTGCTATATATGTGCTGGAAATATGGACAGAACCGTGGAGATATGGTCACACAGCCTGAAGCTTGACTCTAGAGGAAAGACTTATATAGATCTTCTTCAGGTAACTTCTTTGGTCACAAGATTAAATTACTTATGTAAACCACCAGGTTATGATTACCTTTCTTTGTCATAGGATTTAATGGAAAAGACAATTGTCCTCGCCCTTGCAACGGAACATAAGCAGTTTAGTGCATCTTTGTCGAAGCTTGTGGAGAACTATGCTGAACTACTAGCTAATCAGGGGCTTCTCACTACTGCAATGAAGTATTTAAAACTATTGGGATCTGAAGAATCATCAAATGAGCTTGCTATATTGAGAGAGAGAATTTCTATCTCTGCTGAAGGTTGTCCAAAAGAGTTAATAGATATACTATGATCTATCTTTTCAGCTTAAATAATCTTTATCTTGCTTGATGATGATTATACAACTGTGCTTGCACTATTTTGATTATATTAAAACCTGTAGGTGATGAGAAACTTGAGCAAGTCATTTTGACATACAATCTTGATTCTCTCATACAACTCTTACGCTCTTAGCCCCATCGCATGCTTCAACTTTGTTTATTGACTGAAGCATGCAAGTGTTTAAGCACCCTATAGTATTTCTATGTGGGCCTTTTCCTTGAATGTAAGTTTTGTACCTGTTTTATGTATTGTCGTTGTGTCTATTTTCATGTAGAAGTAGACAAATAAAGAGTGTCCTGCTTCTGAAATTTTTACCCTTCTAAAATTTTTTTCTCTTCGTACCTAGTTGGTATGACAAGTAATCCTGAACGTGTTTTGTTTGGGATAGTGGGGCTTTGAGATCTGTTTCTTTTGTCTCATGCTATGTCTTCCCTCTGTTAAGATGCTGCCTATGATTGTTTTTGTTCTTTTCTCATTTTTTTCCCCTGTTGTTTCTGGTTAGGTGGATGGGGAAATGTTAAACTTTTTGCAAGTTGCTTATCTGCCATGTAATTAATCAAATTTCTAGATCTGCATTTTTTTTCTAGATCTGAAATTTTAATATGCTATTATATCATACTTTTACATTCTTTGTCAGAAAGGGATGCGCCGAAAAGTCTGCCTTATCGAAGTAGTGCATCACACACTGAATCTTTATATGGTGCAGATCAATCTGGTTATGGTGGAGTGGATTATTCACAGAATTATTATGAGGTTTTCTTCTTCAGCATTTTCAATGTTGGATTTTTTTGTTATTCTGTTAAATATCTTGCTGAGTGGATCATTGATCTTATGGACTAATAATTTTTTGAGGGTGATCAAATTAGGATAAGAACCTTTCCCAACCACTACTCCAATTACATCAGAATGTTGCTGACACTTCACGTGCTGAGGGTTTTCACCAAGTTCCTGGTTCTGCTTATGGGGGAAATCAACTTGTGCAACAGAAACCACAGGTCCCTGATTTTAGCAACCAGAGGTTATTTCATCCATCACAGCCATCTCAAAATTTTATACTATCACATACGAGCCAGATTTCGCAGGTACTTGTTATATGACTCAGTGACAATGAACAGTTGCTGCTTATTGTGTTTCCTTGCTCTTTCTTCATCATTGAACTATACCAATAATTAACTTCTGTTATTTTGCTGTCCTCATATTAGCTAATACATTAGATGTTGTCATTCAGTTTGATTTGGTTTTCAATCGGTTATGCAAAATTTATTTGATTCCAATGTTGTTTAATATTTGATTGAAAGATTTAATATTTTATTTGATTCCAAAGTTGCAAAATTTATTTATTATTTTATATGATTCCAAATTTATTTGATTATTGAAAGATAAGTCCTGACGGGCAATTTTTTTAAGAATCATCTATTTCAATTTGGTTGCACTTTTATGTTTAGTTACATATATTAAACTAAGGAGTTTGTACAATAACACTGTTTCAAATCATTTTTGTCTTGGGCTCATTTAGTATATGGTCATGGGACATGTCTATTCTTGCAAGAATCTGCGGGGAACAAAACAGATAATTTATTAGTATATAGTTTCTTTGTGGATTTAATTTTAACTTTAACACCAAAAGACCCAACTCTTTGAAAGCTTTGTGCATTGTGATAGAACTACATTATGAACAGCTTCAAAAAAATCTGAAATAATGAATTTTTTAATTTATTTCTAGCCTATAAAATCTGGGTACTTGTTTGGTATATGGTTGATTGTTCGTTTACATTTGTCAACTTAGGTAGTGTTGGAGGGTCTTTCTGGTGTGGAATAGTTTACGTATCAAGTTTTCTAACGTTTCCTATATTAATTGCATGTGTTAATTATACTTTCTTGTATTCTGAGTGAACCCCTATTTTTATCCATGAATTTACTCTGTTAACATTTTTGTTTGGTGACAGCAAGCTTTCACTTCACCTGCTACAATGGCACAGCCAACAATGAAACCCTTTTCTCCTGCAACTCCTGCGGCTCTCAGAAATGTTGAACGCTATCAGCAGCCCAGCTTGGGTTCTCAGCTATATCCGGTCTGTCTTCCTTGGACATGTAATCAACATATTATTTATTGTTTATCTGAATTGTTTTTCTCCTTTTCTTAGGGAGCTGCCAATCCTCTCTATCAACATGGACCTCCCATTCCTGCTCCACAAGATGGTGGTGCATCTCAGCCAGCATTTGTTACTGGGCAAAGGTTTGCACAACCCATCTCAACTACAACAGCACCAAGGGGTTTCACGCCTGTTTATAATCCAAATTTTGCTCAGAGGCCTAGTATAAGTCCTGTGCATCCATTAAGCCCAACAAAATCATCAGAAGCACATCCTGTGGGTGTTCCTCCAACCCCTCCGCCTACAGTGCAAACAGTTGATACATCAAATGTTCCTGGTAATGCTTCTTCTCCATGATGAAATTCAAATTTTTGTTTTGTCGTGTGCTGCTGTGTCTTGCCTTTTGTGTTGCTAGCATTAATTAAGGCATTGATAACATGTCATGTGCTGCTGTGTCTTGCCTTTCATGTGAGTATATTTGACATTTGACTATGCCCACAATCTCCTCGATGTCTAAGACATACCAACAAGAGGTACACTCACTTGATAAAGGAATGAACTAGAACTTGAACTTATTGTCCAGTCTGCTCTGATGCAAATCAGCTTACCCAGACAGTTCTGACCTTATGGCTTGTGTTGTCCTTGTGCGACTCTCAACTTAAGTTTGTGCTGAAAGAACTAGTCACCTTTCTGTAGCAGGACATGTTGTGTTGAGGTATTTTGGAAGCAAATATGACCATTGTCATATGTTTGAGATGATGTATAGTTTCCAATGCACTAAACATTTGAGTCTAACATGTAACAGTAATATCTTAGTTTGTTTGATCTGCATAACCTATTAGTTCATATGACTGCTGGATAAGTATTATTTTCAACTAATTCAAATTTACTGATACTTAACATCCATGATCTTTGTTTGTGTTCTTCACAAGGTTGCATATGTTCACAGAAAAGAATTTATGGCCACATCCATTCATAGGTAGTGATGGGAAGCTCTATGACTTGCGCGATTTAAATTTTTGTAATGAACATTTTTCTTTTTCTTTTTTTTGTGTTTTCTGACAGCTGAATGGAAGCTTGTCATTGCTACCTTGACGAGACTATATAATGAGATATCAGCAGCTCTTGGAGGATCTAATGCAAATCCATCTAAAAAGAGGGAAATTGAGGATAACTCTAGGAAAATTGGGGCCTTGTTTGCAAAACTTAACAGTGGGGACATTTCTCCAAATGCTGTTGCTAAGCTTGTCCAACTTTGCCAGGCTTTGGATGTTGGAGACTTCGCTGGTGCATTACGTATCCAGGTATGCTTATTACATGCTAAAAAGTTATTTCTCATAGTGAGTACCAGCTTTATTCAAATCTTAAAAGCATATAAGCTCCATTGAGGGCATTAATGAATCTATTATGATCGTGACTTTTTTCTTCTTGCTTTGTTTTTTTGCTCTATCTCTGGTCACTTGGTGCCCTTGCTGTGCTTCAGTTGTTTAGATGTTCAATTTTAAGAAGTACATGAAGCTTAAATGTTTTCTAAATAAAGAGAGAGACTGAGAATTATCTGCAGTTTTAGTTCTCTCTCTCTCCAGATTAGAATATCATTAGCAACTTCTGTTGCTGTTTTTTGCCTTTCAAATTTGTTTCGTAGTTGGGCATGTCTGATCTTTTGGCTCATTAAATTCTGCTGCAACAAATGATGGCTCGACTTTAGGGTGTTTACTAATGTTATTTTAGCTGCTGACTTGACATTTGAGTGAACCTTAATAGTACTAGAAATTAGTAAAATATATTATGAGTATTTTGGTGTTATTGCTTCTCTTGCATGTTCTTTTTTTGGACGAGTCTATCAAGTTAACCTTGCTATTTTGTGTTGATTGAATCTTTGGCAATCTACAGTGCATACCTAATGCACCTCCACACACAACTCAATTTTGTCATGGGTATTTTGTTTCATGGTGACAGGTGGTGTTGACAACAAGTGATTGGGATGAGTGCAACTTCTGGCTCGCTGCATTGAAGCGAATGATCAAGACAAGGCAGACTGTTAGATTATAAGGGACGTGATGAGGCATTCTTTCTCTTGGGCTATAGTGTACATTGGTTTTCCTTATAGTTGACATCATTATTTGTAGATCAATAACCTTTCGCATATGCATCTTCTATAGAGCAGCAGCTAAGGTCTCCCATCAAAATGGGCTAGGGTATATTTGGAGAATCAGGTTTGATGATGTTCTCAATACTGTTATATGGTGTGGATTTATTCATATTTATGGCATTTGTTCTGCAGTTTCTTATAGTTTTGACAGTGCAATTGTGGATTTCTTAAATACACATCTAGAATGTTTGGGAGTATGTTTGTTCATCTTAATATCAGTGACTGATGACACCTTCCAAATCACAAATCTACTAGAAACTGCACTTTTCATGCACCTGCTGCTCCAAACCAGATTATCAAGGCATTTTCGATCTATTATTAACCAAACAAGGAAGCTGATTCCCTACCTTATTATCAACACTATTAAGGTCGGAAGGATCTTTGATATGAAATGCCCTTTGGTGTATTTTTTGAGTGGATGTATCGTTGGTGAGAACTGTATACTTTCTAATCAGGTTATAAGAAAGAAAGGTCAATGCCTTCGCTTCATCCTTAGCCAAAGCTCTCTTGTTAGCAAGTTGATGAAACTGTTCAGGTGCTAGGAAATATCTTTTTTTCTTGGAAGAGTACAACCCTCTTTCATATGATGTGGTTGGTGATGGAATTAACTCTCTTAACTTTGTTCAGTACTCTTAACAAACTCGTTCTTTTCCAAAATTATTGATTCAGTATCTATCTACTAAGAAAAGAATTATTCTCTTTTTTTTTTTTCTTTTTTTTCTGTTTTACAGTTTTGCTGATTCCTCTTTATTTATTCTCCATCACCCAAAAGGCATCATCATTCTACTTATCTATATGTATGATTTTGTGTTGATCGGAAGTAGTTGCAGCCTTCTTGTCTGATTTGATTTTCTCATCTTCAACATGAACAGGCTATCAAGGATCTTGGTTTTCTTCACTATTTTAAGGCTTTGATTTTTTTCCTTAGCACAAGTATGCTTCTGATCTCGAGAATGTCAAAATGACTGAAAACTAATGATTTCTAAATTATACTCTTCAAGATAACACTCCTTCCTTGATTCTCCTTTTTATAGATCTTTACTTGTTCGTACATTTCCATCATTTTTTTTTTTGTGTGTGTATTGATCAATCTAAGCATTTTTCACTTTGTTCGTTAAAAGACTCGTGTAATATTTTGCTATGGGGGACAACAATTTTGATTACCTTATAATAATGATTTATTATTATTAACATAGTTTTAAGTATTTTGGATCAATGATCGTTATTATTAGTATTAGAGTCAACTAGTTGGTTCGATCATGAAATTGTTATTGAATAATTGGGTCATGGATGTATCATAGTATAGAGTCATCGCTGAGTTGAATGAGATTATAATAAATTGAAAAATATATTTAAAAATTAGTTAACATATTTAAAAATATATCAGATTAGGTTTTAAATCAGTTAAACGATGTATGACTCAAAATAGATTCATTATCCATAGGTAGATATGTTGATTAATTGATGGATGTTTTTGGAAGAAAACATAAGCCAAGTGTTTTTTTTTTATTATTATTTGATTTAAACTCTTTTGAGGGTGAGTTAAGAGGGTTGGGATTCAAAAAAAAAAAAAATCAGGTCACAAGAAAATATGAAGTTTTAATTGTAATCAAATATTAATAACTAGAATACTAAATCGTAAATCACTCCTCAAATTAATCATAATTTTGTATATCTTGCAAATGGGAGAGAGTGGTGCATGGACATGAGGTAATACGTAGATTCAGATGTACCTCGATGACACAGAAGGAATATAATTAGTGATATATTTTGTTATTTGAAAAAATGTGTGAACTTCGTAATCATAAATAAATGTAATTGGAGAGAAAAATCAATTTAACAATTGACTAGTGATAGAGGATATAATTAATTAACTTTTCAAAGTAAATACATGGACATTGACATTTCAACAATTAGTAATATCACCTCAATGTTTGTGGAGCCTCTTTCATCCGTCGAAACTGGTTTCACATTCTTTACTATTAATAAATTAAACTTAAAACATTTATTTATCAATAATTCAGATTTAGAAAGTAAATGAATTCATTATCCATAATTAGATATGTTGATTAATTAACGGAGATTTTGAAAGAAAAGATAGGCCAAGCCTTTTTTTTTTCACTTACATAATCCTACTCTTTTGAGGGTGTATATTCAAAAAATCAAATCACAAGAAAATATGAAGATTTTGTAAGTTACCCAATAATTACAATTAAATTCATAATTTTCATATACTCTCACCTATGCTTGTAAAGAAAGCTATTCTTGTGAGGGAGTAGTGCCTTCTTGGATACAAGGTAGGTTCATATGTACCTCAGAGGCACATAAGGAATAGGAATACAATTAGTGATTTGTTTTGCTATTTAAAAAAAATTATAAACTTCATAATCATTCATGTATGTGGAGAGAAAAATAAATCTAGCAATTGACTAATGATAGAGAAGAAAGTTCACTTTTCAAACCTAATTACATGAACATTAGTGTCTCAATATTTGCCGTGCCTCTCTCATTTACAGAAACTACCACCTCAACTGTCAATTGCCACACATAATTACCCCTAAGAGATAGATTTGAATCCTCAATCTTAGTAAGTAGATTTACTATTAATGAATTAGGCTCATAACATTTCTTTTATCAATAATTCAGGTCTAGAAAGTAAATAGATTAGTCATCCACAATTAAATATGTTGATTACTTGATGGATATTTTGGAAGAAAAAATAGGCCAAGCTTTTCTTTTTTACTTATACAATCCTGGAATACTAAATAATTACAATCAAATCTCAATCACTAGAATACTAAATCACAAATCATCTCTTGAATTATGTCATAATTTTGATATATCCTTACATCATATCAGAGTCATGATACTTATAAATAAAGCTATTCTTGTGACAAGTAGTATATCCATGAATATGAGACAGATAGACACAGAGTCATATGTCCCTTGATAGTACATAAGGAATATAATTATTGATATGTTTTGTTAATTTAAAAATTTTGTAAACTTAGGAATCATACATATATTTGGAGAGAAAAATTAATTTATCAATTGACTAGTGATGGAGGATATAATTAACTTTTCAAAGTAAATACATGGACATTGACATTTCAACAATTAGTAATATCACCTCAATGTTTGTCGAGCCTCTTTCATCCGTCGAAACTATCACCTCAATGGTCAATTACGACATCTACTTATCTCAATATTTATCGAACCTCTTTTATCTATCCAAACTATCACTAGAACAACCACTCTTTACTATTAATAAATTAAAATTAAAATATTTATTTACCAATAATTCAGATTTAAAAAGTAAATGAATTCATTATCCATAGATATGTTGATTAATTAACAGATATTTTGAAAGAAAATATAAGCCAAGCTTCTTTTTTTTCACTTACATAATCCTACTCTGTTGAGGGTGTATATTCAAGAAATCAAATCACAAGAAAATATGAAGATTTTGTAAGTTACCCAATAATTATAATTAAATTAATAATTTTCATATATTCTTACCGATGCTCGTAAACAAAACTATTCTTGTGAGGGAGTAGTGCCTTCTTGGATAAAAGGCCAAATACACTTAGTAGGTTCATATGTACCTTAGAGGCACATAAGGAATAGGAATACAATTAGTGATTTGTTTTGCTATTTAAAAAAAATTATAAACTTCGGAATAATTCATGTATTTGGAGAGAAAAATAAATCTAGCAATTGACTAGTGATAAAGAAGAAAGTTCACTTTTCAAAGCTAATACATGAACATTAGTATCTCAATGTTTGCCGTGCCTCTCTCATTTACTGAAACTATCACCTCAATTGTCAATTGCTGCACATACTTACCCCTAAGAGATAGATTTGAATCCTCAATCTTAGTAAGTAGATTTACTATTAATAAATTAGGTTCATAACATTTCTTTTATCAATAATTCAGGTCTAGAAAGTAAATAGATTAGTCAACCATAATTAAATATATTGATTACTTGATGGATATTTTGGAAAAAAACATAGGCCAAGCTTTTCTTTTTTACTTATACAATCCTGGAATACTAAATAATTACAATCAAATCTCAATCACTAGAATACTGAATCACAAATCATCTCTTGAATTATGTCATAATTTTGATATATCCTTACATCATATCAGAGTCATAATACTTATAAATAAAGCTATTCTTGTGACAAGTAGTATATGATACTTATAAATAAAACTATTCTTGTGACAAGTAGTATATGCATGAATATGAGACAGATAGACAGAGTCATATGTCCCTTGATAGTACATAAGGAATATAATTATTGATATATTTGTTAATTTAAAAATTTTGTAAACTTAGAAATCATACATGTATTTGGAGTGAAAAATCAATTTATCAATTGACTAGTGATGGAGGATATAATTAACTTTTCAGAGTAAATACATGGACATTAATATTTCAACAATTAGTAATATCACCTCAATGTTTGTCGAGCCTCTTTCATCCGTCGAAACTATCACCTCAATGGTCAATTACGACATCTACTTATCTCAATATTTATCGAACCTCTTTTATCTATCCAAACTATCACTAGAACGACCACTCTTTACTATTAATAAATTAAACTTAAAATATTTATTTACCAATAATTCAGATTTAGAAAGTAAATGAATTCATTATCCATAATTAGATATGTTGATTAATTAACAGATATTTTGAAAGAAAATATAAGCCAAGCTTTTTTTTTTCACTTACATAATCCTACTCTGTTGGTGTATATTCAAGAAATCAAATCACAAGAAAATATGAAGATTTTGTAAGTTACCCAATAATTATAATTAAATTCATAATTTTCATATATTTTACCGATGCTCGTAAATAAAGCTATTCTTGTGAGGGAGTAGTGCCTTCTTGGATAAAAGACCAAATACACTTAGTAGGTTCATATGTACCTTAGAGGCACATAAGGAATAGGAATATAATTAGTGATTTATTTTGCTATTTATATATATATATATATATATATATTAGAATCATTCATGTATTTGGAGAGAAAAATAAATTTAGCAATTGACTAGTGATAGAGAAGAAAGTTCACTTTTCAAAGCTAATACATGAACATTAGTATCTCAATGTTTGCCATGCCTCTCTCATTTACTGAAACTATCACCTCAACTGTCAATTGCCACATATACTTACCCCTAAGAGATAGATTTGAATCCTTAATCTTGGTAAGTAGATTGACTATTAATAAATTAGGCTCATAAAATTTCTTTTATCAATAATTCAGGTCTAGAAAGTAAATAGATTAGTCATCCAGAATTAAATAAGTTGATTACTTGATGGATATTTTGGAAGAAAACATAGGCCAAGCTTTTCTTTTTTACTTATACAATCTTCGAATACTAAATAATTACAATCAAATCTCAATCACTAGAATACTAAATCACAAATCATCTCTTGAATTATGTCATAATTTTGATATATCCTTACATTATATCATAGTCATGATACTTATAAATAAAGTTATTCTTATGACAAGTAGTATATGCATGAATATGAGATAGATAGATAGAGTCATATGTCCCTTGATAGTACATAAGGAATATAATTATTGATATGTTTTGTTAATTTAAAATTTTTGTAAACTTAGGAATCATACATGCATTTGGAGAGGAAAATCAATTTATCAATTGACTAGTGATGAAGGATATAATTAACTTTTCAAAGTAAATACATGGACATTGACATTTCAACAATTAGTAATATCACCTCAATGTTTGTCGAGCCTCTTTCATCCGTCGAAACTATCACCTCAATGGTCAATTACGACATCTACTTATCTCAATATTTATCGAGCCTCTTGTATCTATCCAAACTATCACTAGAACGACCATTCTTTACTATTAATAAATTAAACTTAAAACATTTATTTACCAATAATTCAGATTTAGAAAGTAAATAAATTCATTATCCATAATTAGATATGTTGATTAATTAACAGATATTTTGAAAGAAAATATAAGCCAAGCTTTTTTTTTTCACTTACATAATCCTACTCTGTTGAGGGTATATATTCAAGAAATCAAATCACAAGAAAATATGAAGATTTTGTAAGTTACCCAATAATTATAATTAAATTCATAATTTTCATATATTCTTACCGATGCTCGTAAATAAACTATTCTTGTGAGGGAGTAGTGCCTTCTTGGATAAAGGCCCAATACACTAGGCTTCATATGTACCTTAGAGGCACATAAGGAATAGGAATACAATTAGTGATTTGTTTTGCTATTTAAAAAAAATTATAAACTTCGGAATACATTCATGTATTTGGAGAGAAAAATAATCTAGCAATTGACTAGTGATAAAGAAGAAAGTTCACTTTTCAAAGCTAATACATGAACATTAGTATCTCAATGTTTGCCGTGCCTCTCTCATTTACTGAAACTATCACCTCAATTGTCAATTGCTGCACATACTTACCCTAAGAGATAGATTTGAATCCTCAATCTTAGTAAGTAGATTTACTATTAATAAATTAGGTTCATAACATTTCTTTTATCAATAATCAGGTCTAGAAAGTAAATAGATTAGTCAACCATAATTAAATATATTGATTACTTGATGGATATTTTGGAAAAAAACATAGGCCAAGCTTTTCTTTTTTACTTATACAATCCTGGAATACTAAATAATTACAATCAAATCTCAATCACTAGAATACTGAATCACAAATCATCTCTTGAATTATGTCATAATTTTGATATATCCTTACATCATATCAGAGTCATAATACTTATAAATAAAGCTATTCTTGTGACAAGTAGTATATGATACTTATAAATAAAACTATTCTTGTGACAAGTAGTATATGCATGAATATGAGACAGATAGACAGAGTCATATGTCCCTTGATAGTACATAAGGAATATAATTATTGATATATTTTGTTAATTTAAAAATTTTGTAAACTTAGAAATCATACATGTATTTGGAGTGAAAAATCAATTTATCAATTGACTAGTGATGGAGGATATAATTAACTTTTCAGAGTAAATACATGGACATTAATATTTCAACAATTAGTAATATCACCTCAATGTTTGTCGAGCCTCTTTCATCCGTCGAAACTATCACCTCAATGGTCAATTACGACATCTACTTATCTCAATATTTATCGAACCTCTTTTATCTATCCAAACTATCACTAGAACGACCACTCTTTACTATTAATAAATTAAACTTAAAATATTTATTTACCAATAATTCAGATTTAGAAAGTAAATGAATTCATTATCCATAATTAGATATGTTGATTAATTAACAGATATTTTGAAAGAAAATATAAGCCAAGCTTTTTTTTTTCACTTACATAATCCTACTCTGTTGGTGTATATTCAAGAAATCAAATCACAAGAAAATATGAAGATTTTGTAAGTTACCCAATAATTATAATTAAATTCATAATTTTCATATATTTTACCGATGCTCGTAAATAAAGCTATTCTTGTGAGGGAGTAGTGCCTTCTTGGATAAAAGACCAAATACACTTAGTAGGTTCATATGTACCTTAGAGGCACATAAGGAATAGGAATATAATTAGTGATTTATTTTGCTATTTATATATATATATATATATATATATATTAGAATCATTCATGTATTTGGAGAGAAAATAAATTTAGCAATTGACTAGTGATAGAGAAGAAAGTTCACTTTTCAAAGCTAATACATGAACATTAGTATCTCAATGTTTGCCATGCCTCTCTCATTTACTGAAACTATCACCTCAACTGTCAATTGCCACATATACTTACCCCTAAGAGATAGATTTGAATCCTTAATCTTGGTAAGTAGATTGACTATTAATAAATTAGGCTCATAAAATTTCTTTTATCAATAATTCAGGTCTAGAAAGTAAATAGATTAGTCATCCAGAATTAAATAAGTTGATTACTTGATGGATATTTTGGAAGAAAACATAGGCCAAGCTTTTCTTTTTTACTTATACAATCTTCGAATACTAAATAATTACAATCAAATCTCAATCACTAGAATACTAAATCACAAATCATCTCTTGAATTATGTCATAATTTTGATATATCCTTACATTATATCATAGTCATGATACTTATAAATAAAGTTATTCTTATGACAAGTAGTATATGCATGAATATGAGATAGATAGATAGAGTCATATGTCCCTTGATAGTACATAAGGAATATAATTATTGATATGTTTTGTTAATTTAAAATTTTTGTAAACTTAGGAATCATACATGCATTTGGAGAGGAAATCAATTTATCAATTGACTAGTGATGAAGGATATAATTAACTTTTCAAAGTAAATACATGGACATTGACATTTCAACAATTAGTAATATCACCTCAATGTTTGTCGAGCCTCTTTCATCCGTCGAAACTATCACCTCAATGGTCAATTACGACATCTACTTATCTCAATATTTATCGAGCCTCTTGTATCTATCCAAACTATCACTAGAACGACCATTCTTTACTATTAATAAATTAAACTTAAAACATTTATTTACCAATAATTCAGATTAGAAAGTAAATAAATTCATTATCCATAATTAGATATGTTGATTAATTAACATATATTTTGAAAGAAAATATAAGCCAAGCTTTTTTTTTTCACTTACATAATCCTACTCTGTTGAGGGTATATATTCAAGAAATCAAATCACAAGAAAATATGAAGATTTTGTAAGTTACCCAATAATTATAATTAAATTCATAATTTTCATATATTCTTACCGATGCTCGTAAATAAAACTATTCTTGTGAGGGAGAAGT
This sequence comes from Musa balbisiana, assembly GCA_004837865.1. Lineage (NCBI taxonomy): Eukaryota > Viridiplantae > Streptophyta > Magnoliopsida > Zingiberales > Musaceae > Musa > Musa balbisiana. The sequence continues at coordinate 36,330,510 of CM017195.1, read as the reverse complement.
GCCTTCTTGGATAAAAGGCCAAATACACTTAGTAGATTCATATGTACCTTAGAGGCACATAAGGAATATGAATACAATTAGTGATTTGTTTTGCTATTTAAAATAAAATTATAAACTTCAGAATCATTCATGTATTTGGAGAGAAAAATAAATCTAGCAATTGACTAGTGATAGAGAAGAAAGTTCACTTTTCAAAGCTAATACATGAACATTAGTATCTCAATGTTTGCCGTGCCTCTCTCATTTACTGAAACTAAAAATAAATCTAGCAATTGACTAGTGATAGAGAAGAAAGTTCACTTTTCAAAGCTAATACATGAACATTAGTATCTCAATGTTTGCCGTGCCTCTCTCATTTACTGAAACTACCACCTCAATTGTCAATTGCCGCACATACTTACCCCGAAGAGATAGATTTGAATCCTCAATCTTGGTAAGTAGATTTACTATTAATAAATTAGGTTCATAACATTTCTTTTATCAATAATTCAGGTCTAGAAAGTAAATAGATTAGTCATCTATAATTAAATATGTTGATTACTTGATGGATATTTTGGAAGAAAACATAGGCCAAGCTTTTCTTTTTTACTTATACAATCCTTAGGAATTATACATGTATTTAGAGAGAAAAATCAATCGACTAGTGATAAAGGATAAAATTAGCTTTTCAAAGTCAATATATGGACATTGATACCTCAATGATCAATATTGCCATCTCGACATTTGTCGAGCCTCTCTCATCTATCGAAATTACTATCTCAATGGTCAATATCTATTTGTCCTAAAGAGAGAGTTAGATCACCACAATGAACAATTACATCATCAAATTATTCACGAGAGATAATTATGTTATCTTAGTAGATGATTACATCACCTCGATAGATCATTATACAACTAAGATGATAGTTATGTCACCTCATTGACATTGAGATAATAGTTAAAACGCATCATATGTCATCTTAACAGGCAGTTGTGCTCTCATGATAATTACCCTAATGACTTTAATCATCGATAGTTATGAACCATAAATAGTCTCTTTATTCTTTTTTCTTTCTTTCGCATCCCACATCCTTTTATGCTTCAAACAATATTATAACTTAAGTATCACAGGGATCTAGTCAAGCTTTCTTGATCTCGATCTTATTATAGAAACCTATACAACACTCAGGAGCAACATATATCATATCGGTATCCAAATCGATATTCAAACCCTTCTCGATTGAGTCCTCATCGACATCCCCTTGATATCTCATGTCGCTTAATCCACTCCCATCTCAAACGTGAATTGTCGCTCTATCATCATCATTCCTCGAGCGATCACCTTGGACGTTAATAAATAATAAATTTTAGTCTATTCTAATATAGAGCACTTGGTTGTTTAAAGTAATATAATTATTTATCTTTTGAAAAAAATTATGATGAAAATATGATATTTTTTAAATTGTGTAGGAACTTCTTTAATATGGATAACACATCAAAAAAGAAAAAGAAAAAAACAGACCTTCCCTCGGTGGATATAAATTATAGGTAGCTAATAGTCATATGCCCACTTGCATGAAAAGTGAAAATGGTCCTAGTGATCTGAATCACATTGAAACTATATAAAAGTATAGCAACGCATGAACACTTCAATCAACATGTAACCAAACGACAAACGCCATAGCTTTATTAGCCGTCTAAGTGTGACGAACAACTTGGGGTTTTCGTGGCAAAGTGAGAAAGAGCTTTCAACGATAGTGCTTGAGAAACACTTGTAACAGTTGCCTTTCCATTGTTTAATTCGTCCAAAATCCCTAATTAAATGTATCCAACGCAACATCCTCAACTTCAATGCAAACATAATGGATATATATATATATATATATATAAAGTAATCGCCAAGTCATTCCCCAATCAATCAATCATCAATCACTCACAGGCATTGCCAGCATCACCCCCCGCCCCCCCGCCCACGCAACTTGCTTTATGATTCGCGCCGGCACTGAGTCGTCGTCACCTGGAAGTTTTTGTACACCCTCGTGGCTTCAGCCCGCCTATTTGTCACTGCCGCGGGTCCCACTCCAAATATCTACCGTCCTTTGATCACACGTGTCCGTCTGCAACTGCACGCGCCGCGGTGCGGATACGAGGGTCAACCGTGTCTGACCCAGCACATCAAATCACCGTCGACCTTCTCTCCCCCGTCGACTCCTCCCATACCGATCCCCGATCGATCCCTTTCCCACTTCGACCCACCACCGCATGCGCGCAGTATCGTCTCCTTCCTCAATAGTTACCGGTCGTGTTAGTTCTTTCCTTGCACGAACACCTTCGCTTACCCTTTACTAGTAGTAATCCCCAAGTCTTCGCACCCCACCCCACCCGCCCCCCCCCCCCCCCTTTCCTCTCCTCTCTCCTTCCAGTCCCCACCTCCGACGCACTCGCAGGTGCCTCCCTCGATCTCTCTTTCTGCGCCTCTTTTGAGCTGTACCGCCGATTTCGATCTTGTTTTATTTTGGTTCTTGTAGGCGACTGCTGATCTGGGGAATTGGGAGCTTGTGTAGTTGGTGGTGAGGATTCCGGATGAACGAAAGGAGGAGCATGGGCAGGGCGTCGCCGCTGTTCCTGGTCTTGCTGGGATTAGGGGTTTTCTTCGCGACCTACAACCTGGTCACGTTGGTCATCCACCACCAGCGGCGGGAGCGGCGGGCGGAGCTGCCCGGCGTCGATCCGGTCACCCGGATGCCCGACGAACTGAGGAGGACCGAAGGATCGAGGAGGCCGTTCCACGTCGTGGTCACGGCCACCGACGCGGCCTACAGTAGGTGGCAGTGCCGGGTAATGTACTACTGGTACAAGCGGATGAAGGATGGGGAGGGGTCGGAAATGGGAGGGTTCACTAGGGTGCTGCAGAGAGAGAGAGAGAGAGAGAGAGAGAGAGAGAGAGAGAGAGAGAGAGAGAGAGAGAGAGAGAGAGAGAGAGAGAGAGAGAGAGAGAGAGAGAGAGAGAGAGAGAGAGAGAGAGAGAGAGAGAGAGAGAGAGAGAGAGAGAGAGAGAGAGAGAGAGAGAGAGAGAGAGAGAGAGAGAGAGAGAGAGAGAGAGAGAGAGAGAGAGAGAGAGAGAGAGAGAGAGAGAGAGAGAGAGAGAGAGAGAGAGAGAGAGAGAGAGAGAGAGAGAGAGAGAGAGAGAGAGAGAGAGAGAGAGAGAGAGAGAGAGAGAGAGAGAGAGAGAGAGAGAGAGAGAGAGAGAGAGAGAGAGAGAGAGAGAGAGAGAGAGAGAGAGAGAGAGAGAGAGAGAGAGAGAGAGAGAGAGAGAGAGAGAGAGAGAGAGAGAGAGAGAGAGAGAGAGAGAGAGAGAGAGAGAGAGAGAGAGAGAGAGAGAGAGAGAGAGAGAGAGAGAGAGAGAGAGAGCACTCCGGGAAGCCTGATAGCCTGATGGACGAGATCCCGACCTTCGTGGTGAATCCTCTCCCGGTTGGCATGGATCGGGTGAGAATTCATCTCTTTTGCTTGCGTCGATCTTCATACATGATGGTATCTTTATGCAAACAAAGCATTGTTGATACTTTAATCTATATTTGGGTGGCCAACGATATAGCAAAATTTGACAATAAGTCGGTATGAACCTGCATACTGCAGAATCATAGTAGTGTTTGTTGGACATCCAAGACGGTGTTTACTTGTCTTTTTTTTTGGTGGGGGGAGGAGTGGGGAAGTGGTGGATGGGGTTCGGTAAGGTGAGATTGGAATGCTACTGATGCATCTTTGGTGGAGGCAACAAACCGTACTGTCACTATCAAGAGAGAAGTAAAAAGCTGTAATGCTACAATTTTGTTAATAGAACAAAGATCAAACCCTGTGATAAGCATAATTATTGCCTCACAAATCCTTTTTCCAATGCAAGAATTGCAGAACAAAATAAAATATGCATAATAGCCTTACAGGCCTCTAATCAAATGCAAGATGTAGCAGAGTAATTCTTGTTCTGTTTGTACCTTTCTTTTTCATATTTTCCTGTTTACTTCACATTTGGTTTTCACAGGTGTCATAAAAGAATGAAATCCTGCAAGGGTTTTGCCGATTTTTGCAGAAAATAGTTGCTAGCAATGGTATAAAAATATTTAATTGCCTTTATTATTCCTTGAAGAGCCAAATTAAGTTGTTCAACGAGTAGTCATTGCAATAGTAATTTTTTATGCCATAGTGTTCTTTTTCTACTGATATCCGATGTAAAACATAGGATTCAAGTTCCGGAAACAACCAGTATGTAACTGATATGTGACCTATCAAGGTAATGACACACGATACACTGGTATACCTGTCGATACAGACCAAAGAGAGAGAGAGAGAGAGAGAGAGAGAGAGGAGGAGGAGGAGAAAGGAAGAAGGAGAGAAGGGAGTCAGAGTCGGAGGAAGAGAAGGAGAAATGGGGTACGAAAAGGCAGGATGCTGGAGACAGAGGAAGAAGCAGCAACAGACAGTGTGCGGTAGCAGGCAACAATAACAAGAGAGAGAGAGAGAGAGAGGAGGACAGTAAAGTAAAAAAAAGAGTTGTTGCTGTATAAAAAATAAAAAATAAGTTGATTTTGAACTGAACCGGACCAAATTGTGTTGCTGTTTCTTGGTCAAATAAGTAAATACTTGGCGGTACAAACCGGTTTGACCACTTTTTGAAACCTTGTATAGAACTATACGCTTGTAGTCACTATAGCTCACTGGTTGCTGCATACCTGGTTATCATGATGGCACTGAATGTCTGCTTGATCTTCTGTGCCACCCTCTCTTTGATTAGTCAATAACAACATGTGTCTTACATGCTTTCTTAATGTGGTGCCAGGGTTACGTTGTCCTAAACAGACCTTGGGCTTTTGTCCAATGGCTAGAAAAAGCAACCATCAAGGAGGAGTATGTTTTTTCTTTCAAAAAATTGCATCATTTTAGTTTGTTTTTAGTGCTGTATGAGAAAAAGTTTTCTATGCTGAATGGCAAAAACTGCAGGTATATACTAATGGCTGAACCGGATCACGTCTTTGTGAGACCTTTACCGAACTTGGCTCGTGAAGACTATCCTGCAGGTTTTCCATTCTTCTATATCAAACCAGCAGAACATTCACAGATAATAAGGAAGTTCTTTCCAAAAGAGAAGGGCCCTGTGACTAATATTGACCCCATTGGCAATTCTCCTGTGATAATTAAAAAGGTATATTTTGAATTTTTAATTTCTGATTGGCTTCTGCAACATGTGTGTACATTCAAAGTTGCAAAGTATGTTTCTTTTTATAGTTCATATTTTTCAATTCAATTTCATTGACATCTCCAAGGCTTTATTGAATACTTTCTTACCTAATGCTTCTAGTTTTATCTGATAAGATCTTCATTTGTATTTGTCTGACTTCAGTCCAAGCTGGAGAAGATTGCTCCTACTTGGATGAACATCTCTTTGAAAATGAAAGAGGATCCAGAGACGGACAAAGCTTTTGGATGGGTTTTGGAAATGTGGGAACTAGTATGCTTTATTTGTAGCTCAATGCAGCAATAAATTTTGAATTGATTAAGGTGACTAATGCCTTGTTATCTCTGATGCTATAATAGGTATGCTTATGCTATTGCAAGTGCATTGCATGGTGTGCAACATATTCTCCGTAAAGATTTTATGATACAGGTAATCACAATGATTTGTATTAAATTTATCACTATTGTGGCTTCAGAATTTGTGATGATACTTTCAAAATGTTTGATTGCAGCCCCCTTGGGACTTAAAGCTGGACAACACATTTATTATTCATTTTACTTATGGGTGTGACTATACGTTAAAGGTAACTTTGTCTTCCAATTCATCCTCACGTGTTTATATTGAAGCAATTTCCCCAACAACAAATCATTAACAATGACTTGAATGTCCAGACCAGTTTTTGGTACTGCTTGTTCATATACTTAATTTATGTGTTAGCTCTGGTAATTGTTTCATATAATCTTAGGGTGAACTAACTTATGGGAAAATTGGGGAATGGCGCTTTGACAAAAGATCTTTTCTCCATGGTCCGCCACCAAGGAACCTGTCCTTACCTCCTCCAGGAGTACCTGAAAGTGTGGTATGTATCTCTTCTAGACTATCTTAGAAGTTTTTTGACTTTACTAAGATATTTTTTTGACTATGCCTCATACTGCATGACGATATATTTTTCTAATGCTATCTAAGCTTTTAAGTCCTAAAAAGTTGGAATACCGACATTTATGTACCAGTAGTGAACGAGTAAATTATCATATCCGCTTTGTTCTCATGCAAGTTATTTTGGAAACAGTAAATGCATGGAAAAGTTACAGTTAGAATGATGAAATTATTAAAAAGTCAAGAAGTGTCTAGATTTAATTAACTTGCATTCTTTTCTTTATCGTTGAGAATTGAATCCAATATCAATATATTAATTAGAGTTTTATGAGAAGGAATAATGCTTTTCTGGATGTTGCCTGTCAAGAAATCTATGAATCTAGCATAAGTAAAATCCTGCAAAAATCCTCTTCTATTTTGTATTTGATGAATAAAACTATATTTGTATTTGATGAATAAAACTATTTTGTATTATGATAAACAAATGCATGTCAATTAAGAACACCAAGTGGTACGAGTTTCTTACCTAGTGTGATTTATTTTGAATGCTAGTTCTTTCATGCCATGTGCTCTTGGCCTGATATTAGCCAGTGTAAATGATCTTTTATAATTGGGTACTTATCCGAACAGAGAGTATATTCAGTTGTTCTGCAATAAGAACTCTACATTTCTATGACAACAATTGTGCCTATGTGTTTGATCTTTGTGCCAAATCTTTCAATTTTCGATTTTGTTTTCTTCACCTTTGATCAAAAGGTGGTTACTTTGACATATATGAAAACCTAGAAATGAGTTATCTTTTGAAGAATTAAATGTAAGCCTATAAAAACCAATAATTAATTAAGCAGCTTTTGAAGACTCAACATTTGGATTTTTGAAAACAAAATTACTAGAGAACTTGATACATATGCAGACTATTTTCAATAATTGCATATACTTTGTTCCCATGCTGATTATTTTGGATCAAAATATAATAAAACAAGCAGATGAAAGGTTTAAAATCTCAGCCGTCAGCGATATACTATTATGGTATCGATACAGATCAACGTACTGATGCTCAACAGGGATTGGTACCATTGGACCAGAGAGAAAAGAGGGAAGAAGAGGGGGAAGGAGGAGAGGAGGAGAAGGTGGACATGGACAAGGTAGAGGCTGAAGAGGAAGTAGGAGGAGGTGCACCAATAGGAGAACACGGTGCCCTAACAAAAATCAGGAGGCAGCAGCTACACAGCGGGGTGGGGAGTAAATGGAGACGTAGTGGGGAGGAGGAAGAGGAGATTGAGGGGAGAGGGTGCATCAGAGGAAAGAGTATGGGAGAAACAGAGAAAAAGAAAATAAGAGCTATTACATTATACATTACTATTACCTCCTGGCTAAACCAATTTTAGCCTCTCCCGGTTTTTCAGAGGGGGAGGGGGTGGGACGGGGGTTGTCAATTAGCTTATAAGACAAATAAGAGCTAATATCCTATACACAGCTAAATTGCATGGAGATGTAGCATCGGCTACCTTTTCTCGTGATGCTACATCTTGTATATGTTCTTGTTGTGTTTTCACTTTTGGTCCTGAATGTGGCATTCCTTTGCATTGTTCCCGTGCATTGGCTTACTAATGGTTTTAAAACTGGGCACCACTACTCCTTATATCTAAGTCGTACACATGGCCGATAAGATGTGTGCATATAAGCAATCTGTTGGATCTGCTGGAATTTTTTACTGTGAATTTACAATAGAAAACTTATGGTTGACCAATCAAACAGCTACTGACATCTTGTATCCCTGCTGACTCCATCATGTTCTTGATATTATTGGTGCAGGTGACACTGGTAAAGATGGTGAACGAGGCTACCGCTAACATCCCTAATTGGGATGATGGAAGATAGTCCAATTTTGAAAGTCATTGCACCTAAATGAAATTACCTCTAGCTTCAACAAGTACAGAAAGATAAGCTAAATACATACAGGTCACAGGTAATGAAGTTTTGTCAGACAAAACATGACAGGGGGTTCCAAACGAGGAATTCTTCTGTCAGTGTCCATTCTAAATACTAATCACTGGTGCATCTTGATTCTTCTTTAGGAATATTCCATAATTCTATGCCTGGAGCATCAGCCACAACTTGACATGTTCTCGCTCTTTCGAATTTTTACCGATTATTGATTGTCATTTTCATCGTTGAACTATGATGATTTTTTTTAATAACGTGTTCTGGGTGCTTATAATTTTCCATGAAAATGCTGATGCATGCTGTGCCAGAGAAAGTGGTGCTGCTGAAATTTTTCAGTAGACCATGAATATGTTAATGCATTTCCTGCCAGAGAAAGTGTCGTTGCTGAATCAAAGAAAACGAAAGAAATGCATGCAGGACATCAGCAAGTGTCACAAAACATTCTTAAACTGATCATAGTTGCAAAGGTTCAAGAGCCCATGTTCGTTCCACTCTATGACTTTAGATTCTATATCAACTGTTAGCGCAAGCTGCTTAAAGATGCAATTATGATTACCACTTACGATGGTCGAAGCCATTGGAGAAACTTTGTCTTTGGTGCCACCTGAAAAGTTCTTCGTATAGCTTATTGATCATAACAGAAATTTGAATGCTTTTTGCTCTTCCCACATCTTCCATCCGTGCACTCGTGCATGCATGATTGCATGGGATATGAGTAGGGCTGTTCGTTGGAGAAATCAATGACGTTGATGCTTTTGCTTCGAGAAATGTACTCTCCTCTACTTGCTGCACCAGTCATTGTTTTCACAGCTGGATGGTAGACCAATATGTGAATTAATGTTGTTGCCATTATATCCTTTATACGTCACATATTTGCTTGTAGGGTCAAGAAAGACCATGCATGGTTGCATGAGTAATCTCAAGAAACAGCTCCTGTCGACCACTGGATGTTACTTTCCTTGGTAAGATATCCTTCTGATTAGCAGAATAATACATAGTTAATTAATTATAAGTGTATTGAATCTACACAATAGTATGTTTGTTACATATAGTTTAGGATAAACGTAAGGCCTATTCTTATTTGACTGGTTGCCACGTGAAGAAAGAAAGGAAGGTGAAGCTGTAGGAGTGTGGGAAGCACCAACAAAAACACAGAGTTGGGATCGGTGCTTTCGGCTTAATAAATGCTAAAGATGTGCCCTTTTGCTTTCTTCCACGACCCCTTTCCCCGTCTTTGAAGGGCTCGAGGCATCACCTCGGAATCTCCCAACAAAAGAAAAAAAAAGAAAGCCACAGAAAACAAGAGAGAGAGAGAGAGTGTGTCATTATTGATGGGACACGGCTTTGATGGCAACATTAATCTACCAGATTGCTTGCTTCATTTAGTCTTGCACCAACTCTGTTTGAATGATTGAAACTTTGGCTACGTCCTCGATGAGACTTTTTGACACGGAGAGAGATAGAGAGAGAGAGAGAGAGAGAGGGAGAGCACGAAGAAGGCGTGCATTGATGAGCGTGCCATCCGCCGACCCACGACATGACATCACTCTTTCCTTCCTCGAATGCCAATCCAAGTCCCATCTCCATCGACTATTCCACCCTCTTCTCTTGTCTGCTTCCCCACACCCCTATCCCCGCCACTCTGCCCTTTATGTCACTCCCTCATATCCCATCTGTCGCCTCAGCTGCATGCCTGCCTTTGGTGCAGCGGCGGAGGACGGTGCGTTCTGTGCATACATACGGATCTTCCATCGCTGCTGCTGGTCCCCTTTGATCTGTCTGCTACTTCCAGTGACCCGTCTCCACACGCATCATGTCGTAGCACTGCTCCTGCTGAAGAGTATATATATATATATATATATATATATATATATAAAGAGCAGGTTTTCTGCCTTGAGGTCTCCAATTACGGCTGCATGCAATTGCAGAAACGTGATGTGATTCTGAAGACCATATCTCGAGACATACGAGAGATATACGAAGGTCATAAATTTTGGCTGCATTGGAAGAACAGATTGTCACGAATATTTCTACGAGTCTTTGTTACGAAGGTCATAAATTTTGGTTGCATTGGAAGACCATATTTTCACACATACTTCTACGAGTCTTTGTTCTAAGCTACCTATTCATTTGTCATCTTAAACTTGAGCTGAGACCATTATTAGGTTTTTTTAATCTCAACAATTAAATGTTGAATCCACATGTTTTTTTTTCTTATTCCTATGATATTTAATAATGATTTAATAAATAAGTTAAATCTTATTAACTATTAAAGAATAATTTGAATTGATATTTAGTGGAATGTATCCTTTGTCACTATAAATTCAAAGAATCCTTAAGTCATTCATTTATCGATCTATCAATGTATATTTTTAATTGAAATTTACTTAATAAATATTATTAGGTCTAAAAATCATGAGATTTATATTATCCACTATGATGTTTTATTTTATGCATAAATTTAATCATTTAAGACTCGTAGGACCATTTTCTCTCAACATATAAGAAACTGATGGCATTCATATAACAATTGCAACTTCATATAATTAAATAGCGACAATCATATTGATCTCCAAACTTTAGATACTAATTGATGTATGTACACATGGAAGCAAACTCAAATACGTTTGTATTTTTAGTATGTCTTTAAAGAAAAAATCTTAAATGAATATGTGGTTATGGAATACTTTCACTGTTTGATAAACAATAAATAAAAATTATATTTTTAAATATATATTAATGTAAGTGTTGTTTGGTAAAATCATATTTCAAAAAATTCATCAAATATTATTATATAATAAATTTATCATTATAATTTTTTAATGTTTTATTAAATATATATTTTTTATTTTAATTTAATAATTAAAATAAAATGTAATCGTATAAAAAAATTATATAGTCTAGATATATAATAAATAATTAAATATGATCATATAATTAAATTTTTTTTATTCTGTAATGTAAAATATATCAATCGACGATAACAAAAATGGAGAGAAAATAAGGATTATAGTCTGTTTGATAGTTCATTGCTTATTCAAACTTACTCATATATTCTATTAAGTGTTCTACCTAACTTCACTACCAAACTTCAATAAAAATATATTTATTCCATTGCGTTGTTTGTTCCTTTTCACTGTTGAACTTAACTTACTAATCTACTATGGCAAAACCTACGTTCTACATGAGGCTTTGAGAAAAAACGATATATGTCTCAATATTTATGATGCAAAAGATAAGATACGAAACTTCTATTAGAATTCCTCTTAGTCTAATTAATTTAACAATAAAAAGAATCAACATGATGTAAAGTAAAGATTATTAGACGAATAAAGCGAAATCTCCATTCCGAAGATGTAAATTAGGAAACAAAAAGGAGGCTTTATAACTTCAACTAGAGGAGTGACTTGTTGGTTCACCAAACCTCGACCCAACGTCACGTATTCTCTAGGTCTGAAATGATCGATCCGGTTTTCAGCTATCGTCTCTTTTCAAAATTATGTTACTATAATAATAATTTTATGATCTTAAAAAATGTCATAGGGTACATTCAGAAATTAAAAAAAATTATTAGTGTATCATTAAATACTAAAATGTTAATGTTATCCAAAGATGATATCAACATTTGAAAATTTGTAATGTGACATCCGACATAAACAAAAATATTAAATATTAATTAACGTTTGAAATATACACAGCTCTGAACGTAGATTTCAAATGCATCCTAAGTCGTAGTTATCGGTCAGATATCTATTCGAGTCTCCACATTCAACTTTGGGGAATCTAAACCGAGATGTGGAAAAGCTTTCACGGTTTGTCCCTTCTTTGTCTATTGTGCCTCGTCATCGCCGAACGACAAAATTAGGTCAGTCTGATAGCACCCCACCAACGAATCTCGTACGATCTTGACCATGACTTGCATGTAATGAAAGCTTACCACGCTCCTTACAGAAGAGAAGCAGAGCTCGGCATGCCAATCTAACTCGTGATTTGGCTCGTTCATAAAGACATGTGGTAGGGGAGAAGAGTGGCGTGGGTACCACGCTAAGTGACGGCCGGAACACGGCTTGGCGTCGCAATTTGACTCACGAATGAGAGGTGACTTGAATCGTGAGTTGAAGTCCAGACGCGATACGTTTACCCTCGTGGAAGCATAGCATAGCATAGCATAGCATGTGAGTGAAGAAGAGGATTAGGATCACTTGGATTTGGAAACTCCATAACATTTAATTGCCTGAGTGCAAAGGAGAAGATGGAGTACAGAGTATACTCAAATTTCATCGAATCACTTGGATTTGGAAACTTCCTAATATTTAATTGCCTGAGTGCAAAGGAGAAGATGGAGTACAGAGTATATGGAACAACATGAATGATTCATTTACTGGTATACTCAAATTTCATCGTTAATTTGATTTGATAAAATCGATCCGATCTAATTTATTTTTACGTTTAAAAGATGAGAAAGAGTTGAGTATGAGACATTCGATGAAAAATATGTATTTTTATCTCAATTTTGGTTTAAAGGTAAATGATATCGATATCTTATATCCTATTTTTTTGATAGTAGACTATATTACCATATTGACGATTTATCTAAGCGAATCTTTTGACGATTAAATTAGTATATATTCGCAAACATCAAAAGCTCACACCACAAATGTACTTGAAATGTTCTTATAACATAATCTTAATTCTTAGCATAATGTGGATAATACAAAGAACGTTAATCTTTTAATTCAAACTAAAGTTTTAAGTGAGAGAGAAAGGAAAAGGTGAGTGGCCAATGACACGATTGGATCAAATATCAAAATCGAACAACAATGCATATCATATATAAATTCGATCGTAAAATTTAAACTTATTAATTTGTGGGCCAAATTATTTGAGTCTTCTTTGTCAGATATTCTTATAACAAAAAATATATATTAATGTCTACTCTGAGTCATGATTAGGTATAGGAATTAGAACAAATTAACCTTTAATTGCTGCTATTCTACAATATGTATCAAAAAGATTTTGCACACTAAACATTGATTTTTGTTTGTTTCTTTGTTGAAAAAGTCCAAGTCAACTTATAGTTGGGCTAATTAATTAAGAGCCGTGTAAATGATTCAGACAGATGAATGCATGAAATTTCATGCAGTTGATGAACACTCACTCATTTATGACATTGGGTACATGTGTTTTAATTATATGTTAAAGAAAGTACATGATTGACCTAAATGCATATATATTATTGTGTATGATTCCTCCCCGGATTACAGTATCTTGCAGCTGAAACATAGGCTTCAGATCTCAGTGGCATTCCAGTAAGCTTCTGATCCAACCGATCTCTCTCTCTCTCTCTCTCTCTCTCATGCATGGCATCGTCTCCTCCGAGTCGTTGGCCATGAATGGCATCTGAATCTTGTTGATCCATATGCTGCACGTTGCTGTGCGCAGCAGCAATCCAAGTCCATCATTCCTGCCGCTGCTGGTGCTGTCGCTGTTCCCTCCAACAAGATATGAAGCTCCCATTCCCGCTTTGGACGCATGTGATCAGAGGAGGAAGAAGAGGCCTTTCGAGAACGGGAGGAAGGAAAAGGGTGGCACTGCCAGGGAAAGGACAGAAGCGCACAGAACGAGCTTTAAACGCGGTGACGAGGACCACGCGCGGTGCTCCAGAAGGCGAAGCGGCTCGGAGACAACCCATGCTAGATTTACGGAGGGGTTGTGGCGTGCAGCGGCGGGTCGTACGGGCTTGCCTCCCGTCCTCCTCGGGTCCCTCGCCTCCGCCACCACCAATGAGCTCGTCGCTCTCCTGCGAGTATGGTGACCAGGCGTTACGTGCCGTGAACTCTGGCCCTGAGATCTGTGATGATTACGACGGCATAGGTTAAAGCTAACGCTTGCGTGCAGACAAAAGATGGAGTGGAGAAAGAGATTAAGGAGGAGTCCATAAGACGCTGTCACTAAAATACTAACAAAGATGTGTTTGGCAATGGACATTAACAAACGAAAGCAATGGCATATATTCTTCGCTAAGAATGGGAGAATAGCTACGAAAAGCATAGAATTTTGATGGGAGGCAGTGGAGTGGAGTTGAGAGTCGACGTCTCCACTTCCTTTTTCTGGTACGTTGAACCCGTCGGCGATGCAATGATCCTCCCGGACCCGTGCACAGCTTGCCATGGAAGCATGGACGTCCACAATTATACGTCATGTGACGGAGGACGAAGGATGGAAGAGAGAGAGAGAGAGAGAGAGAGAGAGAGGGGGAAAGGAACCTTTCGCATTCAATCACCCACACCCACCCTTTTGTGTGTGTGTGTGTGTGTCTGTCTCTCTCTCTCTCTCTCTCTCTCTCTAGGTTTCAATCTGTGCCTCCATCATGAACCCCACACGGACAGACCTCAGCACTAGAAAACAACTAAAGAAAACATAATAAAAGTGGGAAGAATGGCCACTATGACAGATTATTTAGTGCTGAAGAAACAGTAGACAGAATTGAGATAGGTAATAATGGAAAGATATCGTCAGTCGTAGGCGTAGGGAGAGACAGAGGGAGGTCTGAGAATAGGAGAGAGAGAGAGGAACGGAGAGAGAGTATAAGTGGTGGGAGGAGTCCTTCTGGATATAAGAGCAGGCGGGGTGGCTTCTGGAAGGCGATTCCTTTCCGACACTGGCGCCTTCGCGGACTGGGTGGCGTCCTCGGCCGCCACCGGCAGAGGCGACGACCTCTGCCTCGGCTTCGGTGCCGGCGGTGGCGGAGGAGGAGGTGGTGGAGCCAGCGGAGCCGCCGGTGTAGTATGGGCTGGCTCCAGCTCATCGTCCGCCGCTGCCGCTGGCGGCGGGAGACAGGCTAGCAGTTATGGTGTACCTGCCGACATGGGCATGGTTCTGCTGGCCTCCGCCGCCTCCTTCAACCAGCAGCATCACCACGCGTCCTTACTCTCGTCGTCCGCTGTGGATCAGCACCCGATCATCCCCCTCCTCGCCGCCGCGCCGTGCCTCGTCGACGATGAGAACGTTGCTCGGTCTAAGCACGGGGGAATCCAGCTCTGGCAATCGGCCCTGCCCCATCCGCCCCACCACCACAATTACCTGCCGCACACCCATGGCGCTAACCCTAACCCTAACCTTAACCCTAGTCCCACCCTCTCGAATTACCTCGGGAAGTCCATGCTCACCATGCTCGACGCCGGCGGAATTCTTACTGGTGGGGGCGCGGCGGTGGGCGGGGGTGCTCCGACGTGCCAGGACTGCGGCAACCAGGCCAAGAAGGATTGCAGCCACCGCCGGTGCCGGACGTGCTGCAAGAGCCGCGGGTTCGAGTGCTCGACCCACATCAAGAGCACCTGGGTCCCCGCCGCCCGTCGCCGCGAGCGCCAGCGCACCGCCCTTGCCTCTGGCTCCTCAGCCTCCACTTCCAAAAAGCCCCGCCTTGTGGCTTCTCTGCCGGCGACCGCGTCCCACACCTTCACCTCCAACGACAACCCACCCGGTAGCTGCGACACCACCTCCGGCCACCAAGGTATTGCCCCCAAGAACTCGACCGCTTCTCCTTCTCCCACCACACCTAAAAGA
This sequence comes from Musa balbisiana, assembly GCA_004837865.1. Taxonomy (NCBI): domain Eukaryota; kingdom Viridiplantae; phylum Streptophyta; class Magnoliopsida; order Zingiberales; family Musaceae; genus Musa; species Musa balbisiana. The sequence goes on along the minus strand of CM017195.1, from coordinate 36,314,909 downwards.
ATCCAACTTTACCCTCCACCGATTCTGCAGCTTCAGACGCCAGCATCAGGGAGAGCCTTCCGGGGCAGGTTCGAGCGCAGGCAGTGTTCAGGTGCGTTCGGGTGACATCCATTCACGACGGCAAGGACCAGTACGCCTACCACGCCATGGTCAAGATCGGCGGACGCGTCTTCAAGGGTTTACTCTACGGTCAAGGCGTCCACGACGGTGGCGACCACGGCGACGAGGCCAAGGACCACATTCCAGACATCTCGGAGCTGCACCTCGGGAGCCAAAACGGTGGCGGTTCATCGTCATCGCCTCTGCTTCAGTCCGGCGTATTCGGAGGCAGTGCTGGATTGATCGGAGGCGCCAACTACGGTAACCAAATAAGCTGAACTCTCCTTCAGTCTTCACACCGCAACCAATCCCTCCCCGACCTTTACATTCTATCGTTTATCGTCTATCTATTGTTGTGTGAGATCTCAATTGTCGTGGTCATATGCGTCATCTCAATCGACTATTTCTCTTTCTAATAATTACTATACCTGCTAAAGATGATGAGTGCTGCATCCTCTTCTCTCTTCTCCAAGTCCAGTGTGCTGCAACTCTTCTCTACATTACTGTGGACTCGGTGGGAATCATGCCGTCCCCCATACTCGACTGTTTGGTTCATGTGAGCTTTTGGTTAGCTAGGCTAATAGTTTGACTACTAGGCCTTCTTCCTTTTTCGTATGCTTTCTTCTTGTGTGTCGAATCAACTGTGGTTTACGAGGGTATTGCATTTGAACTTGCATCGGAATGACACTTCCTTCATGAGAACGATGTAGAGAATCTAGTCAACTGGCCGTAAAGCTACCTATGGCTGCTTAATATTCCTCTCTTTCCCTAGGAGTGATGATATGACAGCACGTTCACTTGCCTAGCAACCCCATCATCGATGAAGAATGTGTTGCTGTGCTCATATTGTTTAGTTGTTGATGCTTTAATGGTTGTCTATGATAGCTGCTAGCATTGAGCATGGTTGAACCATTTAGTAGCACTCTCTCTCTTTCTCTCTACTTACTGGCTCTTTTAACTGGCAGTTTCCTGCTTCTGTGAAAAGCTAAGCTTTCTTCTTTCTCTGTTCAACATAGACCTAAGAATTTATTACCTTTCTTGATATCTGCAGTCCTTGAAATGCTCAATTTTGAGCCCATACCCCCTGTCGTGGAGAAATGCCAGTCATTAATAAGATGGATAATTTTCTTTATCTTCTGGCCATGGTTTTTTGTATTGTAAAAAGGATGTGAGTGCATCAACACATCTCAAAATTGAGTTAGTAAGATAACCTATACTTGTCAACTTCTGTAGTCTTTATAGCTTGTCCTTTAGAAAGTACTATTTCTTTATAACCATGGACGAAATCATACTGATGTTAATAATTCCAGGCCCTGTTCGAGAGCTTTGCTTGATTTGTGGTTATGATCATAGCTAAATTTGGTTTAGCTTGTCTCATGATGTAAAATGGGTATGGTGGATAGATACTATATTAATCTCTTTCCAGTCAATTACCCTCTGATATGATTTTACTGACTGGAATGACCAGAAAAATGGTTCTCCATTCATAGACTAAACTTAATATCAATCAAGCTTTCTTCTATCTGAAATTTATTTTTCAGATGTGTGGATTACTACTATCTTGAAATTTTGTTAATGAAGCAGTATAAGCATGACTGGTTAAATTGCCAAACAATACTTTCGATGAGTGTAGTTTACGTTTGTTTGAAACATGGTTTGTCTCTTCGAAGCTTGTAATGTTGGCTAATATGATTGAGGTTGATGCAGTCATGTGAGCCATTCACATTCATATATGCAATCAGTTTGATATCATGAAATGAACCTCTTTTCTTGATATATTTAATATCAGATTTTGATAGCATGAATTACCCAACACAAAATTCAAATGCAAACAAAAAAATCATGTGATGTTTTCAGTTTATGATTGGATTCATAACTTATGAATTGAAGTCTGATAGAATCTGAACTTTCTATTTAAAGCTTTCAATGAGACTTAAATTTGTCATTCATGCTTTAAGTCCATGCAATTGTGCTTATAGGTGTAAGGTTGGGTATATCAATGCTTCTCGAACCTTATGAAGCACAGTAAGTACATTAAGAAGAGAGATTCATCGTTCTGTGTTTAGGACATTACAGTGATGAAATGTTGATGAAGTGAGAGGTAAAATATTGATCATGCACATTACAGTGGAATGCTCTGATAATGTAAACTGAATCGATTTGAAGACGAACACTGACCGACCGACCTTCGGGTTCAAGATAAATTTTCTCCTCGGATTGTTGTCTTTTTATGCACATCTATACAATGGAATGCTATAATAAGGTGAGCTACACTGATTTTAAGATGAGCACCAACCTTGAAGAATTTATTAGGACCCTTTGAAGTTCAAGTTAATTAGTTTTTTCTCTGAGAATTGTTTGGAAAGCTTTGCTAGAGACATGTTTTTCTTATTTCATTGTCCATGTTTTCTAAAGCAATTAATTGTTTTGCTTGCCTACAAACTAGTTTTGAATATGAATGAGTCTGTCTGAAAGTGTCTTGGCTTTCGATAATATATCCCTAAGCATCTTCTTCACATATTTTTCAGAAAGCTTTTAAGGTTGTCTCAGATGTGGTGAAAGTTTCACTTACTGGTCTTTGGCAATGCATCAATTCAATCATGTCCATCTCTTGACTGTTCAATTCCTTGACATAAATCTGTGTAGGATATCAAATATATAGCACAGAGATTATGAGATGCAACAAGTAAGCAAGAAGTCTTTTGTATTTCATGTGCATGCAAACACATATTCCTTATGGCATACCTTTCACTATGTTGGATGTGTGATCGATCTTAACTTAATGCTGCAGTTTCAGCCTGGATTATATGCATCTAACATATGAACTATTGTCATAGGGGAATCATTCAAGTAAATGTGAAATTTTGACAAATAGGATGATGCTTCTTCTCATAGGATGTTACTTCTTCCTAGATTGCTCAAGAATTTTGATGTGGAAGTGGAATGAGAAATTACAGCTGGTTGTAGTGTTTCTGTGTTGTGCTATTCTTGTGCAAGCTGTCCATACATAGTTCACATCAGCTTAAATTGGGTTCCTACCAAATAACAAGATACAAGACTTTTCTTGGTGTTCCAAAACTCCTGCTTGTATCTTCTTCCATCTTTGTTTTAGTGTCTCTCTTTTGAGCTATTTCTTGTGCATGGTATCCATTCATGCTTCACAACAGTTCAAGATTAGGTTCATATCATCAGGTTAATTATAAATTATCTTTCAAATCATATTAGTATCATAATTTTTATATTTAAAAAATATATATATTAAAATTTTTGAAAATTTAAAAATAAAATAAATAATCTTATTTTGATCAAATGTCGTTAATTAATTGTATTGATAGAAAACAGAATATGTGATATATATACGTCTTTAATTGTATTGATAGAAAACAGAATATGTGATACATATACATGAATAAAAAGATAATTTTAATTTTTTAATTATTTTTAATGTTTTTATCAGTAAAAAAATTATTTTAGAATTTCATGCATTAAAAATGAAATGGATAAAGAGTTATTTATTTTATTTTTAAAATTATAAAATTATAAAAATTTTAAATAAAGAGATTACGATACTAATAAGATTATAGGAGCTAATATGCAATTAGCTCTATCAATAAGATGAGATTTTTGATTTTTTTTAATGTTCTAACAACTGTTTGTTTCACATTAGCACATTTGTGAGATCCTTATCTAGTCAAAATTAATTCTGTATTTACTCTATAAATCTGAGTTCTAAGATTATGTTAAAAGGTGTGTTTAGTAGGTGGCAAATTGCAGGAAATGTGGTGGCCAACTTCATATGATCAATGTTGGACGAGAAGAAGTGAGAATTAAGAAAGAAGAGAGGAAAGAAAAATAATAATTAAAAATTAATATAAAAATATTGGATAATTATTAGTCTTGCTTTCGTTCAAGGAGTGAATTCATATGATTTCTACCTTTGTATGGCTCATTGATAGAACAATATCATCGGAAATATAATTGTGATTTTGTATCATTTAATTTATCGATTATTTTTTAATTATCATTTCTAGCTCTTTTTTTATAACTATAAGAATAAAAGAGAAAAATTATAAAAATAAGAAAAAAAATTATATTCTCATCAAATCAAATTATGTGATATATATATATATATATATATATATATTCTTACTTTAAATAAGATATTATTGATTGCTAACTTATATATATATATATATTCAGTAAATATTTGTGATATTCAATTAAGAATGAATCTGATTTGTTTTCTAAACTAATCAAATTTATTTTACTAATAAACCAACTAAATTATTCTGGTATCTTATATTGTAAGGGATCAACATATGTATCATTATTCTTACACAAAAATTCATGTCTCAAACTCCATAAAGAAAGGAAAAAAAATTCATATATATATATATATATATATATATATATATATATATATATATTATGTTTTGATTTGATAACTAATTTGTGATGGCTGATAAAGTAACTTTTTGTTGGGAAAAACTATTATAATGAAATATTTTTTTTTCCTATCAAAATGGTTTCTTTATCAAAATATCAACTTGTTATCAAAAGTAAATATTAATCAGAGCAACATAAATAGTAGAACAATAAATTAGTCACAAAACGAAATACTAAAATTTTACGTAGAAAATCTAATGTGAAAAAAACAACGGTACTATAGTTCACTTCAAACTTTCACCATCACCAATAATGATAACAGTTTTACAATAAATTTTCTTTAGAATAATCAAAGAATCATAATAACATCAAGAATATAGATGTTGGCTCAACATTAACATATCATGATCATCAAATATATATTTCATAAAAAAAAAATTTAGGTTTGGGTATCGCAGAAAAGTACCTTAGACAGGATAAACTGTATATCAATAACATTAAGATTGTAAAATTTATTACAAAAATTTTTCACATAAAATATAAACCAAAATCAACAAAATTTACCCGCTCGATCATCTAGCAAAAAGCAAGTAATCTTAACTTTTTTTTTCTTTTCTTTTCTCTCCATATTCCTTTTCTAGTGCTGTTTGCTGCACCCACGTCTCTCGCTGTGCACGTCTCCGCCGTTTCTTTTTTTTTTTTTTAATAAATCAGATTTAGACTAAATGCTCAAACCATTAGCCCAAGCTATGTGGGCTGCACCCAACACTTTGTTAGCCTTCTCATTAGTGTATTTACATTGAGAAATGTAATCGTTGTAGTCAAAATTTGGTCAAACTTGTAGATGCGTAGCATGCATTCTCAATGGGAAAAGAATGAATGACGTTATCCAAAACTCTTGTTGGCAATAGATCAACTATTTCACTCTTAGTATGATTGATTTGATCCGACCCGATCCAATTAGGAAATTTGGGTCGGGTTTGTATCTCAACCCAACCTGCGTCGGGTTAAGAATTCGGCTCACATGGGACGTGACCAGCGAACGCCTCCAGCGCACACCGCCACGCCATTTGCTCGCGCCCGCCACGGGATGCACACGCTCGCAACGTGACCATATCGTATTGACTCAGCTCTCCACACGCCCTCCCTCATCTTAAATCCAAGCACCTCAAAGGTCGTCGTCTTCCAAGTACCCCTCTCATGGTAGCCCTCTATTCCCCCCACATTTTCCCCTTGGGGTGGCAGCCGGAAGACATCACGGCCCATGATCTCCACTACGAGGACCCCTTCGCGTGCTACCCCTACGAGGAGGAGCTGGAGATCGGCCATGACGACCTCCTCCGACACTGCTCCGTCCTCGCCGCCAAGGACGACTCCTCGAGCTCCACCAAGAAGCTGTGCCACAACGCCTACGAGCGCGACCGCCGGAAGAAGCTCAACGACTTGTACTCCTCCCTTCGTGCTCTCCTTCCCGAGTCGGACCAAGCTGTAAGCCTCTTTCTCTCTCTCTCTCTCTCTCTCTCTCTCTCTCTCTCTCTCTCTCTCTCTCTCTCTCTCTCTCTGTGTGTGTGTGTGTGTACTTGGCTGGAAACTACGTGTGTTAACTTTGATGGGTCATGTAGAGGAAGAAGAAGAAGAAGCTGAGCATCCCATTGATAGTTTGCCGGGTCTTGAAGTACGTACCGGAGCTGCAAAGGCAGGTCGAGAGGCTGTCGCGGAGGAAGGAAGAGATCTTGCTGGCGTTGTCGAGGCCAGAAGAACAAAGCCAGTGTGTTCGAAGTGGGGTGCAGTATCCCATGGTTTCAGCAACCTGTTTGAGTAAGAGGGAAGTCATGGTGCAGGTATGTGTGGTAAACAAAGATGCCACCTTCTCCTTCTCAAAGATCCTCAAAGTTTTAGAGAGAGAGGGACTTCATCTCCTGAATTCATCAAATTACACCACCTGTGACGGCAGATTTGTCTGCAGCCTCCACCTTCAGGTCTCTTCTACTTTGCTACATGATTGGGTTCAATCACTTTAGCTTGACATGCTAATGATCTCTTTTATCTTCTTCTTCTTCCTCTTTTCTCGATGTATATTATCACTTGGACAGGCAAGAGAAGACTTTAGATCGGAATGCAGAATCTTCTGTGAGCATCTCATGGAAGAAGTCAAGGAACAAGCAAGACATGGCTCCAATCTTCCTCGTAGCTTGTGGATGCAATAGTTCGTCTTCGTACAATATGTTATCATATGAAAATGTTTGTGTACCACATCTAAATCATGCTAAAATCAGTTCTCTACACTATGTTGTTTGCAAATCTTGTTTCTGCAGTATTGCATAGAACAAACACCATCGATCTATTTCTTTTCCTCTTATTTGAGGAAAAAAAAAGGGTAAAAAAAATTGCTTTCGACTTGAAACAAAGGTCGATCTCATTCATTTTTGTGCATTAAAAACAACGAAGGTAACAAAAAATGATGATTTATAGGTGTCAAATTCTATGAAATTGGCGCGGATTTTGATCTCAAGATCTTGTCATGAACAATCAACTTTTACCCGTCAAGGTAATAAATATCTTTCAAAATATTTCCTGGATGAATACTCAATTGTGGACGGATACGATACATAGATTTATCGGACAAGATTTCAAGCACTTAACTTTGTTAATTAAGTTTGAGACTTATAAAAAACAATCTAATCATCATTAATGGGACATAAAAATTTATCATTATTTTAGGAGTATCACTCCATTAATCAATTAGCACAGTGCTAAATTTCTTACAAACATTGAACTAACCTTTAGTCTCAATTTAATGCTTCACCTAAATGTATCTAAAATCCATGGTTGAAAAACAACCCCAACTTTAATTAACATGGAGTTATTATATCCAATATAATTCCCCCTTAATAACAATATAAATCCAGTGTTCTTTATTGGTTCATCTATCTTTCGATTTCAATTAGTTTGATCAAGAATAATATACTTTAAGATTAGGGCTTCGGTGTGATGCAAGGCAGACGGCGTGTTTCCACGAGTGCCGGACGCTGCTGCGCATGAGCAGCTCGCTGCTACACGTGCTCCACGTGACTTGCTTATGATGAGGTAAGCACTCCATATAATACCACCGTAAGATGAACGCATCACCGGTCGATGGAGGGCTGATCTCAACTCTCCCATCCCACTCACATATGATGCGTCCATCTGATTTCTATGTATATACTTTTAATCAAAATACATGTCGAGAAACAATATGGAAGTGGGTGACACACAGAAATCTAGTCACTACATTGTTTGGATTATTTCTTTTCTAATGATACGATGACAAAGGTATGAACTACTCACTTAGAGTGACGGAAGACAAGGTAGAATCCAAAACCATCCATCTTACTATTATTGTTCTCCCAAAAAATAAGGATATTTTTATTTGAATATTACATTAAGCTTTAAAACTAGATTCTTAAAGTAGAAGTCAAATCTGATCTTATAACGACAAACATGACAATTTAATCATAAAGATATCTATGTTCTCACATTAATTTTAATTTAACGTTGACTACTAACTGTTTTGAATAAAAGAAATGTTTTCGTGAGAGTCCAGGCATGCAGGAGATGGATGAAGGGATTAGGTGGCTGAGGTGATGACACCAATAATAACGTCGAAGGAACAAGACATATGTATATACATATGTACCAAAGTTGTCAAAGAAGTGAGGAAAAATTGGTGACACAATGTCGGGAGAGTAAGAAAATGTGTATAGATAGCGATGTTGCTGATGTATATGCGCAAGTTGGTGTACACAGTAGAGCAAGTGGCTTGGAGATGGACCCTCTAGAAGAAAGGACACGGACAAGATAAGAACGAATGACTTGTTTTTATTTATTTCTTCTTCTTTTTTATTTCTTTCATGTGTTAGTATTATAATAACATGCTCACTAAATTTAAATATACTATATCAATAATTAATTTTATGAAGAAAAGAACTCAAGCCAATATTCATATACTTGCGGAGAAAAAATCCGAATGAGGCAGAAATATTTTAAGTTTTACAATGTTAACGTTACCGATTTACAGTTTATCCTCTCTTAGGTGTTTTTTGTTTTTATTTTTTTATGAAATATATCTTTAGTGATGATGATATGTTAATATTAAATCAAGATATGTGTTATTGATGTTATTATGATTATTTGATTATTCTTAAGAAGATTTACTGTAAACTTGTTATTATTATTATTGGGGATAGTGAAAATTTAAAGTGGACTACGGTCCCATCATTTTTTTTGCATTTGATTTTTTACGTAAAAATTTTAGTGTTTCACGCTGATTTATTGTTCTATTATGTTGCTTTTGTTAATATTTGTTTTTGATAACAAATTAATATTTTGATGAGAAACTCATTTTAATACATAAAAAATAAAAAAAATTATTCCACTTTAATAGTTTTTTCCGACACAAAGTTATTTTATCAGCCATCACAAATTAGTTATTAAATCAAAACATTATATATATATATATTTATTTATTTATATGAACTTTTTTTTTCCTTTCTTTATGGAGTTTGAGACATGAATTTTTGTGTAAGAATAATGATACATATGTTGATCCTTTACATATAAGATGCCAGAATAATTTAGTTGGTGATGATTTTTTTGTTTTGTTTACTTTTCTCTCACTTTAAATACAGGAAAAGCTAAGAGGAAACACTGATAATAAGTATCATTATTAGATTACATCTGTCAAACCAGCTAAAAGAAACAGCCAAGAAATGACATGAACTCCAAAAACACAGTTACTGAACTGTTGAGGGCAAAAGCAACATATCTTCACTACCAATGATATAAAAACCACAAAAAGAGAGCTTCACTGTCATATGATCGATGAAGTGCAGCACCCCATCAGGTTCAACAGAAGCAATATTCCTTCAAAAGCTGTGATCATTTTATCACATCATGCCAAACCAAAGATCCAACGATCACAAATTCATGCAACTAAGGCCTTCGTTAACTATCGGACACCTCAACATAAAAGTATAGATGACGAGGAGTAACGAAAGAGAAATAACTACTGTATAAAATATTTGATAGAAGATTATGATAGTGATATACATGCAACATCTTTGTTTTCTCATATCCTTAATCAATTTAAGGATTAATCTATTATTGATTGAGAATTTTTTTTTCTCAAAATCTGTATAAATATTCATTAACTCAATGAATAAAATCCATCCCTTTCACGATATATTTCTCAATTCTATACAGTATCAAAGTGCCTCTTTGATGACCGACGAAAACGATAATAGATCTATCAATGTTTGACGACAACAATCCCTCTCCCCACTTGATCTACCGATCCCTTCTCTCTATCAATCGATTTTGCTTACATGCAGAGATCCCTTAGTGCTGCCTCTTCTCCGGTAACTATTCTACCCTTCATCGATGCTACTCACAGATTTGCAACCATCAATGCAATGTTCCCCTGGTTTAATTAGATCAATAGATTTGATCAATCCTCCGGTGATATTGATATGATCTATTGACTCCGGCAATCGTTCCCCTGCTTCTTCTCAATGATCATCCACCTTTTGTTTTTCATCGATCAAATTTGCTATTAATTTCCTCTTATAATAGGCAGTTTTCACCAACCGATCCCGAGTCCATACTTATGATCAACTAGCGAACTCTCTCGTAAGACATTTCAATTATATCAATTAAAAATTGACATTCTTGATAGAAGCTTAATCTTGCGAGGGCATGATCAAAACACACATGGAACAACATCCCTGCTTCCTCATACATATCCTTAATTAATCTATGATTTGATGATCAATCATAAATTCGAATAGCTGATCTGATTGCATGATTTGAGTGATTGATTGAGAAAAATCTCTCCCTCAAAATTTGTATAAATACTTATTACCTCAATGAATAAAATTCATCCATTTCACAACATATTCATCAATTCTATATCATTCACTCTTTTACCAAATTGAGAGGCTCTAAAAGTCACTCTTTTACCTATTTTGTTCTGTATCATCATCGTCGTCGTCATCGTTCAGCTCAAGCAGAACCTTTCTTGTTGTTGCTCCTCCAACTAGTGTTTCTTGTTCTTTTCGGTTGCTGGGTCAGTACTCTCATTTCGATCGACAACAACTTCAAGAGGTTTATCCTTTGCCATGAGTTCACCATCGACATTCACACCTTTAGATTTCTTCTTCTCATTTTTCTTTACAGAAGTTTCATCTTTCTGCTATCCATCTGCATGCATTCACAGAAAATAAGTAATTCTGATAGCATCAAGCAAACCAAGCAGCAACTCTACTAAAATGGGCCAGCTGCATTTAATCAGCAAATCAAAGACCAATCAAACCCAAACCCAAACACAACCGTAGAGCTGAGACAACCCAATTCAGAAAACTGGGACTTTGGACCCCAACTCATAATAAATATTAGATTCATGAGCAACTTTACCAAGTATTTTCACATTGCAAAGGAAACAAATGTACATTTACAGTGAAATTCTGCTTTTACAAGATGGAGCACACTAATGCAATCATAAATACTCAACAGCATTCTCCTGGGAAACCATGTTTAGTGCGCTCTAAATGGCAGTCCATCACATTGATACTTCCCTGAGTTGCAACACCATTGTCATCAAAGAGTCTCTCTTCAACCTATTCATGAAGAGTTAGTTCAAAAACAGAGGCATTCACCTCTGGAAGTATTTTCTTGCTGTTAGACTAACGATAGCTTCAAAACATATTCTACCACATAAGACTTAACAGAGTCATCAATACATATTCTACTACTTAAAAGACTTACCAGGGTAGTCAATATGGTATGCAATGGAACACTTGTTTGCAAGATAACCAGCTACGCAAACCTAATTCATGTGGATGCTAAACCAAAAGAAGAATGGAATACTTTGAATCATTTCCTTAAGAGTTTTAAGGGCTCTCTGATATGAGTGTGGTGGAACACTGATCATTTTCAACTGAAGAATTATGACCCACTTGTACACGTATTTAATATACTTCCCAACCAAACTTTGAAAAGTTCACTTGCTCAGAAGATTTTGCATCAACATGACCCAGTAAAGTGACTTCAAACTGAACCACACAAGTTTTGGAGACTAACATAAGATAGGGAAGTTGGGAACTAGAAAAGAGAATTTGAACCAGAAATTCATTTTTGTAACAAGATACTCATAAAGATTCCTCCAAAATTTGGAGACATTGATAATCCTCTGAGGAAATTTCTGGATGTTACTGAAATCATTTGGAGACAGATCCTGTCCTGCAAAGGCAAAACAATTATAGACTGAGCTCAATATATGAAAACTACAAAAGAAAATTTGTCTTATTTTATGCCAATAGATGAACTGCTTCGACAGTTTCTTTTGCTTTTTCCTCATCACCAATTACTGCTCCAACAAAAATGAAAAAGAAACAGACAACCATAATACCCTTCTAAAATAAGAAAAAAGATCAGCAAAAACAAAATTAAAATTTCCATTTAAATAAATCAATTATAAATTACTGGCATGCTATATATTATAGACTAACTGAACTGCATTAGATTTCCTCAGCCTTTTGTCAAGAGGAGTTAATGAAATATTTAAAAAGTTCCAAAGAAAAACTGCTTGCAGCCATAGAATAATTAATGGAAAGGTTTCATGAAAGAATGACAATGAACCAAGAAGCTCATAAGAAAAGGTGCTCCAGAAAAATTCATCTTCATGATCTGCATCTGTTCAACTCCTTCGGAGCCAGAAATCTCAGGTACGCAGCCACAATGGCGTCTTTATGTGATACAGATAAGGGCACTGCATCTAAATCCTGAAAGAGCATTGGAATATAATAGGAATGTCAGTCATAATGGTTTCAGCAACTCATACTCACTTCTTTTTGAAGGAAAAAAGTTTGATCAAATATCAATGCAGTCGATCGACCAAAATGCTATAGCAAGGCACGCGTGGGAAGATAGGTACAGTGGTAGAGTGAATTCATGTCATGAAGGGAGAAAGATGCCGTCCTTCGTTTTAGAGAGCCTGTAAAAGAAAAGCTTCGAAAGGGAGCCCCACATCCTGAAAGTCCCGCGGGTTGTTCCCATCAAGTTGGAAAAGATTTAAGGGATGTTTGGATCAATGCTCTTCGATCTTTCTCCGCCAGCGGGAAGAGGATCAGAGGACCAAGTCCGATAGCTACAATCGCGACAACGAGAAACACCGTTACATCAAACCGGGACTTCCCCTACAAGAAGAATACACCCTCGAGTGAGAAGCAAGATCCAACCTTTGCGTCCTTAATGAACCGATCGAAGGAACTCCAGCACGAACTCATGACCTAGGGCGAGAAATCTCGATCACCTCAAGCATCTGCGACCCAACCCCAAGCCTAAACTTCAACTTCTTCCCTTCTTTCACCTCGAGGAACGTTCATTCCCAGAAGTTCCTCGGCTCCTCCTTAGCCATAAACCCTAAAGTTCGCACCCCCAACGAAGAATCCTCTGCAACAATTTGTCATGTAATCCTGTTGATTATTTCGAGAAGATTAATCCGCTCATAATAGCATTCAAACTGCTCAGTTGCTGACGGTACATTGCGGCTTAACCATGACAACCATAGAATAGTTTATCACCCACCTGACAGACCCGCATTATCTACCAGCGAGGTTAATGGCAAGATGACGTGGCTGCTTAGGGCCCATAAAGGCTCCGTTCTAGTTTACGGTGGACTCCGGAGGATTTGGTAATGGAAGTGTAGAATGGTGTGGTCGTGGTTTGGCAGCAGAAAAGATATTAAAAATATCGCCCAATCAGAAGCCGGTATTTGATAGACCCACCACCAAGAATGCGTCTCCAGATACGAGCCTCCACGTGGCAGGTCCAGAAACTTCCACTCAGCCCCTTTCTCTCTCTCTTCTCCTCGATCCCCCGCTCGCCTTCTACAAATCTCCCCAAAACACTACGCTTCGACCAACAGAGCAAGCCGCCTTCCGGTGTCTCCTCTCGCTTTCTCCGCCGCTAATTCCAGTCGGATTCGTCGGCAACCGATCGGAAGATCTATAATCAGCTTCGTCTACTTACTGCTCTTGTGCTTTCGAGATGCTTGATTCGAGCGGCAAACAAGAGCAGGTTCTCCTCCTCCTTTCCCTAATCGTACTTTTTCGTTCTTTCCCTGATATTTGACAGCAGCTCCACTTTGAATTGTTTTTGGTAACTATTTGACACAATGAAGTGTGATGATAATTTAACGCCATGACATCTGAACGCGGATTTCTTTGATCTCTTTTTCGGTTGACTGTAGTTGATTTTCGTAGATCACGATGAGTCTATCGTGGTAGAACAGTAGATGATATACAGGTTTTGATAAAAGAATCGAAGTAAAAGAAATTGTTCGAAATAAGATCTGTGAGAGATTGAAAGATATTTAATCCAGAAATTCTAGTCATCTTGGTCAAGACACTTTGTGGAAGAAAACCGTGGAATCTCGTTTCCACACCCTAACAATGGAATAAAATGTTTTGGAGACGGTACTATTGGGAAGATTCAGAAAAAAACAATGGGAAGTGAAGCTTTTTATAATTATAATGTTTTCCCTTCTTTCCAATTCGACTCAGATCATCCCTAGACTTCATGGAATTGTTTTGGCCTAAAACACCTTCTCTTGCTCTGGCTGAGGTGGAACATATTCTATCAAATTGTACGACTCCAATAAAGCGCAGGACAAACAACTTGGACGAGGATAACATAAAGATGATTCTTGAAGCTTGTATGTGAAATTTTCTAAGCTAGAAAGGACTCTTAACGATGATAGGAAGAGAGGATATCAACTTAATGATTAGTTACAATAAAAGAATTTTTTTCTTTTTTAGAGAGAGAGAGAGAGAACCTAAAGGTTCATGCTCGGGTGTTATCTTCAGTTTCATCAATAAAGCTTGTTAAGATTAATAGCTTTAATAACTGAATTCTCTAGTTGAAGTGTGGGCATTTTCTCAAATTAGACAGTCCTGATAAGAAGGTCATAGCTTGTGACTAAAGTGAGCCAGTCTACATATCCTGAATGTCTGCCCATAGAGTTCTCTTATGGAATATAAATTGAGGCTTTATTACCCAATTAAGGTCTCGATATACAGTCCCATGTTTGGAAGTTTAATCACCAAATACCACCACTGTAGTAGCCGATTTAAAAATTATGAACTAAAATACTTAACATGCTAGTAATTTTCTGTATTTTTATTCACAAACTGGACTCCATCAAATTTGATATGAAGAACATAATATGCACCATTTTCCTGGAAAACTAATAATATTGTCTAGAGCATACAGTGCTGTCCCTCTACTTTGGTAACAGTATTTTGACTTTACAGGTAGACCATGAATTCTCAGGTGAAGTCAGTAATAATGAAGACCATCCACTTTGCCTCATGGATGTGCAAGAAAACACTTTGTTTGCCTTTAAAGATGACAGAATGAAAGGCAAGAACGAAGGCTTTGCTGCTGATGTGACTTCCAGGCCAATATCTGGATCTGAGAATGATTTTACTTGTCATTATATGGAAAACAAGTCCATTTCTGGTAGAGATGAGGCAATTTCCACTTCAAATCTTAACTTGGATGTATTGCCTGATTTCCCTACACTTTATGCATCATATAGTAGAGGGCAAATTGATGCCAGTGATCAGGCCTCTCTGCAGACGGAGTTGATAAATGATTTTACAGATTCATCAAACCTAGATGCTGTGAGAGATTGTACAATGGAATTTCTTCCTTCTGATGCTATATCTAATGAAGATTCATTCATGGTGCATAAATCATATAGTTTCTCGACCAGCAGCACAGTGCAGCTAGATACTAAACCAGAAATATCTGCTAATGAGCGTGATGATAAAGCAAGTGATAGCCTTCTAGACTGTGATTGGGATAGTATTGAAGATTTTGATCTTGATGCAGTTTTCAGGTAACCTAAGGCACCTTTGTTTTGAAATTTGTTGTTAAAAAACTTTGGTTTCTAGTAAGTGTTTTTTATTGTTTGGTATATTTACTTCATCTACCTGAAAAAAGCAGAAGTGACTCAATCGATCACTTTTTTGGAGATGACATTATGGATGTTAGTGATGGATTATTTTCACCATCTGATCATCTAATCAGTGGCATCACTGAGTTTGTTCCAGTGCCCGTAAGTCTTTATTGGTTCAGTTTGAGATAGAAGATCACCATAGCATTTAGACTTCTATAAGCAATTATACAATCCAAAGCACATATTTATAAAATTAGTAATACGGGCATTTTGGTTCACACTTACAGGACGCAGCATTGTGCAAGGAGGAACTTTCTGATAAAGAATTTTCCTCCCTTCGGTTAGATGAAGGATGTGATGCTAAAGGAAATGTCTCACTGAGAAGTCAGGTAGATATATATTTGTGAATAGAAATTTTATGTATTTTGTTGGTTCCTTTTGAAAACATTTCTTCATTATTACTTTGGTAGACAGCAGCTAGCACATGAAAGTTGACGAACTGTATGTTAAATCTGTCCCATTAGTGGATGTTACATGCCACAACATCTGTTAGAAGATCTTTTGAAATTAATATTATTTCATTACAAGAAACTATGTACAAGATGCTCTTACATGGACTTGAACCAGAGACCTTTGAACTGAGAAACAGGCTCTAACAAAAATGTCAGACAATGAAATTTTTAACACCACCATTTGTATATGATGTTCAATAGAAAAAAATACTTTCCTTTAAACAAATTGTTTTTCTGACATAGTACTACAAGAATGTGAGGACAACAAGAACTTAGAAAAATTGAAGATAAAAAGGGCAGTCCAGTGCACGATGCTCCTGCAAATGTAGAGTTGGGTAAGGCCAACATACATGGCCTTACCCCTTCAAGTATAAAGGTTGTTTCCATGAGCAAATGATAATCATTATGTTAATTTTAATATTCTTGATTGTAATTCAAATGATAGATTAGTATATCTAATCATATGACCAAGTCCAACAACATGTAGAAAAGAATAGAATTCTCTTCAGAAGCATCAACAAAATGTCGTTTGAGTATCCTAATATTCTATCATATTGAAAGAATCAGAAACTTTGAAAAAGTATCTGTCATGCATTTGACAAGCAATTCAAACTACCTGTATCTCATGGCTAGCTATACGAACCACTCAAAGATAGGTGCACAAGCAAGAGAGGAATGGGTGCATTTCTGTTTGACCCTAAAAAAGAACACAAAAGAATGAATCAGATTGGACTGCCTGACACATACTACTGGACAGGGTAAAATTAGGAACCTTGCTTCTAATAACAGGTACTTCTATTGATTGGCTTTAACTATGGATGGATCACAGATTTTCATTCAGGTGGTATACCATTGGCATATTGGATTTCCATGTGCTTTACAAAACTAAATTTAGAGCACATCAATGGTAATATGTGTCGATATCAACTCCTTGTTCTGTAGTCCTATCTTAGCATTTGGCATCATCTGTACTTAATTAATCTTCTGGATTACTATTATCAAGACTTACTGGATGTTATATTCAATCTGTGTTAAAAAGTACATTCATGACAAAGGCTGATACCAAATCTACATGAGTAGGGGTTATGCTAAACATACACGTTGTTTAAGTGAAACTTGCCCACATATGCCTTAGACCACTAATTCAACCCATAAGTAGAACCAATGTATTTATGGAGATTAGCTGAGATGGATTAAACATCACATATAGCTGAATTACATCCATGTTTAGATCCGGATTAGATATGAGAGCGAATCGGTACTGGTACATTATCAGGTGGGTGGTATGCCTGGTACAGTAAGTGTACTAGACTGTATGCCAGTATAGAACCAGATCTTGCCTTGTCCACGTACCAATTGGACATCGGATTGGTATATACCAGTTCATACCGACTGATGTGGTTGAAATTAAAACTCCTTTTCCACCGCCTTTTCTTTACCTACCACATCCTCACTTAAGGTTTTTTTTTTTTTTTTTCCCAAAATCTGACCAGCCATATGTTCTAGTATAAAGAAGCCAAACAGCCAAGCATCCATAAGAATAGGATTTCCATACATTTTCATCTGCATGCTCTTGACTTTAAGATATCAATTTATTTCATTTTTCTACTTAAACATTTTGTTGATTGAGCTTTATAATCTTCAACGTTCTTATCTAAAGATAAGTAAAAAGAACTCGATAAAATTTAATTTATTTCAATTTTCTACTTAAACATTATCTTGATTGAGCTTTATAATATTCAGCATTCTTATTTAAAGATAAGCAAAAAGAACTCAATAGAATTAAGTTGAAGTTAAATTGCCAGAGAACTCGACAAGTTGCCATTATATCTTCTTCTTAATATTTAAGTGGCTGAAATCCTTTTTGCCAGCTGATGAAGCAGAATAGTGCTGATTATTGCTCAATGTTGATCAGTTCTATGTTTCATGTATTCTTGAGCACCTCTTTAAATTGTAGATAAAATATTTTAGCACATGTACTCAATGAGAAGATATTTCAGTGATATTTGGGTAGCATGCAGCATAAAATCATACTTATTTTGTATGGTATACATTCTGTAAGTTTCTTGCATATGTCATTTGTAAACCTGATTCTTTTTCTCTGCATAATTTATCACAACAATGATTTACTCCTGTGTGATATTTTATACCTTTTATGATGCTTGCCTTCTTTGGAAGATATTTGTTAGGTGATTTATTAATGAATTCCACTTAGTGCTATTGTTAACTATCTTTGTAGGTAGATGAGCATGAAAGTTTGTTGACGTATTGGGAAAAGGAAGAGGAAAAGAGCAAGAAAGTAATGTCCCAAGAGTTGACAGGTCCCTGGTCTTATGACATTAAAAACCAACAAAGTCCAAGCCATCAATTCCATGATTCCTCTTGTGTTACTCCACAATCCTATCAGTCATCAGATAGCAGCCTGCAAAGGAAAGCTAGTGATGAGGAATCTGTTGTTTGTGTTGGTACCTGCAATGACATCATATCCAGTGATTCTGGATATCCTTCAGATCCCATTCCTGCCATTGAAGGAGGCTCAGATGTTTGTGCTGAACACAGTAAAAAAGAATATTTTTCTAGCTGTCGATTCTGTCATTTAGATCCTTGGAGGCATTCAAGTTCTGCTTTTGGATATCGTCATGCTCAGAGAAACCAAAAGAAACCTATTTCTAGTTGTGATAGAGGTAAAGCTGATCCATCAGGACACCCAAATCCTGTACAAAAAATACCAGCAATTTCTATTACACCTCAAGAGAGAAATGGGAAACCAAAGCAGATGCAGACAACACAATCTAGGTTTGAAGTTCAACACAAGAGGAAACAATATGATGATCTGAAATCTGGTTCTGATAGCTCAATCTGTCAAACATCTCCAGGGAACAGCCACAGTCAGATTATGACAAGCATTGTTGGATCTAAAGAAATTTGTAATGACCTGACAGTTATGGAGAAGAACATGCTTGTGGATGCCCCAAGGATCTCTATTGTGAATGATGATAACTCTACAGCAGAAACAATATACTGTCAGCTTCAGGCCGCACTGTCAATGGTAGGACCACTAACAGAATTTTATCATTTGAACTTCAATGCATTTTGCTGGTCCAAAGAAATAACTTTTTGCTCAACCTTTATTTTTCTGTTTATAGTTGGATAATAGGTTAAAGTTTTGCATCAGAGATAGTATGTTCCGTTTAGCAAAAAGTGCGACAGAAAGGCACAACATTACTGACAGAAATGGTACAAACAAAGATAACGTGGAAAAAAATGCTGCAGCAAATGGAGAAGCAGACAATAAATGCAGGTAAGTTTTTCTAAAATTTAAAAACAGTGTACTCATTGTTGCTTGTTTTATAGACTTGTTAAACTATATCAAATTGATTTCTGTTTGTATCGATTTGTGCAAAATATTAATAGCTCAAAATGACCATTTTATTCCTGGATGAAAATAGAAATAATATATGTATGAGACAGAAAAACTAGGTGTATGGATACATGTGATGTTGCATCAATTTCAGACTTATCATTTGCTAATTCATGATTGAGAATACATTTGCTGATTATCCTCAATTCGTTATCGCATAAGAAGTACACTTGTTGATTATCCTCAATTTGTTTTCATACAAGAAATTGTTCTGGATGCATATTAGTAATACATCAGTGTTTATTATTGAACATTTATCCTTTTATTTTATGATATATTGTATTTAAGAGCCTTGTCTTACTCTTTTTTGAGCAAGTGGAAGACCATTGATGACTTTGAGCAAATGAGATGAAGTCTCACAAAAACTAAGTCAGATAACGTCGATTGGAGTTCAACACGATCATTATCTTCTTGTTGACATGGATTTTCCAGACTGCAGTATGACATCCACTTGCGGTCCTACTCTGCTTATAGGATTTTAAGTACCCACAGCCCACAGGAGCATTGTAGTTATAATGAGCCAACACCGTGATATAGCATGCATGTAAAGTCCATGTCATTTGGCTCGTATGGTTACACTAATCCATATGCTTATCCAGAAACTACATTTGGATAGTCTCTACAAGTAGACCTTTCCGTTCCCACTATGTTGGATGGTGGCACATCTAAAGGCATAAATCGAGTTTTTCAAATTTATTGATAATAACATTGTCATGCATATGTTCTTAGCATATCATATTGAGCTTCAGCCACATCTAACTCCTAAGCTAGCATGAGATTCTTTTTGGTACTGGGACAGTAGGACACTAGGACATACTATTCAATTGCATGATGTGTGATGTGTGATTACTGAAACTTTATGCATTGACTCTCCCTAAATTGTGCAGCAAAAGTCTCATGCATCCATTCATGTTTTTTACTAATTTGATAGGTTCAATCATTGAATTTATATATGATTAAACTTGTCCTCATTATTGAACTTGTGTGATAATAATTGCATCTTTGTATACTTATTCGATTGTATTACCGACAATAGTTTATAGAAAGTAAAAAATATTAAAAAACATAAAATTGGCAATAAATTTTTTTTAATGAACTTGTATGATAGCATTAGACCATCTATGTTGTCCGAAATGAAGTGTTTATATGGGTTGTTATTGGTACAACATTAGTTTAAAGCATGCTTAGTATCAATATCATAATGATATTGAGAACCTTGATCCTGAACCTCTCAATTACCAAATTAGAGCTTGGGAGAATATAGCTCATAATAAGACTTTAAAATTGATCTAAATAGCAATAAAATAAAAAGAAGAAAGCACATTAAAAGATAATAGGAAAAATAGAACATCAAATGAAGATGTCCTTTTCTGGGTTGGCCAACGTAGAATCCCCATAGGGTTGTTCCAGGATTTTCTCACCTTGTATCCTACTGTAAGAATCACCATAAAAGCTCTTATCAACAATTCGGTCACTGACAAAAATAGGATGTATGAACTTGGACATATACTTCATCCAATGTTCCCCTTATTATGTGGCTTCATTTGAAAATCTTAGATAGCATTTATGCAGTTCTATCCATACAAGTAAAAAGGTATTTGCAACTGGAGTCCTCGTCACCTAGATCACAAGGGAACAATTTTACGGAGACAAACTTGTGGTATACTTGAATAAATAAGTGCCACATGTGATGGATGACACATTAATAAATTGTGCATGTTTATGGATGTCACACAAGTTAAGGTTTATTGTTGTAGATAGTCTTGTAATACAGTACATAACAGTCACACAAATGAAAGAATACTTAAAATTTTGACTGTAAGTCCTGAGAGTTGGGAAGATGCTGTTGGTGGCTTGCTAGATGCTGCTTTTTTTTTGCCTTGTGCAATTTTTGTATGAACAACTTTTCATGACTTTTACTTCCTCATCTGCTGCTTGCTTAACATTATTTGTCAAGTTCAAAGCACATGCAATTTTCATCATTAAGCACATGTATGGCATGCTAGGTGATATAAAAGCTAATAGGAACAACTTTTGCTGGTCAAACTAGTATGTTAAGTTTGTGGATCTTCTTGTTTATGGCATTGCATTGCTAAATTAACTTCAATTTTGTTACTCATATCTTCTTGAAATTAATATCCATTTATAATGCATGATTTCATGTACAACATCTCATCCATAAAAATTTACACACGGGGTTTCTGCAAGTGATGCAATTAGAAAAATCATGATCACAGGTGAATGGTACCATGTAATTACCAATTTCTTGATTTTATGGCGTACCATGCTCATCTGTCAACCTTCCAGTTATCATCCTTACATATAACTTTTCAAAGAATTAGAAAGAAAAAAAAAAAACTCTTATTTATGAAACTTTGAACTTTTTCTTTGCAGATCTAGAAACTTATCTGCCTCTGAAACCGGTACGAACCCCGTAGACCGGATTGTCGCTCAGTTGCTCTTTCACAGGCCTTCCAAGTTATCTTCCTGATATATCAAAGATGAATTTGCTTAATCATCCATTGTAGTTAACCCAGGTAAGGCGTCGCACCTGTATCAATATTTAACACACACAATTAACTTGAAGGGCATGTAAGAGAAGGAGAAGCTGTCCCAAAAAAAGCTAAGAGAAACTCCACTGAGTACACTACCAAATGTCATCCTACTGTACCGTGGAAACATATCGATGGAACATGCTCCATGAAACGGTCAATCTCCAATGTCAAGTAAGATGTATATTAGCTTTACTGGTTCCTAAGATTTCCACCTTGAGATCCTTTTTCTCCGCAGAGCGAGATCGTTTTTCTTTTAGCTACATGGGGTTTTCATTCTTGAGCAAGCAGATTGGACGTCAGTCATCCATATAGATTTATGCAAACTTCATTATATTTTTTGCAGTTTTAGCTACCTGGGGGCTCTGCAAAAGCGATCGGCATATGAAGTTTTATCATGGTTCTGCTACTCTTTCCTGCTGATCCTAAAAAGAATAAGATGCCAGATCACAGTGTCTGATACAAGCCAGACGCTAAATGTACATATTTATTGTTCTTTTATATATGTATGTATGTATATATATATATGTATGTATGTATATATATATATATATGTATGTATGTATATATATATATATATGTATGTATGTATATATATAATGTATGTATATATTATATATATATAATGTATGTATATATATATAATGTATGTATATATATAATATGCATGAAATAAATACATACATAATGCATGAAATAAAAATGAATCTCATCTCAGGGTTTAGTAAAAGGCTAAGCTCTGGCAGTCCAACTGGAATCAAACATGGGAACACGTTTTAGTCCGGTTGAGGATCCCATTTTGTGGATAGCGAGCGAGGCTTGATGATGGTTTCTGTGGTGTTAATATTTTCGCGGTGATGTATACATAAAAAAAAGTCTTCATGGCGTCGTCGACAACGGAAGACCATAACATCACATTTTCGTTAAATTAATCTAAAAATTAACTCATGTTTGGCGCTATATCAAAGGTGGCAATCATTGGCATGAGACCCAAAGGGCATTCGTAGGAGCATCCATTCCCGGATGACCAGTTTCCTGCTCGACTTATTATATAATGCATGCTTCCTGGGTCTCGCCTGACAGGTTTTTAAGCCTTGGATGATGACGATGTGGATTATCATGATGCATCTTGTGGTAGGTAGCATACAACCCGACCACTCTATCAGTCACACAAAGAGTCGAATCAATTTCGAGTATTGTAAGGGACGATGGATCAATCATTCCTCAAGTGCCGCAGCCTCAATCCAATGTAGCCTCAACTGCCACTACATGAACCCGAGATGCACTACCGCATCGATGATACAAGTCCAACCTTGCACCATCAATTAAAAGAAATGGACAAACGAAACACCAGATCTAACAAAGGAAAAACCCAATCAATCAAGTGGCCTCCCCAGATAACCAACCCTTTACGTCGCTTCCAGTACTACTAAACAATCAATATCCAAACAAGTCTACGTCAATCATGTTGCCTCTTTGACTAAACAAGGTTTATCCCTAATGGGTTATGCCATGAAGTTCAATACCAACACTCGATAAGCAAGCAATTTACGCTCATTGATCCGTACATTCATCGTTGGCCATGATTCCTTTAGTTGATAGTCAAGAAATCACCAATAATATTTCCCGACCTATATCAAAGATGAACCAACATATAATAACAAAGCCCTTATGTCATAGAAAAAAAGATAATACTAAAAAATAATGAAAGAAATGAACTATAGTGCATTAGTCTCATATGAATTGAATTACAAATAGTTAATCTCATTTCATGATATCCATATATATGCTACTCTCATGAATTTCATGATATGATTTATGATGTCTACATCCCATAAATACGATACATAATATATTTATATTTTTTACTCTTAAAATTAAAATATATATTTTTAAAAAATGTATCATTCTTAATATTCTATAAAATATTGACTAATCATGCACAAGCATTAATGTCTACGTTAAGTATAGCACAATAAGCTAACGTGTACTAGTGGACTTGAATATGAGATTAAGATATATTAATATTTAATGTAAAGCAAAAATATTTATGTTCGGAGATGAATAATGTTTTAAATTTTTATATGCTTTAAAATATATAATTGATGATATATCAATCTTGATTAGTTTCCCGATTAGATACATAAAACTAAACTCTTCATTTAAAAGAAAGAAGGTAATATTTTTTATCTTTTTAAAGATTTATTTATAAATATAGATATTACATAGATTAAATTACAAAAGGTAAAAGAAAAAAAAAAGGCTTTTCTTCCCACCATCACCTCACCTCAAAGGAGAAGAAGAGAAGAGAGGCTGCGACGATGGAAAGGGAAGGAGGAGAAGAGGAGCGAGAAGAGAAGGGGCCTGCGGCTATAAGGGAGAAGGAAGAGACCGAAGAAAGTGAAGGAGGAGAAGGGAAGAGAAAGGGGCTGCGACTATGAGGGAGAAGGGAAGAATAGAAAAGAAGAAAAGAGAGGAGAAAAAGAAAAGAAAGGGAGGAGAAGAAGGAAGAAAAAAAGAAGGCTGCGGTCGTGGGGTAGAAGGGAAGAATATAGAAGAAGGAGAGAGAGGAAGAGGAGAGAAAAGGGAGGTGGAGAGTATACGTGCATAAAAATATTACGATATATAATACATATATATATCATGGAATGCGATGTGAGAGTATACATGCATATATAATATGCAGTATGAGAATACATACATATGTTATGACATACAATATAAGAGTACACATACATTATGAGATACGATGTGAGAATACATGTGTATATTATGATGTGTGGTGTGAAAATATATGTATATATTATGATGTGTGATGTAAAAGTACATATATGTATTATGACATACGATGTGATGATACATATATATATTATGACATGCGATATGAGAGTACTGATGTATATATGATAACATGTAATATGAAAATACATGTATATATATTATGACATGCAATGTAAGAATACATATATATGTTATGATATGAGAAATAGAATTTTATAAATTTACTATACTTCTTACATATGGTATGTTATAGAATTATACTTACTAAAAAAAGTTGACTAATTATAAATTAACCCTTGTAATATAGTATAAAATATTATATTAATATACTATAAAACTGCATGCAATGTAAGAATACATATATAGGTTATGATATGAGAAATAGAATTTATAAATTTACTATACTTCTTACATATGGTATGTTATAGAATTATACTTACTAAAAAAAAGTTGACTATTATAAATTAACCCTTGTAATATAGTATAAAATTATATTAATATACTATAAAACAACTACAATCCATTACTAATGACATTATATAAAAAAGCTTTGCCTAGATTTGTTTTAATTATAAATTTATTAAAGAAATATTATAGACTTTTGACGTCTAAGCCAATAAAAACACATATTGACTTACCATCAGAAAGATATTTTGTCAACAAATCCCCTGAAATGATCCTTTGCGAGAAGTAGACGGACCTCTTACGTGATCCTTCCTAAGAAATTGAACATGAAATACAAGCCCTGAGTTGACATGAGATAAAAGGATGCAAATGTTTTTGACCTTCGAAAAATACTCAACAATTCTTTCTCTTTCCTTTCTAATATGATAATACTTGAATACGAGCCCAACGCCCTTTTCTCTTTGTCAAGTCGAATTGATGAGCAAATATGACACTATTTGACTCACATTCTAATGACATTGAAAAATAAGAGGGGCATGCATGCCAATGGGAAGACTTTTACATCTTACAGACTCATCAAATAGTTCTGAACACGTAGAATATATAAACCAATAAATCATATTCCCACCAGAAAATAGATCCAGAATGAGAATGAAAAACCAGTAAAAATGTAGAATATATAAACTTACGCCAAACAATATATAATTTTTAAGAGCATGCATATCACAAAACATGGTTTAACCTCTATGTTGAAATCATAGCTCATAAACAACTGCTTGTAGCTTTTTCTTCTTTGTTTCTTGCAGACACAGTTCTTCAGAAACTGATATGCTTCTCCCAAGTGCTGGATAAGTTTACAGGAAAAGAAATAGTCATTCCAAAAGTCCTAGTTGCTAGTTGTATTTATCAAGTAAATGTCTGATCCAACTTTCTTTGAGAGAAATAGCATTAAGAGATCATGAGAGAAGAAGCCTAGGCTGAATCCAAGGCTGATTCCTAATCTTCCATGAATGATTGCCTTGTTCTAAAACCTGAACCCCCCCCTTTTTTTGTGTCAAAAAACCTGACAATCACATTATACATTCATATAGGAGTATAAGCTCACCTTGGCTGATATCTGTGGCACACTAGTGAGAGACATTTTCTTAACTAGTGATCATCACATGGGGCAATAGATATCTCAAAGAAGGTAAAAGGTAAAGCAGGATATATAGTCTACTCATCATGTGACAACCCACTTCAGCAGTGATGATTTGTGGAGGTGGGAGCATTGAGTGTCATAATGATGTCGCTACATTAACTATTCGGAATTCCAAAGTACACCTGATTATACAAAGAAGATATTGGGAAGCTGAGAAGAAGAAATAGATCCCTAACAAATCGTTAAATCTATTAACTTTAGAACCAAGAAAGGTATTTGATGCCCGAGTGCTCAAGTAAATCAGATAAATCAAAGCTATATGTAAGCACGCATAACAAATGACTAAACAGTGTTGAGAACACAAGTAAGAGGACATATAGGAATATTTTTGTTGGCTGAATTTCTTTCAGAAACAAATTTGCAGCATGGATGGATGCACAAAATATCTAATAAACCATCGATTAAACTTGGTAACAATAAAGCTTTAATTAGAGAATTCAGCGTTAGAATAAAAGAAAAGGCTGCTGGCAGTCACATAAATCAGAGAGGAGTGATTAGAACTGAAAGCATTGCTGTAATAATTGATCCAAGGGTAGCAGAAAATGATGATGACTAGTACAATGTAATCATGTGTTTCTCAAAGCCTGATATCCAAAAGCTGAAAAGTAAAAGTGAAAAAAAAAAAAGGAAAAGCAGACTTTCACATGTCAACAGATTAAAAGGACACAAACCAAAAGCAGAACAACTTTCTACAAGATGTGCATACAGCCTGAAGGTGATGAGACATAGGCCTTTATTTACCCTGGATAAAAAGGGGGAAGAAACGGATGTTGTGTTGTGGTAAGACTATACACCATCACCACCAAGAAACCTTCAAGAGTGAACAATGAAAGAAAAGAAATAAAAATTTTCAATCATAACCATTATGCATGAGAAAGTTCCCAAAAATAATTTCCAAGCTCAATGTTTCGCTCATGTGCAATGAATGACTGTGATTATGTGCTTATGTGCAACAAATTCTTTTATAATCAAAATTTAACAATTATGTGTAACAAGTAACTAAATCTTCATTTAATAATTAAAAAATGAGTCAAACTGTGTATTGATCATTGGAAAATCTTAGAATGATCTTACACATCCATGATGACAAACTTAAATTAACTCTCTCGGATGTCTAGTAAAAATGTTGCTTAAATTTACTGTTTTATCTATGGAAGCATATATTATTAGTGTTGATTTCTTACCAAGCATCAACAACAACAATAGAGCCGTAAGTTCCAACTATTTGAGGTCGGCAACATGGATCTTTTGTCGCTGTGAAATCTGTAAACATATGATATGACTTTTTACATATCGCAATGACGACAAAAGATCCATCTAGCTGATCCCAAATAGTTGGGACTTCCGGCTTTGTTGTTGTTGTTGATGTCTAGTAAAAATGTTGCTTAAAATTTACTGTTTTATCTATGGAAGCATATATTATTAGTGTTGATTTCTTACCAAGCATCAACAACAACAATAGAGCCGTAAGTTCCAACTATTTGAGGTCGGCAACATGGATCTTTTGTCGCTGTGAAATCTGTAAACATATGACTTTTTACATATCGCAATGACGACAAAAGATCCATCTAGCTGATCCCAAATAGTTGGGACTTCCGGCTTTGTTGTTGTTGTTGATGTCTAGTAAAAATGTTGCTTAAAATTTACTGTTTTATCTATGGAAGCATATATTATTAGTGTTGATTTCTTACCAAGCATCAACAACAACAATAGAGCCGTAAGTTCCAACTATTTGAGGTCGGCAACATGGATCTTTTGTCGCTGTGAAATCTGTAAGTAAAAATTCGACAATAATAAAGTATGCTCCCGTAGATGAAATAATAAATTTTAAGCAACAACTTTATCAGCCATCAAAACTTCTAAAAAAGCAGTAGAAAATTTTCTTCTTTAGAGCACCAAATATTACAATACCTCTCCCTCAAATTCCTAATCCAATTTCTTCTTATGGTCTAGTGCAAAAATTCTGGATGTGAGAGATTGAACTTGTGCCTTTGGAACCTTTCTGTCCACAAAACCTGTTTTGCTAAGACTATTCCACTAGCTACCACATCAAAACAAACTTTGTTACACTTCATTATTTAATTTTGTTCTAGAGCTCCAACAATTTCTTGGAAGCAAAGTATGTTTTGGTTCCTACCTTAGTTCGACAACGTTAATATTCTTAACTTCCATTCTCATCAATTCTTATCATCGGTTATATGAATCACCCCTATCATAGCAAAAGAGTTATCTTCAACATCTCTCTGAACATATTTTCTCTACCGTATGAATCTGCCTACTCGATACCAGAATCAGCAAACCATAAACCATTACCATCTTCTCCATCAAGATCCATAACCCAACTATATTTAACATTAAAAAGAATGAGATGCTCCAAAATTCAGAACCACAAAAACATTCTAATATCTTCAGAAATTCAACATAAGAAACAAATAGACAACAAAAACACTAAAACAGAGGCCCCATGATCATAGCTGCAGTCAAGACAAACTTTTGTCAGCAATTTTCTGATTAAAAACAAGCAACAGGTAATCTATACTTTGCAATCAATAGAAATCCATCTTGCTGAGAGGGATCACAGCAAATGCACTAAAAGACAATAATCCAAACAGGACAAAAGAATGAACAGCTAAACCAAAAGTGTTGCATCCATCCAGATGCCTCAATAAACGTGAGAACACACAACATCCGTTCAATAACATTGATAGATCAACACTATATTTACATTAACAACCCAACTTATTTTAGTATATGCACATACAAGCTTTATGATCGATAATCACTCTCCGAGAAGAACCAGATGTTCTTTTCTTTTCTTCAACAGAAGGCATTTAAGAAAACCCATGACCGAGCAACAGGAGAAATCCACAAATCCCACATGCATCTCAATCAAATGGCATCCCTCCTCAAGCACAACGCAATCAACTTCATAGAATCAAGAAAAAACAATATAGGAGCAATCCAAAACAGAAGAAAACCCTATTATGTAGATAAAGATTGTGGGGGCAGTTCAATAGCAGCAGTCAGGGCAGCGTACCAATCCATTCTCGTTGCACTCCACGCATCGCCGCAGCCTCCTCTCCTCCTCGATGAACACCTTCCGGCTGCCGCTACATGTCGGGCAGGGCGCGAATCGGACCCCGCCGCATCCGTGGCAGACGAAGGCGGGGTCCTGGCGGGCGACCCCCTCGAGCATCTTCGCGAGCTCGCCGGCCTCGTGCATCTGCCGGATCTCCTCGGCGCCGCCGATCCAGCGAGCGCCGACGAAGACCTGGGGGAGGGCAAAGGGCCGGCCCTTGAGCGCGGCCTGCAGATCGCGGCGGAAGGCGGCGTCCAGGGACACGTCGCGCTCGTCGACGGCGACACGAAGGCCGCGGAGGATGGCGCGGACGGAGCGGCAGTCGTCGAAGGTGCGACGGACGCCACGGAGCGAGGTACTGTAGAGGACGACCTTGGGGCGCTTGTCCGGGCCGTCGGCGGCGAAGCGGCTCGAGGGGGGCTTCCCGATCGAGGGACGGCCCGGGTGGTGATGGTAGGTGAAGGATCGGAGGAGGGAGAAGGGTTTCTTGGCGGCGGGGGGGGCTTCGTCGGAGGGATCGGCCATGAGGGCGGCGCGGGCGGTGGTGGTGGTGGTGGTTGTGGTCGCAGCTGCTTTCCGGTGACTTCCTTTTCTCGCTTTCTTGTCGTGGGGTGTTCGTGGTGTGGTGATGACCGCACTAAGCTTATAGGACATGTGTTTACATATCAGTCCTTAACACAAGTCTACAATTATTACATTTGCCCTTATCAATATTAATATAACATATATGCCCCCTTCGAATGATTAGATTACCAAAATAACTCAAATTATTCACTTCTAACTCAAATCTCATCTTCACTATTTACTCTTGGAAAATAAAAATTATAATTTGTTGATGCTAAACAAAATTTAAGTCAAATGATAAAATTTATGTCAAATTTAAGTTAAATAAAAAAAAGCATATATATTATTTTGGATATATATATAAATATATAAATATGCGTGTGTGGGTGTAAATTTATGTCACATTAATAATTGAGGAAGGAAGGAAGGAAGGAAGGAAGGAGGAATGATAGAGAGAGAAGACGCGGTTGGTTTGGACATTTATTTGGCACCAAACGTGTTATTCTTTCTTTCCCATTCTATTTCTTTCTTGGGTTTTGTGGGGTCAAAGAAAACTTGGACAAGGAAGCTTCTTCCTTTTCTTTTTCTTCTTCTTCTTCTTTGTTGCCCGAGCTAAGCAAAGGGTTGCTATTAGAATATTTTCCCCCCTAATTTACTCATACATATATATATATATAAATAATATATATATATATATAACTTATTTATGCATACAATAGGGTAATAACTAGAAATGTTGATTAAAGATGACAATGGATAAGAAAATGAGTTTTAAGAGTTTTAGTAGACTAAATGCTTGGATAAGATAATCTAAGTTTAGTAAAAGCAAAAAATAATAATAAATTATTAATTATTCATCAATCAATTAATTATTTCGGGAATGTACTATTATCTAATTTGATTGGTAAAGAAGTGATCGTAAGATTCTCGGATCATAACCCATGTTTTGTCAAAAATAATCAATTATGTTTTGATGAAATTATTATTATTATTATTATTATTATTATTATTATTTGATAACACTTTAGATTAGAAGATATGCCACTTGGGATGGTTTTCTTTAAAAACCTACAAAACAAAAATATAAATAATTTCCCTAAGAATAAATTAATGCTTTAGGAATGTATGATCTTGACATATTTAATTATTGAATTATCTAATTCTCTTTCTTGATTTGAAAGATAATTAAATTTTATCCCTTGATGGATGACTCTGTGAGTTTTGACCAAAAGGCCAAAACCAAAAATATCAAGTCAATCCGGAAAACAAGTCCAAGTAGGGGGGCAAGTAAGTAGCAACTTAAGATTGTGTTTTTAGAGAGAGAAACAAAGCTCCCCATGCCATTTTATCCTTCCAAAATTAAAGAAAATATTTCAAGAAGTAATATAAATAATTATACTTCTAAAACAAAAGGAAGTATATAATTTTTAAGTGAGGTTATTATGATAGGTAAGATTGCGTGTTTACATAAAAGTGTCTTATAATATATAAAATATCTAAAAATTATATATAATAAATATAAAATATTAATATTAATAAATAATAAATAATATTAGATAAATAAAAGCAATACATTAGTAGTATAGAATATAATAAAAATGATAATATCTGTTAGGATCGAGAGTCAAAGGTCGGCACTAAGAGGAGGGGGGTGAATTAGTGCAGCGGTAAGATAACGATGGTTTAAAACGACGTTCGTACGATAAAAACAATTTCGATGCAAAAGCCGATTCGGGAAGTACTTCAACTTAAAATTAAGCATAAGTAGAGTTGAAGTAAATTAATGGAGGTAGTTTGTAGTTTAAGATAGAGAGAAGAATGTAAATGCAAATCGAGATTTAGAATGGTTCGATCAATCTTGACCTACATCCACTTTTGGCTTCCTCCTCTGACGAGGTTACCAATGTCCACTAGAGGCCTTCCTTCAATAGGCGAAGGCCAATCACCTTTTACACATCTCTTCTCCTTTTCATGGGTTTAGGAGACAACCTTTACAAGCACTCACTTACTCATCTCTCAAACTAGTCTAACACTTTAGAAGAGAGACAGGAGATTACACAAGATTTCAGCAGCGTTTCTTTGCTTTTAGACTTTCTGTGCTTGTATTCTTTAACCAGGGATGGGAGGGGTATTTATAGGTTTCAAGTTGATTCAAACTTGGAGCCTAAATCTTTTCCATCTCGGGTTCCCCGGGTACGGGCGGTACCATCGCTTGCGTTGGGCAATACTATCGCCCAGGTCTGGCGGTACCACCGCCTGGGGGGCTATGCTGGGCGGTACCACCGCCTGGCACCCTACCAGGGGCGGTACAACCGCCCAGACTGGCGGTACCACCGCCTGACATAGTCTCGAAGATTGTGCCATAATGGTGAGTCTTCTTTGGGCATCTTATTGGGCCTAACACAGTTCTTACATGGGCCTAATTGGCCCCTAATTTGGTTGGCCCAAATTCAATACTAATTACGTGCTAACTACGATCCCTAAGACATATTCTAAGCTAAACAAATCCTTATGTCAATTCTTACGGCGATCTTTTGGCGAACCTCTGACGAACTCTCGGCAATGTTCCGACGGACTCCCGGTAAACTCTTAGACTTCACAACGATCTTCTTAGCGAGTTCCGTCGAGCTTCTTTGGCAAGCTCCGCAACTTCTCGTCTAGTTCCCGCAAAACTTCCGACGAACGTCCGGACTTCTAACGAACTCTCGAACTCCCAATGTGATCGCGTCCTTGATTCCGGGACTTTATTTTGCTCCATGTCTTGCTATCATACTTAATCCTGCACATGTAAAATAAACTTCAATCTAGACAATTAATACTAAGCATTAATCAAGTTGTCCGGTCATGTCATTGGTCCCTCTACGCTTCGTCCGATTCTTCGGTGCATCGTCCTCTCTTGTGGCCTATTCCCCAATCGGCCAGTTGACTCCGCAACTCCAATATCCTTGGCGCAATACCTGCTCTTCTTGGCCCAATGCCTAAATCCACAGCCCGAAGCCTTCTGTCGATACGTCAACCGATCCACCGATCTGACATCCAATCTTTTGACATGTTCCTTCGGCCCAACATGATTTTTCCTGTTTTAATTGTCTCATCCTGATCGAAGCATCCTGCGTCACTCAAAACACAGATTAAAACATAAACATAATTAATTAGTTTCATCATCAAAATCCGAAATTCAACAATATCAACCGACATTATAAATATAAAATTATATTCATGATAATATCTAAGAAATTAATTGCATTAATCCAACTCCCGAGGTAGAAATTTCGAGACTTCAAGTAATTGGGATAGTTAGACCACTACACATAGTTTGGTAGAATTATTAAATTAGTATATCTCACCCAATAGAACGATTATTTTTAGTCATTAAAATGTCATTGGTTCTACTATAATCCTTTTTGGTGTCATATTTGTTGCGATGATTGATTCATTATTTTTGTGTTCATTTTAATGATTATAGGAAGAAGAAGAAGATAGAGGAGAGATAGAAAAAGGATGATTGGTAGGAGATAAGAAGAGGCATAGGAGAGAGATTATCAGAAGAAAAAGTATCGATCAAAAGTGAGAAGCAATTGCATAAGAAAAATTATTCTATTTTTTTTTATACTGACCTTAATTTTAAATTTGACATAAATATATTTTAAAATAAATAATTAAAAAACTTAATTTTATCTATACATATTGAATTCGATCGATTCATGTGAATTATCTAAAAATCGATCGAAGTCAATCGATTTATTTTAATTTTTAAATATAATCGAATCGCTCCGATTTAATTTTTGATTTTCTAGATCAAATTCTGATTTGATTATGATAACTATTATTAGACGAGTTATGATACGACATGAGACACGAAGTTAAGGACCTCCACTAACTCTTATTTTTTTTGTTCTCATCAAAGAGAGGGCAAAGGTTTTAATTCATGTCCATTGTTATGAGAGATTTTGATGGTGATTTCACTTATTTTTTCTAATTGATGTTATTGTATTGTATCATATTATATATATATCCCTTCAAATATTGTGGTTTACACATGCGCTAATGTTGTTAATACCCATAAAAAAAATTCATTCTATAACCAATTCTACTGTAGCTGATATTATTTTTCGAGCTAAAGATATATAAAACTAAAACATATTTGTAATTTTTTTATCATCCTAATGAATTATCAATTTACACACACACATATGTGTGTGTGTGTGAGAGAGAGAGAGAGAGAGAGAGAGGGAGAGATTATTTTATTTACTCCTCAAATTTAAATTCAATATGTATATTCCTGAAAAAATTGGAAGATATATCATTTGAGATAAATCATTATGTATATTTTGGGCCCAAGACATGTCACAGCCAAAGTTACACGTTAAGTCAGACGCCGAATCAGAATCTGTACCAAGACACTGTTCGGTAAGCCCACCACGTCAATCCAAGGCGCTGAACACGTTAAGTCAGAGTTCGTACCAAGACACTGTTCAGTAAGTCCACCATGCCAGCCCAAGACATTATACATGCCAAGTCAGAGCTCGTACCAAGGCATTGTCCGGTAAGTCTATCACTTCAACATGCATACGATCGACACTTGTACAAGACTATAAAAACCTACCAGCATTGAGGAAATAGGGGATTGGGATTGACCATTGACTTGATTGTCGAATGGACCAAAGTTGGAAAACATCTGACGATGGTCTTTTCTTTTGCAGGAAACCCCCCCCCCCCCCACCACCTTCCAAACAGAGGAAACGCTAGTCAAGCTCCCGGAATCAACGTCCAAACCGGTGATCGATCGATCTCAAGAGCCAGCCGAGCCCATTGGAGACTCCCGACATTGTCCCGTGGATCAGGCTGTACTGACTCATCAACCATGACACTTCAGTTCATCAACAATACCGTTGAAGCTTAAATTGATTAAAAAAAAAAGGCATATGAATGCATTCTGAAAAAAAAAGGCTTATGAATGCATTCTGAAACTTTTTTTTTCTCATTTCCTAATTATTCTTTTCCCCAACACACACACACACACACACACACACACACACACACACACACACACACACACACACATATATATATATATATATATATATATATATATATATATATATATATATATATATATATATATACCTTTTAATCAATTTATTCTATTTTAAATTAATAAGAGTTCTAAATGTAATGTCCAATCAATGTTGATATGATGGTGACATACAAGATATCAAGGAATATTTTCTTATTCAAGTACTTAATCTTATTTAATCTAAATACGATTATTGAATTGATGTGTGGCCATCACTCATCAAACTCAAACTAAATAATTTGAATTCTTTAAGATATTAATTTGATTAGATGTTTTACCAGACATGCCAGCAGTTATTGTAGAAAATAGATTGGAATAGAATAGAAAACGAGCTCTCTCTCCACCGATCAATGACTACTTCCATATTGCATCCATCTTTGTTAGCCAAAGCCTTCATACGAGTCCAAATCTAAGAGTCTAATCAAATGGACCTCCATGTTTGTAGGAAGGAACATGCACAACAATTTTGAATGAGCCTTACTCCTACTAATAATTAGTGGATCCCAACATCCAATTAATAACTTGTGCGTTTAAGAGGAGCCTTACTCCTACTAGAATTAGGAATCAATTCTATGTTCCTCCTTGTGGCAACCATATGATGAAGCTATCAAGATTGTGCTTATGTTGATCATGCAAATAAGAGGATGTTGTCACTTGTTTTGGAGAGAAGTTCTTGTGATTCCTAATCACTACTTCTTGTATCTACACGCTTGAGAAAGATCTTAACAATAGCATTGGATTATGTGATGATGGTGTTCAAAAATGAGAGGAAAAAAAAAAGTTGGTCAGCACAAACTATAACATGAAATAATAGTGATACAATTTTTAGACAAAGAATCATTATGCCACCAACATAAGGCTTTCGAATTCAAGAGACAATAAATTTCGATCAAACATCTTTGCAAATCAACTACAAAGAAGTGTGTTTCGTGAAACATATCACAAAAGTTGAACCATAATTAGCGTTTATTTAAGTATCTTCTTCTAGAGAATATATTCTCGACTTCACAGTCCAACACCACAAGCTCAAGAAGCTAATCCATAAATTACCTAATTAGCTTCTATATATTGGGTTCTTCATTTATTCCGATTAAACAATCTTGTAGTGCTTATGCCGATTGTTCTTTTTCTCTAGTAAGATGAGAGTTGCAAAGCTCATAATAAACCATCTGTACTAATGCTTAATCAGGCTTTCTTGTAATAAAAAAGTTGATCCTCATAATAGATTGACTTTTCCAAACACATTTACTTTCAAGTTTGATCCAAATACTGAGAAATAAAATGATTTGGTGCCACTTCATATCCCATCAAATGCCTCATCCACCTGACACATTAGTCTAGTTTGACAAATCAGCATGAATGATCAATAATTTATTAGACTATAATTATTATTAACACTTGAAACATTGATTTCGATACTTAGAAAGATCGAAAACTCACATCCATATCATCACAATCTGTATATTTGAAATAGAATTACTAAAAATATCCAAGGATTTTTCAAAATCTATTAATAGACCTAAACTTTTAGATAAAATGTCAGTATATTAGAGTGAAAGATCTCATGATCATTACAACACATAGGCCTTAGTTGGCACAGAACAAAGAAGCATGACATAGAAGTTAATCTCTACAAGTAATTCATGAACTTGTTTACATGCAAGGACTAGTAGAGAAATCCATGTGGTTTGCTTGTTTTGACATAGAAGGAAGGAAAAGCAGTGAAGAATAATTTAGGCTTAGCACATTTGTTCAACCTGTCTTTTATCACTTGCATCACACCATCTAATTCTTGGGCTTATGTTGCTAGAAGACATGCACATACAACACTAGCTGATGAATTTTGGGTACAAACGTTTACATTGCATTCACTTGCCTTGGCTTCACAAGAGAATGGAATGCATGTCATTGCTCTTTGATGAAAGGAAACATGATGTGAAATGAGTTGACCTCATTGAATTGGAATCTTGGCTTTGGGGATAGGGAAGTGGACTTGTCAAGATGCCTCATGAGATCCAAATCATGACTGCATTGAAGTACCAAAAGGAGGGACATCTGAGTCCCTCAACTCCATTTCAGAGAAGACCCCTTCTCACACCTTGTCTGAGGTCTCCTGCTGCCTTTCTCCCATGTCAAATTGGATGATGCTTGTTGTCATAACAAAACGACCCAATAAAGATAGATTCCAAACATAAAGCCACTATATCTTGTCCCATAAAGAATCTAACATAGGAAGTATTAAGGGGTTGATGGGGGGCCTACTTGGCCTGCCACTCCCATAATAAGTCATATTCTCTTTGTTAGGGTCTACATAGCAGCTAAGGAATAATACAATCTTGAGGATGCTATGTAGGTAACTCATCCTACACTTGAAGTGGTCACCCTTAATTGTGTTCCTTTCATGATTGAAAGTAAAACACTTGATGAATTTGGCATAAGATAATAGGTACTCTTATCAAGAGCCTACTTTTCTAGAAGTATGAGGTATCATCCAAAAATCAAAGTTTGATAGAGGAAAGAGGAAGGAAAGGATGGAAAAGCATTTGATAGGAATAAAAACAAACTTTCATCTCTTTCCTGTCTTATCCAACTTATTTGGACTTACCATTATACCTATTGAGGAAAGCAGATAATCACATATTTGCTACACATTTTATAGCTCTAATGTTATCGAATTTTGACTCGAGTCCAATCCTTGGCCAAAATGCTAGAATTTTGCTTGGCAACATGGTTGATATGGAAATCTTGATGTGGTTAGCAACTTTCATGTTTGATATGTTATTTGCAGACAAATATTCTTGCTTTTGTACATAAAATCGAAGTACTAACTTTCTAAAATATAGATACAAACACTTGAAAGAAAAGACATCAACTTCATTGTTCTTTCGCTAGGATCGAAATAATTCAATGAATTCAAAAGCATTTCATTGTTTGCAATGCCACATAAAATTGTAGGTTAATTAAGGGTTCAAAATAGATGTCAAGGCATTTTCAGGTTTTCGCAAACTATTTCAAACCAATTCGGTAGACCATCCAAAGATTGATGGAGCTAAACAAAGAACAGTTTGTGACTGAAATAATGGTTTTCTTTGTTTTTTTTAGAGATTATGACTCTGGAAATAAAGAGGTTTTTTTCGCAAGTTTCATGTTTAGGTTTGGATTCCAAATTTCTATCGGACTTATTTTTCTTTTATGTACAAAGAGTGTTTATGTATTTGATCTTATAAGTTTTCATATAACATATACATCCTCTAAACATTAATGTTCTTCATTAACCATCCATACAAAAAAAAGCTCTTTTTTTTTTTTTTTACTTTCAGCTTTGATTTGTATCAACTACGTATATATTTTTTTTTGCAAGGATATACATCTAAATTCAGTTGTATAGAGATTACCAATTTCACTAACTTTGGAGGGAATATATGTGTAATTTTGCCGATAGAACTGATACTTTATGCCTAATTAGAATTTCTTCATATTTTTAGTTTATTTTAAGAATTTCTCATATGTATGAATGCCTTCGATTTGAATTAGTGCACAGCTTTAATCGATTGAGCTAAGCTGTCAAACCTAACATTAGTGAATCACCATAATTTGTATAACCAGAAAATGGGCAAAAATCTAAACTTAAGCCTCTCTCTCTCTCTCTCTCTCTCTCTCTCTCTCTCTCTCTCTCTCTCTCTCTCTCTCTCCATACTTGTATGATCCTATTTATAATTAACTTGATCAAAAGTTTTATCATGATTATTTTATAAGTTCATCCTAGCATGTTAAATGCATTGTAGCAAAGATCACAAAACATCTTGTAAAGATCATATATGCTTTAGGAGATGCAACATAATATTTATAATTGCATTGTGGTAAAAGGCTTTGTTATATAGTCAAAATGTATAAAGTGGTACCTCTCTAGCTAGTATAAATTTCATGCTATGCATCATTTAATTTGCGTTGTATGATCATGTATTTTCTTCGATGTCATCAAATGTTGTAGTAGCATATACTATGTTGACAGTCGTGCATCATGGAAATCATTTCTGGTTTGAGAGCTCACAACGGTGCAAGTCATGCATCATGAATATAATTGCTAATGTTTTATTCACATATTTGATTTCTCTATAGTGCTCCATACTCATTGGAATAGTATGTCAGAGAGAAGAAGAGCATGAAGAGATATAGGAAGAGACAAACTACAAGGAGGCATCATGGAGCTGAAAGAAAGACCACTACAGAGGTATACTATTGTGGCTAAGATCACATAGTGCTTATAAAGCCATGTCCAACAGAAGACAGCTTTGAGACTCAAAAAGAAACCTAGAAAGAGAGAGAGAGAGAGAGAGAGAGAGAGAGAGAGAGAGAGAGGAAAAAAAAAAGGGAATTAGCTACACTTAAATTGATGGGAGAACAGTCATCAATAATGTTGTAGTGTTGTCATGCTCAATGCCACATTCATGCAAGACAAGGGATGTGTTGTTGATCCTGCTAGAATAATAGAAGGCTACAGTTGCTAAAAGTTTCAAGAAATCCTGCAATACTGCTTCACTGTGTGCAAAAGAGAATTGGCCTCCATCAAGTTCTTGGTGTGATGAGATATGTGAACAAAGGAAGACAAAGAGATTGACCTGCATCTCCTCCACCATTCACAGCTTACTTAGATTCTTGTTGTCTCCCTCTTCCATTCCCCCACATGCTGGTGCACCCCCATCAGCTAATAGACCAAAAAAGTACTAGAAACAATGGTGAAGAGGATGCAGCTGCACATGTCCCTTCTTCCTATTCCTCCAAAAACAACAAGAGCCTTTGCAAATGGATACAACAGTATCATCGCTTACTGAACTCCATTGCTTCTGTGCATTCTGACTCACACACACACACACTCTCTCTCTCTCTCTCTTGGAGAATGATGTGACCGATGTGTTGTAGATAGTAACCAGAGAGAAGTAGGTGGTCTTTCAGATCTTACATAGCTGTAGTCATGGGAAGCCATGGGAGGGATACAAGGATGATGGGCTGCTTTCGTCCCCACCATTATCATCCATCTTGCATCCGAATTGCTCTGCCATGCCAAGATTCAGATACACCATTCTTGAATCCAGGCTGAGGTTGATCATGCTCGAGCTCGAGGGAGTTGCGTTACAAGCACCTGTTTCCGGGTTCGTCCGTGGGTAGATGGCCGTGCTTGTTGGGTTGGTTCCGGCACCACAATTAGCGTCGTCGCGAGACATGACCAATGCAGCAGACTGGACTAGCTCGAGACACAGACGGAGCTTGTTGGGTTCGACGTGCGACAGCCCCGGCAGCGTACCCTTGAAGAGGAAGTCGGAGGTCATGGTGCGAAGTATGTCGAGCGGGGTGACGCCTTCCGTGGTGCGAATGTTGGGGTCGGCATGGTGGTCGAGGAGGACGGCCACCATGTCGGGGCACACCATCTCGGCAGCGATGTGGAGCGGCGTCTTCCCGGCGGCACCCGCCGGGCAATTGACGTCGGCCGCGCCGAGCTCGAGTAGAGCCTTGACGACCTCGCGGCTGCAGTTCTCGACGGCGTAGTGGAGCGCGAGCGAGTCATCGAGGTTCAGCCCCTCCCCCATGACCATCAGCTTGACCAGTTCGACGTCGGAGGAGTCGAGCGCGCGACGCATGCGGCGGATCTTCTGGTGGTGGTCCTCGAGGTCAGCAGATGAGATGGCGACGTCGATCGGGTGGGTGTGGTGGTGGCACGCGAGGAAGGAGGGCCGGCGAGCGAGGGAGGACCTGAGACGAAGCTCTTCGATCCTGGCGACCACGTCGAACGGGAGGTGCTTCGCGAGCAACTCCGCCGGGAGGCCCGACTTGGCGACGAGGAGCGAGCAGGTGTTCCACAGCTGCTGCATATCCTGCTGCCACGCCGCCATCAGGACCCTCATCACGTCCTCGATCGACGCCTTCTCCACCATGCTACCTAATTGCTTCTGCACCCATTGGC
The DNA here is from genome assembly GCA_004837865.1 of Musa balbisiana. Taxonomy (NCBI): domain Eukaryota; kingdom Viridiplantae; phylum Streptophyta; class Magnoliopsida; order Zingiberales; family Musaceae; genus Musa; species Musa balbisiana. The sequence continues at coordinate 36,273,874 of CM017195.1, read as the reverse complement.
AGCAAGGATGAACAACACACAGTAGGACATGACTTTGCTACAGATAACAAACTAGAAGGACTTCTCCCGGTTGAATCCTTGCATAAAATATAGGAAGAGGAAGACAGAGAGTTCCTTCTTAGGGAGCGATGCAGCTGGTGATTGCGTTGGGAGTCAGCAAAAGCGCACCCAGTTCAAGGAATAGGGAATGATGAAGAGGAGGAGGATCTATCGAGGGAGGGAAAAGCCTAACTTAGAGATGCCTATGGTGATAGAAAGATGGTCAGATTAGTGAAAGAGACCCGCTCATAGAAGTTGCTGTAGAGGTACCTTACGTACAGTGAAAAGAAGCAGGAGAAATTTTGGAGAAGAAGAAGAAGAAGAAGAAGAAGAAGAAGAAGAAGAAGAAACGTAATAGTAGACAGAGACGTCCAAACAAAGAGGATTGCCGCTTGCTTCACTGTGAACGACACTAGCAGTAGCTATCTGATCCCCAAGAATTGGGAGAAGGAAGGATTGGCCGAGCTATATAGGTATGCGTTTGAGAGGAGACCTCGGTGATCTGCTCCAGCTGCTTCACGCCGAAGGAGCGAGCGGCGGCCAGGGTGTCGAGGGCGAGGTCGACCGCGGCGGTGCAGTGGGTGTGCCAGCAGCCTCGCTCGCCGCAGCCGGGGCGGAGCTCGTGCTTCTGCGGCACCACGGCCGTCTGCCCGCTGTACAGGAACTGCAGGATCAGCAGGAACACCTCGTAGGTGACCGAATTCACCGGAATGACGGCGGCCCCCCCAGGCCTCCTCGGCGAAGAGGGGTCAGAGCCACAGAAGAACCTGCGGAAGAAGAGGCTGCGGGCCGCGAGGACGCAGCGGTGGGCGTGGACGAGGCGGCCCTCGACGCTGAAGGTGACGTCGCTGAAGGCCTGGCCATTGATGAGGAGGTTGAGGTAGTCTAAGGAGAGGGACTTGAGGGTCTCCTCCATGATCACCACCTCCCTTCCCTCCTGCACTCTTCCTCTTCGGTGTCTGCCGATCTCTCCTTTCTGTAGATTAAGGTTCAGAAACATTCCATGATGGTTGTGGCAGAGAAAATACTCAGGGAAGAAGAGAGAAGAGGTGTGAAAGAAGCAGGGAGTCTTCAACTTCTGGCTCAAGCTGTTCTTCCTATCTGCATACCTGTGTGCTTGTGATGGCTTGAGTTGTTCTTGTCTTGGGGAGAGAGAGAGAGAGAGAGAGAGAGAGAGAGAGAGAGGGTGGGAAGGAATTACTTGTGGTGTGCCTATGTGTGACAGAAAGATAGAGCAATTTGGATGGTTGTGCTTGGCGGCTGAGGGATATAAATAATTGAGGTGGTAAGAAGAGGAAACCGGATGTAGATATGTTCTCAGAAGGGAAATGCACCTCCTCGCCATGAGATGGCTGCCAAAGTAGCTCGTTTTACTATATTCCATCTTCTCCCCACGCAACATGTTACTCACATACCTCACAATAAACATATCCTCTACTTGGAAGATATATCAAATCGATTAGGGGCAGTCATCTCCTAAAACTGCGTCCCACAGTGAGTTAGTGATTCATCCTCAGATGCTCGACGGGGAAGCTTTATATTGACAGGTCCACATCGAGCATGTGGACCATGAAACCTACGGTTCAGGGGAGCTCCAAAGACTCCCCACCTCTAACTCTGGAATGCCCCCTTCCTTCGTTGAAATTTCCTCTCTCGCTCTCTCTCCCATGTGATGGTCTATGTTGGGTGTCTGTAAATTACACCTTTCCGAAGACCAGTCTACATCCTTTTGATCTTATCTCAACACTGAACTCCGTCAGCAGCAGCCGCTAAGGCGGGTTAGTAGAGAGAGAAAGAGGAGGTGGAGGAGGAGGAAATGAAAAGACTGGGCATCGTGCTTGGCGTCAGGGCCGGCCGGTCTTTAATTTCAACTGGAGTTATGGGGAGACGTGCAGGGCGGGGACAGCGGCCATAACCACGCCATGCACGCCTTGACCGAAGCCTCGCCGGAGGCAAGCAAGAGCGTCGCGCGTGCCGATTGCAGGAAGACTACTTGATGATGCATGGAGCAAGCTCGTGCGCCAGGTAGCGAGCAGAAAACAGAGAGAGAGAGAGAGAGAGAGAGAGAGAGGAAGATGGGTGTGATTGACGCATCGCTGACAGTCTTATGATTTGAGGAGGAGTGGAGGAAGCGACATTTGACCGGTCATTCTCGACTCATCACCATCTCGCTGCTCTCGCATCCCTCGTGCCTCTGCTTCTGCTACTGCTACGTTCACCTTCTTTCCTCTGTCGCCCACCACGTACGTACGAAGGCTCCTCGTCTAACATCGAGAGAGAGAGAGAGATGCACGTGTGTGAGTCCCACGACCGGGAAGAGCTGCACGTGTAAACCTCAGCTTTTACCTCACCTTACAGATCTCTGTTCCAATCTCCTTTCCTTTAGGGCTCCTCTGTCCTCTTTTCTTCTTCTCATCCCAATTCTCATCCTCATTACTCTTTACCTTCACTTGCAGTGTCCATCTATCTATCTATCTATCTATCTATCAATTGTCATGGACTTCATTCATCCACAAAGGAGGTTAGCATACACAGTCACATAAGGATCAGTAAAAGCAAAATTTATGATTGAGACTATAAAACACACACATGAACTCTTTCCAGCACATACAATTCATCTTATTGTGGTGATCATCCACAAAAAACAATTTGACACATGCTTCAGTTGGGATTGATTGACTTCCCTGATGGTAGTTGATGGTCACTGAGTGGACCACTTTGATGATGATGATTACATCTTTTTGTGAGAGCCAAATCAACTTTGCATACTGTTCCAAAGGTAGATCATGCAGGAAAAGCTTACCAATCATGAGCTTATTCTCTGTAATTGCATAAATTTTAAGTTATTCTAATTTTTTTTTACATGATTATTCAGAGTGGCAGTACTTTAGAGTTTAGTTTAGTTTAGTTAATTAGCAAATATTTCAGAAGTTGTAAGTTTGAGATTAAAAAAAAGAAACCCAAAGATGTGTCTAAACTTTCCAAGTCAAATTATTATTACTTTTAAGAAATATTGGGCCTATTTCTGAATCCAAATATAACTTTGCTTGATCTGACACATGCCAGAAGTTGATCCAAACCTACTTACTTAAATGCATCCTTTTGCATATGCATTACACATGCTAAGTTCTATTTGATTCAGAACAATTCATGACATATAACTTACTCACAGTATAGTGGCTAATGCTGCACCTAAAGAAATAGACTGCCAAAATGGGAGTTGATATTGAATCTGTGGACAAGAAAAGCTGTATGCTAAGAAAAATGCCAACCATTTAAACTTGACAGGTAAGAAATCATGCATCATCTGTGAATTAAATGTACTATGCAAGGGTATAGTAGAAGCACAGACTCATGTAACCATCTCAGCACATGCTCTCACTATTGAAGCACAAGAAACTGTCCCCTATGCAGCCAATCATCATTCAAGTTAATGGATGGCAAGCATATGAAACATAACATAAGAGTATTGCATATGTTGTGGGCATCCATCCAGCAAGCACACTAAAACTGCATAGTTAATACAGTAGATAGCAAAAGGAGAAAGATGTACAATTAAGCAGTCAGTCAGTCCCTTCTTCCATTATTCCAAACACTGTAACAGTTAAATGTGATACATAGAGAGTGGGACAAAATGGAGTAACTCAATAAATGCATGCTCTCTCAGGCATATGTAGACACTACACCAAACCCTAACCTTTACTGGAATGATTTGTTGCTTTACAACACTCAAATCTCCTTCTATCTCAGTAGATCTTAATGATGTTGTTCTGGAATAGTCATCAGCTGAATCTGAGGAGGGAATATTATGATTAGAAATGAGACATTAGGTTACAAGTCTTGTCCAAGAAAAAATATTCAAGGAGGAGGTGTCATAGCTAAAATTAATGTTGTCCACTACCTACCTTGCACATCTATAAATGGATGAGACACCATAGTACCTACAGCTTTTCTTTTTGAGACACCATATCAAGCAAAAATATAATGCAGAATTTATGGGTTTTTTACTCCAACATAACTTTAAAGGAATGGTGGTATCAAAGATTGATTTTTCTTCACCACCAGAGTGATTATACTAGTGGTGATAACTGATGGCATCTGATGGCATCACTCAAAACTCTAATACTGGCAATGGTGGCACTAATAATTATAATTCTTATCTAATTCTGTCCACACATATTGTAGCGTTACTCCAACTACAAAACATCAATCAGAAAAATAGATCAATGATTCGAGATTATATTTATTTTTTAATAGTATGATTTTATCGTTCACATGCAAGATATGTGAAGGTATAAAGACTTTCGAGTTAGAACGAATTTGATAATTATTCCTCTACATTTTATTATATTTATTATTATTATTTTTATATTTTTCTAGTCTTTGTCATAAAATAAAAATAAAAATTCATTTCTTCTCCTCCTACGTTAATTCGGTATCAAAGTTTTTGGTTTACTCATAATATTCTATCATCAAAGTCGATCAATATCTTAATTATATGAACTCCGGATAAGTTTATATACGTATACGGAGCCAATTAATCTATCTTTTATTAAGTAAAATTAAATAATATTAATATATTTTTAATATGTAATAAATTATCATATATCAATATCTACTAAGGAGAAAAAGGAGTAAAGATGACAGAAATCAAGTTAGATTTAATTTGAATCTTCAAAATGGAAATAAGAGATATTACCTTTTAAAAAATATAAAAAAAATCATATATTTGATTTGATATAATTATAATTATAATTTATTTCTATATTTTTCTTCTTATTCTTGTACTTGAGCTATAAAACAAGATAGATGAATATTACCTTTTCTATAAAAAAATAATATATATATATATATATATATTTGATTGATATAATTATAATTTAATTTAATTTTTATTTTATTTTTCATCTTATTCTTGTACTTGAGTTTATAAAACAAGATGGATGAACCTATAATTATGTTTTTTTATTCTCCTACTTGAGCCTATAAAATAAGAACGATAGTTTGTGAGTGATGTAAGGTCACATTTATTTTTTAGTGACATGATTTGATTCGAAAATGTCATGCCCGAGTTTGCTCCTTGAGCTATAACTTCATTTATTTTTATATTATATTTTAGTTGTTATTATTCTCTTCCCATCTTTCTTTTCTAGTTGGCATTAGAAAAAGATGCACCACTTCTGGATCCAACCTACCACAAGTCCTCCATGTCACATCTCCAAAACTTGCTTCCTAGGAGGATCATATATCAGTTCATAACTATTTCCAAGCTGTAAACAAGATTAACTGGATGAGAAGTTCATGGTGGAGGTCTCCTCATTGAAGTCTTGTTTGCATGAACACTCATCAGTCTCAAAGCCACCTTTATTACCCACGGAGGCATGCAAAGCACACACAGACTCGGGAGCAGTGGGTGCACAGCATTCGGGCATGTCATCTCAGGGGCACTTGGGACCGCCTCTCTTCGTCTTCCAGTTGTTGTAGCAGGGGCAGAACTGCTTGTTGCCATACGTCCCGGGCGGCACGCAGAGGCACTTGGCGCAGCACTTCTGGCAGAAGAACATGCAGGGCTTCTTGTAGGCGGTGGCGGAGCACCGACCGGCGCAGCGGCCCGAGCATTCTGCGGCATTAGTGACAGAAATGACTTGGCATTGCAAGTAAGCTGAAGCTGGCATCAAGAAGGGGAGACTCTTCCGTACCTTGAGGTTGGAGGCTCCCTGGTGTGGCTCCATACTGCAATCAGTTCAAGGCTGTCCAAGTTTAGTATGCACCCATCCACTAGAACAACAGCAGTGGCAGTGATTGGACCATAGATTAACAGAAATGTTTGGCTTTACCGTGGGGAATTTGATCGGCTGAGGAGTTGGGCCGAGAGGATTTCCCGGTTGGGCAGTGGGAGCCAGAGAAATCCTAGCCTGCACCACCAATAAGAACCTGCGCGTCACCACCTTTAAATTGCTGCAGCTATGTTTCAAGTGTCAAGCAACTTCTTTGAGTGACAGGTTAATCATGTCAATGGTGTTTCGTTTTTGATCCTTAGCAGACCCAAAAGATTCACTGTCATGTTTTCATGTTGAACCTACCATTACAGTATCCACCAAAACAATCATAAACCTAAAATGTGTGTATGTGTGTGTATGTGAGAGAGAGAGAGAGAGAGAGAGGAGAGAGAGAGAGAGAGAGAGGGAAAGACCTGGGCTTGAACGACCAAAAAATGCAGCACCACCATGCACAGAAGAATAGAATGGCCACTCTGTTTTCCACTGTCATGGCTACAAGCTAGTAGAGATGACAAGGGAAAGTGATAAGGTAGCCTCCTCCTTCAGGTTGCAGGAGTTGGAAGTTGGGGCTGGCTTATATAGGCTGTTGGACCTGGCTGTATATATATAATTAACAAGCAGAGACAATCAAATTTGAGATGATCGAGTTAAATGTGTTTTTGTCTTGTGGCCATCATGGCAGTCGGTCCCTATTCCCATGTGAAATGCAAATTGTGGCCACAATTCCAAATCTGCTGTAATTAAGTCCTTCATATGATGAAGTGTGCCAGGCCAAGGTTTAGTATCTTCCTGGCTTGTATCAGAACTCCAGTTCACAGACCATCTGCATCAAACAAGTGAGGAATCAATGTATGTCAAACACAGAGAGAGAGAGAGAGTAACTGCTCTCCGGTTTAGAATGAGACACAATTCATCATCAGTTACTCAGGAAAACCCAAACCGAAGACAAAAAGACAAGTGGTACTTCAGAACACTCCAAGAGATCACCAGCCACATGGTCTCATCGTCCATGTGGAGCAGCAGCAGCCGGAGCAAGTGGGGGAAGCCCTCACATGAAAGCTTCACATGCCTCCAATCTACACTCCATAGCTTTCCTCCCTTGTACATGACCTGTGAAAACATGTAAGCAGAGGACATGCACACTCTCTGTCTCAAATCCTCTCGTGAACCTTGGAATCTTCCTCTGCTTGGGAAGATGCTGCTCGTGTCCCCTTCCTCTCGCCATATGGAGGTTTTTGGTACTTGAATCCCAAGGTGAAGTGAATGGGGAAGCCATTAGGGTTAGGGTGGAGTGGGGAGGAGGGAGTACAGCACAGAGTTTGGAGCCACATACAGTACCATGTTTTGTCGACGGGCGTTGTTTGTAGCGGCTCGTGACCATGTTTTGTTTTGGAGGGTGTTGGTTGCGATCGTTGCTTCTCCCCTGTATGACTACAAGCCAAAACTTGTGCAAACCGAGCAAGCTAGCAAATGGGGTTGCCCACAACCCCATTGCTTAGACTCATCATCAACCACTATATCCTATCAAGATTGATCAATTGCAACAACAATAAGAATCAACGTTGTGCTTTAATTTTGAATCATGATGCCAATTAGTGAACATTCTTGAATCATGATGCCTCCAGCATCGATATAGTCACTATGAATTAGTGATGCCAATTAGTATTTCAACATCCATGGCTAAACTTAAATTTAGAGAGATAAATATGGAAAACTTTGTTTAGAAGAATATATAGATTTTATTTGGAATGTGACCAGATACAAATCCATAACTGAGCAGGATACCTAATCTGTTATCAGGATAGAAGAATATATAGATTTTATTTGGAAATGTGACCAGATACAAATCCATAACTGAGCAGGATACCTAATCTGTTATCAGGATACCTATGTAGCATAGAAATTGCCAGATCAAAGACTTGGCATGTCAATTGCACTATGTCTAACAAGATACTTGCATTTAAGAATGTGGTCAAGGTAACATAATCCAAAGCTGACCTCAAAGAACCCATTCAGGACTCGGCCAAACACCCACTGTGGAAGAACATAATAGCAAATTATTCACACAATCAGAGACTGGTACAAAAAGCCTGCTTTAGAATGTATAAAATACCAAATTATTCCACCTTGAGAGCAATAAAGATCACAAAAGCACCTTCAAATAGATTCAAGGGGGAGTTAACAAAATTATGACATAACCATCAACATATATAAAGCTTGTACCTATGTGATGGAACTTAAATTTCCAAAGTAAATGGAGTCATCAAGACAAAAAACTTCCTGATGCAGGTCATACAAAAAAGTGAAGAGATCAATACACATTGCCATGGGCTGGCGTATCATTTTGCCTGGGGGTGCGAGGCAATGAAGTCTACAGCAACATTTATTGAGTCAATCTTGTCTGCTTCATTATCAGGAATCTCAAACCCAAATTCCTCCTCCATAGCCATCACAATCTCTACAGTGTCCAAACTGTCAAGACCAAGGTCCTTCTGAAAATGAGCATTTGGTGTGACCTACACAGACCAGTATACAAAAGAGATCGAGACAGGATTCCCAGTCAAAAAAGGCTGAAATTTATTAGAATCAATAGGAAACTAAATTTTATAGGTATGCCATCATCAGCAGTGGCATTGGAAGTATGATATAAGTTGCCAAAGGTGGCAACTCATGCACGATCAAGGCATTATGGCAGCATAGATCTCCATGAATGTCTGGGAAGACGAAGATTGTTGGAAAGTCATGCTAGATTGGTTTTGCTCCTATACCAAATTATTGGTAAGTGATGCCTCTAACAAACACTTCTCCAGTTACAAGTAGGAAAAAGAGCTTAAACATATTATCGACTAGGCTAATTTTATTGCAAAGGTCAAGAAGAAAACAACCAACGATAAGCCCTTAGGTTTACAACCCGATCATATATATATATATATATATATATATATATACAGGGTTTTGGTAGAAAATATTGTCAGACATCAAGAACTTTGATAATACATATACTACCTATAACTTATGTACACACATATTAAAACTCTATGACACTTACTAAAGTTTAAAAACAAGGACTATTTTGACCAATTAAATCAGCTATAAAAAGTAAAAATAAAAACCAATAAGCAGACGACAAAGACATTTTGTTAGAAAAATCTTTACCATTACTACTAGAAACTAGTGATGAAATTCAGTTAAGTCCTCTTCTTAACTAACCTTAATAGGAGGGAGAGTCTTGAGAAAGTTCTTTTACACTACCTTCCACCTACGATCGAGTTGCCTGTTCTCTTCCAAAGGTAAGTTGGACTCTTTATCTGTATTCAGAACCACGTAGGACGGTAGGAGTCTTCAACTACAGGTTTGTTCTACCAACCAAGTTAGATATTCTCATTTGACACTTGTTTGTTCTTGTTTTCTACTTAGTCAAGATGTTGAAAGGCTCTCTTACCTATCTAAGGCTGAACCATGCTTATTAGACCCAAACTTGGCTCCTTTTAATGGTATTGCACAAGCCCTCGTTACGCCCAGGGTGATGGAAGAGGATTTGGGCTCACGTCATAATTGATATAAAGCTTAGGTTTTGGTCAGTGCAAATTGATATAGAAGCTTCACTTTTTAGATGGTTTGGCAGCAGAAGGTTTAAGCACCATAAAATCTTATTCACGCCTAATAGTAACTCATCGAACCACAGAGAGGAAAGTCAATAAAAACATATGCTCATCATGTCTGAACGAGAACTTGCCAACTAAATCCTAGTGTCAATGAAGGGTGGGATACATGGGTGCTGCAATATAAGCCAATCGACAACGTAATTGACCAGGATAAAGATCGAGAAACTAAAGGATAAAGATGGAGAGATTAGAGCTCCCATCCTACACAAAGATAATGACAGCAGAATTAGGTCTTAAAATTGATTGCAGGAGACTTTATCGAAGAAGAATGATCAAAATGATCCTCGCACAATGCAATATTAGACATCAGGCTCACATGCATCGGTACAAACAACCATCCAATTCAAGCTCCAATTAACAATCAAACCAATAATAACGAAGATTACCATCAGCAGATACCCTAAATAGATGAACGGCGCAATAGAATTCGTCACCAGGGGATCTCATAGGCAGAAGACCTAAGGTAGAACATAGGATTCGAATCAAACATGGAAAGAAGAGGTATTTGATAGTGTACCTTAGAGGGGTCGACCTTCTGGAAATTCTTGACGACGGTGATGATCCGATCGGCGACCTCAGACTTGTCGAGGAAGGAGCCCATCACCTCGTTGGAGAATCGGCGGCGGAAAATATGAACGAACGAGAGGGCCACCGCCGGCGCTGCCGGGGATTCCACTCTCACCCTCAAGTGACTCAGGAGAGCGCATCGCACAGCCGCCATAGCCGCCATGGAGAGGACGAGAGAATGCTGCAATCTGGGGGTGACACAGCCGACTAGGGTTAATGACAATGATTTTACAGATACACCCTCGACATATGAAATATTTGCTCAGAGCGAACTCAACCGCGGTTAACCGTCACGATCTTGTGGTTAACCGCCACACGCTCTAACCAACCGAGTTGTTCCAGTTTCATGTTATATATGTTATATATTTTCTGAGTCAATTGAATTTTGGAGTCAACTCACCCGTTGAACTAATTGGCCGATTTAGGAGAAGAAGTTACCAGAATGCTGACCAGTTTTGGTTGCTTTTGGCATACGATGATCGTGGAGGAGAGGGGAAGGAAGAAGGGGAAAGAAGACCTCCGAGCCGTCATCTTGGAATCTGGGAGCAGCCAAACAGTAGGCGGATAGACTAAGCTCGTCTTGACTTTTGTCCGAGTCATGGATCTGAGAGAAGAGCGTCTCCGACAAAACCTTCACATAAGAGCGCAGGGGGCATGTTTGTGATCGACACAGGCAATTAGAGAGAGAAATGGCAACCAGAGGTGCTCTCTCCATCGATGGCTTTGCGTTGGTGGTTTCGGTCCTCGTGGCAGTTCCAACAGGTTCTCTCTCTCGTCTGTAGAAAAGGAAAGGAGAAAAGTATTTATCAGAAAATATATTACTTGATCAGAATGCAATTTTGATGGAATTGCTTGAATGAGTTTTTGTCTGCTTCCAAACCTTACTCCATGTCCGCTCTGTATGACCATCTTCTTCTACATCAGATACCAATCTTCCAGTCAACTCCACTTCAGGAGAGCAATCAATCGGTGTCTGCTATGGGATGCTTGGAGACAACCTCCCTCCGCCCAGCGAGGTGGTAAGTCTCTACAGATCAAACAACATCGGGAGGATGAGGCTTTACAGTCCAAACCAAGCTGCTCTGCAAGCTCTCAGGAACTCCAACATCCAGGTCCTCATGGACGTTCCCAAAGAAGACCTCCAATCGCTGGCCTCCGATCCTTCTACGGCAAGTGATTGGGTCCAGAGCAACGTAGTCGCCAACTGGCCCAGCGTCACCTTCCGATACATAGCAGTGGGGAACGAGGTGATCCCCGGAGATCTGGCACGCTATGTCCGTCCTGCCATGCGCAACATCCAGAGCGCACTCTCCTCGGCTGGCCTGCAGGACCAGATCAAAGTCTCGACCGCAGTCAGCACAGGTGTCCTTGGATCATCTTATCCTCCCTCCGCCGGCGCCTTCTCTTCTGCTGCGAAGACATACCTGAGTCCCATACTGCAGTTCCTGGCGAGCAATGCAGCTCCACTCTTCGTCAACGTGTATCCTTACTTCACCTACGCAGATAACCCGAGCGAGGTCTCACTTTCCTATGCCTTGTTCACTGCCCCCGGTGTTGTAGTGCAGGACGGGCAGTTCGGCTACCGGAACCTCTTCGATGCGATCGTCGACGCAGTCCGTGCGGCTATAGAGGTGGAAGGGTCGGATGTGGAGATCGTCGTGTCTGAGAGCGGCTGGCCGTCGGCAGGTGGAACTGCAGCATCTGTCAGTAATGCGAAGACGTACAACCAGAATTTGATCAGGCATGTTGGAGGAGGAACGCCGAGGAGATCGGGAAGGGCGATAGAGACTTACATATATGAGATGTTTGATGAGAACCAGAAAGCTTCAGGGATTGAACAGAAGTTTGGCATGTTTCATCCCAATAAGCAACCTGTTTACCCTATTAGCTTCAGCTAAATCTATGCCGAGGTTGATGAAGGTGTTCCTGTACATCGACAAACTAGCAAGGCAGAATGAAGGGAGAATTCCGGTTTTGGAGAAAGCTAAACAATAAATGTTCATCATTGACAACATTACTTGCAATCTCATTGTTTCATGCAAGAATTAGGTTCCAACAATATATTGCTCATATTCTCCTTTCCAAATTTGACTTCCTGTCTCTGGCTTTCAACTTAGCACAACCAGCTACACCTATAATACAGAAAAAACACATTGGCCACAAGGAGGAGCAGAAACCAGTTTAAGCTTGTGTGATTGGTAGCTATCTCTCATTTTCCCCAAGAGTTTTGAACAAGAACAAGGAGAATATAGTGAAGCTTGTTTCTGAGAATTGTTACCACTTTCCAAATAGCTACATCCATGCAGTTCAAGAAGAGAAAGCAGACTGTATCTCAGTTGTTATTTTATCAGACTCATTAAATTCTCTATACATAATGAGGGTTTTTCATAGGACCCAAGTGAAACCTATGTAGTGAGTTCAGATTTGCTCTACTGCTGGTGCAGGTGACTCTATTGGTGCATAACATCCTCTAGAATCTCTGACAAGATAACAAATAAGGCACCTCCAGTGACAATGATTAGTGTAGATCTGCCTCAAGGTACCAGAGGGGGAGTAATTGGGGTTAGAGATGACTTTGAGTATCTCTCCAACCAAGACATTGCAGCAGGAAGCACTCCAAAGAGCACCAGAACTGGATGTAGAACAGACACTTGAAGCAGTATCTTCATTATGAATAATGCATGAGTGAATGAATAATTAATGCTTTAGAAACCTTGTCAACATCTAAAAATGCATGAACATAGACCACTGTCAAAATCCTGAAGTAAATGTAGTTTCCAGGAAGTGGCAGAAAGAAATGGCAGTTGTTTATTATGATGACAGCTCTTGACAAGTAATATGTGTAATATATCTGTGATCTCTCTAACAAAATCATGCTACCCAATTTATGACTAAATAAAGAATGGATGAAGGTCATAGTATCTACTTACAGTTGGAAACAAAAAAATGAGAACACCTCAACAATCGGCAGTACAACATCATTTGAAGTTAAAATTGTTTTCAGTCTCATACTTATTTTTGTAATACTCAGACATAGTGATTGTAGAATAATAAGGGGAGCTTACTCCAACTATTCCATTTTCAGAATGTAGCTGCTGCAGTGGGTCGGTGAGGGCACCAGTTGTATCTAGATTTGGAATGGTCCCAAGAATTACAGCATCCCAAATAAGAAACAGAACAAGGGGAACAGCTGTGCCAAGAACAACTGCAGTCCTGTCATATCAAAGCCTCCTGGATAATATCATATTAACAAAATCATCATGAGAAGTATAAAATACCGAGAAGCAGTTTCATTTTTCTTGCCAGATTAGTAGATCTTCTTAGACATCAAATTATTTTCTCTACTTCCTTTTAATTTGACAGAGAAAATGTTGTATCCTCATCTCTTATAACAATAAAAAACTTAGAAGAAAGAAGTCTACTTCAGATAGGTATTTGTATTTCTACGTATAAGTAAAAGCAAAAGTAAGTATGCCAGTAGACAATGCAGGAAAATGGAACTACATTCTGAAATAAACAAAAAAAAAGTCAGTTTTAGTCATGTCCAGTGTGTAAGGACATATGACTAGTTCGGATTTACCTGATAAACAAAAGAAAGTGCAATTATAGGTAGGTATGCTTTGTGGGATTACCTCACAATGGGACTGAAGAAGAGATGCGACTCCCGACATAAATCATAGCCCAATTAATACTGAGCTATATTAGTCCTGACTTTTGAATGATAAGCTTGCTAGCATAGTTTAAATGGTTGTGATAAAAGTTAACCACTCAAACAGTTCACTATGCTATACTACATTACTTTTGTTCGCATATACAATCATGACATGACATGAAACTTAAGGCTGAATTGAAAGCGAAGGGAAAAAGCGAAAAATGTATTTAAGATGGTATAATGTTCGCATAGCCTTACACTTTCAATGTATTTAAGTTTGGTATTTTACATGAGCCATTACCCTATCCCTATTTTATGTGCTTTGTGTTCTTCCTAGTTCACTTATCCTCATGGCACCTCTTACATAAAGGATTGGTCAATCCTCTGAATGTCAATCTCGGATGCACACTCCTCTGAGCAACTCATTTCGTTACGTCTCAATGCCTGTTTTCCTCAAACGGTCATGCATATTGGCTATCCTCCATGTAGCTTCGCTAAGTTCCCTAAGTTTGAATGTCAAGTGTTTCTAAGTGTGCTTGTCTTGCTTTGATACCATCTATCATGGATATAGTTGGTTTTATGTAAGTCGTGCGGTACCCTTACATGTTCGTCTGTAAAGGGTCAACCTCTTTGAAATATCTTATAATCACTTAAGGACTTGCAAAAGAGAAGATGTGTTAGAGGAAGCATTTAACATGAGATCCAACAAATAACTATTTCAGCAAACACTTGATAGGTAATGTAAATTATAAACATAAATTTTGAAAGCTCTAGGTCTAAGGTGGTCTCTACAAGTGTCCATATGACACTATTATGGAATAAGATGACAAACCAATCCTATACACTACCATAATGGCCCATCTAGTTATGTGCCACTTGTTGAAATATCTAGGGGCAATATCATATGTGCAATGGAAAAATAAAATAAAATCCCAAATTTCTACAAAACGGTTTCATCCTCATGCGAAGATTGATGCGTAAAAATCACAAAATTGAAAATCGCACGTATATGAGAGATGTGTTTTACCTATGGAGATCATATATCCCTAAAATCCTATAAATCTCTGGAGGATGAAAGATGTCAACTGTCCTCCTCTCTAGCGGTGATCAACACGATATGAGCTGCGAAGACGCTCTTCAAATCGCTGCCCAAATCTCCACATGCTCCAAATATGGGTTGTTGGCTAAGGAGGAGAAGGGAAGAAGAGAATGGTAGGTGGCACCCAAAAAGACTTAGTCTATGACCCTTTGGTTTTCTCTTATTTATAAAGGTCTCCCGTTAACTTAACCCTAATGAATCCTGCCCTATTGGATATTGAATGTTCATCCAACTATTCAAGCCTCTTATATTAGTGGATCTCTACCTAATAATCTCTTATTGATTTTTATTGGATCTCATCTATATGATCTAATAATTTAGGAGTTTATTAGATATCCAATAAGATAGGGGCTCTAGTAGATATCCCATATATGAACCTCTACTCGTCGCAACACCTACCATATATGTGTAACCCTTTAGGCCCAATATCAAACTGGCCATGAGTTATATCTGTCAGAACTCCTTCTAGCTTAGTGAATTATTATCTCCAATAATAATTCACTCGACTCATCGACTACGGATGTATTATGCTACTATGTCATAGTCCTCAAACGATACAAGAAAATCCAATCGTTTGGACCTATCTATCCTTAGTTACCGTATACATTTAGCTCCTCATCCATCTAATATCCTAATGACTACATACTAGATATAATATTGTCAGGCTCATATGGTTTCTACTTAAGTCTCGTTTTAATTGGATTTTCTTAGAGAACTCTTTCTCTCTCAATCTAAATGACCCTAACTAGAGATTTGTTTGAGCAAGAATACATTAGATATTCCCCTCATGATACTGAGAGTGGATGATCCTCTATCGATACTCAATAGCCCTCATAAGGTTAGTTGTCACTCTTGATGACTCGTTATGTTAAATCTAGAACTTCTAAATATATAAGTCCAATGTCAAAGAGTGGAGTACTCATATATGATATCATTTATGTCTCAAGTCTAAAGACCAGACACACTAATGGGACGAAAGAATCACTATTTGACAATGAGGTATCATCAATCATCTAACATTCCGTGAGCGAATCAATCAGTAATCTTACAATGAGCACCTATGCGATATCCCTAGTCCTCACATGAGCAGCTATGGGATAAGCCGCTTCAATCATATAGATGGGTGTATAGCACACTAGTCTATCTAGTCATCTCGATGTCCCTCTTGAGTGAATGACCGAGATTATTTAGGATTTGTGTTTAAAGACGAATCAGTCTCATTATCGTGATCTTATCATGATCCAATTCCCATTGCATAGATCCACAGACATCACAATATATCCAACATGCAAAATAAAGTGATAAAATATCAAATAATATAATAAAAAAAATGTGTATCATATTACACTTGTCATCACTCACATGATTGACTTGCGGGGCACCTATAACTAGCACCACCTTGTTAGCTCTTGAGTGTTGTGTTGGTTGACACTTCACACCAAAGCTAGAAAACCCCTAAAATAGCTTCCTAAATAGTTTGTTTCTTGACAATTTTACCTCTATGCAATAACTGTACACAACTTATGTTTATAATTTTGAAACAACAATAAAAGCCAACCAAAATGGGACCGTTAAACTTACTACATGCCCTCTATATATTATGCAAAGAATAAACAAAATCGAAAGATAGAAATATATACAAGTATTACATCAAACATCTTGTTTATATTTTTTTTATAACACTACGACCCTGCCTCATCGATCATCATAGCCCCCGCCCCTTTGTTATGCATTTCTTCAATTCTCCTCCATTTTCCCCTTGCATCTCTCATATATTATGATAATTTTGATTCTGTTTATATTGGAATATTTATCTTTTGTTATATGTAAATTTTTATATTATTAATTATATTTGATAGTAGTTTTTTTAAAAAAATAAA
Source organism: Musa balbisiana (assembly GCA_004837865.1). Taxonomy (NCBI): domain Eukaryota; kingdom Viridiplantae; phylum Streptophyta; class Magnoliopsida; order Zingiberales; family Musaceae; genus Musa; species Musa balbisiana. The sequence continues at coordinate 36,257,192 of CM017195.1, read as the reverse complement.
TAAATTAATTAGAATGATAAGAATAACCCATTGATTTCTCACTCCTGATAGAGATTCTTCATCCTCGCCCCCACCTTATCTAAATAGAGAACATGATAAGAATAAGGGATTAGAGATGAGACGAGGATAAGCATTCTCTACCCATCTTTCTCGGCAAGAGTGGAGTGTAATAGCATTTTTAATTGACTTTAAAATTTGATTAATAAATTAATATATTTTAAAAACTCAATTAATCTAGTTAAAGTAGCAAGTAAAGAAAATAAAACTAAGTCCCGGGTAAAAGAAAAGTAAAGAGACACAAATTAATTTATAGTGATTCTACTTTTGATTTCAATTTTCACTGTCAATCATCTTTCTAACAAGTGAAAATCAACTAATTTTATTATAACTTTCTTTTCTTGATGCTAAGGAGATAACATTCAAGCTCTTTTTTTTACAAGATCTCTCACCTCTTATAACCTAAAATTATAATTAAACTTAAGAGAAGAGACTTAAACTATACTCAAAATGAGAATTTATAATACTATTCTAATTAAGGAATAGATGCTCCATCAACCAAGCCTAAATAAGATATTTATAGGCCCAAAAGGCTTCAAGAATAAAACCAAAAATTCAATGATATTGGGCGGTACTACCATCATAACCACGTGACAAATTTGGAATTTAGCAATACTATTGTTGACCTATGTGGTATTATCATTAGCCTAGATGGTACTATCGTTATCACATATAGTACCACCATTGAAAAGATTGATAAGGCACAAATATTACTTATCGATTAATTTAGGCAGTACTATCGCTTTGGCTTAGTGGTACCATTACCCAAACCTAATTTAGGCTACCGGTTTAGTCTTCTAACATGCCCAATTCGATCCAATTTCAAGTCTAATAATTTTCTTGATAAGTTGATATCATTTTGATCTAATACCAATTCAAATTGACACATAATAGCCTTGATCAAAATTTTGACAAATCAACAACACATCTGACACATTTACAAAGTTTTCAGCATATTGTATGCTATTCCAGCATGTCTTTTGATCTTTCAGCACTTCAATCGAATATTCGATATACCATACTTTCCTTTAGGATATTACTCATTCTACCATCATATCGATATTCCCACGACATCCAATCTTTCGATGTAATATCCGATCTTTCTTGTATTATACCTAAACCTTTAGCACAAAGTCTTATTTTTAGTATATCGACAAATCCGTCGGCTCGACGTCCAATTTTTGACATAATTTTTTGATACAATGTTTGACTCTCTTACTCAATAGTTGGTCTTTTGGTGGTTCAATTTCGTAATCGAAATATTTCCCACATCACTTATCTCAATAACATATTAGTCCAATAAACTCATGTATCATTTCATTAAAATTCAAGATTCAATAAATTTCTATAGCATGAAACTACTGATAGGATGTTGATTTTACTTTATATTAGAAATTTTAATGAGAAATAACGTGTTGAATTTATTAGATTTTACATTTATATATGGTTAAATGGACTTGAGAAAAATTATTATAATATGAAAATGGAGAAAATTGCTCTAAATTTATTATAACTATTTTTTTAAGCAACACATTAAAAAGATTAAAAAATTTCATGGAATGAACAATTCGAGTAAGAATTTTCGATTTTTAAGAACATACGTGAAAATTTTTTATGGGAGGGAACTGTAGTCTTAAATGAAAAAATATTAGACATATAAAAAATCCGAACAGGGCATTTGGTCTAGTGGTATGATTCTCGCTTTGGGTGCGAGAGGTCCCGAGTTCGATTCTCGGAATGCCCCTTTTTAAATTGTACTTTAATTATTAATATAATTTTTGAAAGCCCTCAATATAGCTAAGTTAGATAATTGGAATTATTGATAACAACCTCACAAAATATATTTTATCATTAGAACAAAATATAAAAAGATCACTTGTAGGTCAAAAATCAGTATCAAATGATATACCAAACTATCTTGCTAAACAAAAAATAAGCCTTTTCATAGTAACATTGAATACTTACTATATATGAAAACAAGTACACAAAAAAGTAGTAACATTGAACTTGATAAGTTGCTCAAGTTCCAAATCAGGGTCACATATAAACCATGCTAAATAAAATAATACAGTAAAAGATACAGCTCAGCTGCAAAGAATCCAAAATGTAAAAGATACCATCACAATGCCATGCAGATACATTCCCTTTATATTTAAATATGCAAGCAATAAATGATTAGAAATAGTGCATGCATAAGTTCTGGCACTCATGAAAAGAATAAATTAGGTAGAAGGACAATTCTGTCTATGAATACATCAGATTGGCATAAGCCTAGTGTGGGAGAAAGTCATACCCTCAGCTGTTCATCCTAGTTTCAGACTATATTTAATTTTCTAAGTACATGGGTAGATATCTTCCACAAACCTTAGAGGGCTACAATTGTAGTGTGAGGTTTTGACTTCCCGTGAAACAGTCTTCCACTGAACATACCTTTGGTTAGTTTCTTAAGTTCAACAAGGCCACCCTTTTTCTCTGGGTGCTTAATGTACCTCCTCAAGGTAACATTCTCTTCCTTCAAGATATCCAAAGACAAAGCAAGCTGTCTGATAACATCCCTTTTCTCTTCATCTTTTCCTGCTATTTCAGCCTTGAGTTTTGCATTCTCCTCTCTAAGCCTTTCTAGTTCATGTTCCAGTTTCACTAAATAACTATCAGTCCCTTCATCCGACATAATTCTTGGCTTACCCTCAGCTTCGTTTTCTTCTTGTTCAGGATCATCAACTTCGGATTCCTCTGAATAAAATGAATCGGTGGAAAACTTAGCGCCCTCATCGGTATCACTGCTGCTTATACTCCGTGAACAGCTACTGTCAAAGAAAGAAGGACCAACTGATATTGAACGTCGCACTGCTGATCCAGATTTTAGTTGATCATACTGCTCAGCCAATGAGCGATGAGCCCGGTAGAAATCTTCAATCATGTCTACGAGTTGAGGTCGCCTTTTGTAGTACATCTCTGCACGCTTAGCGAAGGAGTCGGCATCTTCCTCTATCAGGTTCAGCATCTGCTTAGTCTTCCCTTCTAGTTCTGCACAAGAAAAACATTCTAATATCATGTTACAAATGGCTGCAAAATATAGAGAGACACTTTAGATTTGCTAAATGACAACTTTCTTGTATCCTTGTTCAGCATTTAAGTTTTATAACTTCAAAATGTTTTCAGCAGGGAGACAAATTAAAATCACAGCAAGTTTTGTCAAGTTAAATGCGTACAGTTACTAGACTGACTACTTGGTTGTATCCTTGCTGATACAAAATACCAGCCGTTGATGAATCAACATGCTATGATGAATGCTAGCAAACATCTGACGATCTGTGTTCTTCCTGCTATCTTTTACTTAGAAGGGTTGGCATGCATGGAGTGAAATTTTATCAGGGACATCAAAATGGGATCTTCCTAAGCTAATTATACATCAGACATCTAGTTAGTCCTAGTCTTAAAAAGGATAGCTCATAAATGATATCTAGAGCTTAAAGTAAACACATCTCCCAAATGTCTACTGAATCAAAGAAGGATAAGAGAAAAAAATAATAACAGAGGAGGTGAAAAGGTAAGAAAGAAAAGGAAATTAGAGGAGAAGGAAAGAGAAAAGAAGAAAAAGAATGACAGAAAAATTTTCTAATCTCTTTTACCAAGCTTTGACAGTAATTGATCGGACTGCTACAGGACTTGCACTACAGTCATAAGGTAAGTATTTGATATATCTGTTTTCCATGCTTTCTCCGGAGTATTTTCAGGTATTTACTTCATTGTTTAGGCTATCCAAAGATCTAGCTCAAAATAAATAAATAAATAAATAAATAAAACTACACAATAAAACAAATAGCTATGGTCAAGACGGAAGGATTATTCAAACATGCATCTGTGAAGGGACGAAAGTTCAGATTGGAAGAACTTTCAACAAGTCCTAAATTTAGACCTTCCTTGGTCAGATGTCAAAATTTAATTTCACTATTTTGAAATATATATAATATCATTGTATTTGGTAGGTGTTTTAGCGTTAAAATTTTTTTGTCTTGATTTTGGATGAATCATGGAACACTGAAATTTAACATCAAACCATGGATGGTTCTACTGATTTATGGAACCCTATAATTTGCCTGCAATCCAAATATCATACATTGATAATATAATTGTACATGGTGAATAATTTAACAATTAATATTTTCGGTCTTGATTTTTCTTTTGGTCTTGATTTTGAATGATTTATGGAAGACTGAAATCTGTACATATCACTGTAGATGGTTTAAATTGAATATTGTAGTTACTGATGGGAACAATTGAAGATCCGCATGCATCTTAAAGTTACTTGAGTGTCAAAGCTTAAAGAATACTCCTTGTTTGATGTGAAATATTTCTTAATTGCTAATTCAAATTCCTTGCATAATAGGTTAACATTAGAATGTGGGTCGATGTGGATTAAGACCACCGATGAATGCATTCATCATATGTTGCATCAATTGCTGAAAAATTCACAGTCATTTTGTTCTAACAAAGATTCAAAGAAAACCATGCAAACTTAAGAATAGGAATGCTAAGCATCCAATTTCATGCATACATGATACAGGACAATAACCATATCAATCTGAAAAAGACCAGCGGTTTCAAAGAAAAAACTAACCGGAAAGTGTCGATGACAACCATGAAGATTGTGTTGAACTTTGGAGCCTGTCTTGGCTAGCAAACCACCATGAATGCGATGGACCCTTTCGCACCGTCATCTTGCTTGCTCACTTACCTGCATCAACCATCAGCCACCATCAGTCAAACAGAAATTATGAGCAAGTGATTTTGTGGATAATAGGCTCATCCATGGGCTTCAAGGCCTCATGGTCTATCGGACATGGATTTCAACCCAAGCAACAAGTTATTCACAGATCAGAAACCAATCTGCTCACAGGAGCCGATCAAAAGAGAGATTTCCTGGATCTTTCCACAGAAGTATTCAAGATCCAAAGGGAAGAGACTTTATGCAACTAACAACGAATGGGAAATCAAAGGAAAGCCACAATTTAGGGTTCATTAGCCATTAATCTTCACGGAAACATCAATCAAAGGAAAACAACCCTCTCTCTCCTCTCCCATTCCGTTTCATGTTCCCTGACCGTATTCTTTCTTTACAGAGAATCTCCTAAACTAAGGGAAAAGGTGGCTCAGACAAGGGAGAAAGAACCTGAGAGCCTCTTCTTCTTCGTCGTCGTCTCCGTCTCCTTGGGCTGAGGATCGGCGCACCTCTCTCTCTCTCTCTCTCTCTCTCTCTCTCTCTCTCTCCTTGCGGATTTAAAACAAGGCGTTCCCACCAAGAAGACCTCCACGTCGTCGTCACTCTCCATTCTGCTTGGGACCCACTGCGCTCACCAATGAAACGTTGACAACAGTGACGAAAATATCATCCCACTCCTCGACTTCCAACCCCGTCACTCCAATTATTGGACCTGTGCCGTTCAAATGAAGCTTCGTTCGAATCTCGGGGTCCTATATGCCAAAAATGCCATTGGTTCAGCTTATTTTTACAGATCATGCCATTCCCGGCGCAATATTGGGCCGGATAAGCCTGGCGTATTATTATCACATTTATAACGCGAGAACGAGAGGCATTTATTATTAGAATTTTTAGGGTCATGTATAATTAAATATATTAAGTCATTATTTTAATTAGCTAAAATTAAAATAATTTAATTAAAATAAAATTATTTAACTAAGGGATACAATTATTATGAAAATTAATTATGTGGATACGTACATCCTGACTTGCTAACGAGATAAATTAGGAATATAAAATATCTTAAAAGTATTTCTATAAATAGGGTTATGGTCCAATTACAGTATTACTTTCATATTTTACTTCATCCGTTAAAAAGAAATGAAAGGGTTCTTAGAGATACTCTGAAAGATTAATTCACTAATTAATTAAAATATTTTGATGGATTCATTGAGTATACTTCCGTATTAATATGTTTCATAATTATTATAAAATTATATATATATTATTATGGATTTAATAAGTTTTTATGGAAACATTCTAAGATTTAATTTTGATTTTATAAAACATGTTTGATCCATATTTGATGTGTTAAATATTTAACATTTATATTACATTTATAATTTCGAGGTCTCGAGTGAGCTCTTATCTTCTACCTCCTCAGTATCCTCATAGTTTTTTTGTACTTGTGTTGCATGGGAAGACATAAAAGCATGTAGTTTAATTGAGATATCAGGACACCTGCTGGGAAGTAAGAATCCGATAAGCGTAAGGGTAACTTGGACATTTTATTTAGTCCAGGGGGGCAATAAGTTGGGACCCGCAGGCCTGCAACGGTCGGGAGGACCAAGACGCGGCCCCACCGAGGCTTCGGATTCTCTTCCTACCTTGCGTTCGTCGGTGCAGATTCAGTGACTGGCCAAGAGACCAAACACAGAAGATATTCCATTGGCCAATAGACCAAGACCAAACCTGTGGGGACCAGCGCTCATCTGGCGCTTGGCCGGAACATGGTTGCCTCACTCTGTGTTCGCTGCATGATCTCTTCCCTCGTTCTCGTGTGACGCAACGGCTAGTTTTTCTGCTCTGGCTACAACACCTTGGCATATCCCCTTCTTACACATGGGAGTGATGAACCAAAATAAATAATAAATAATATAAATAGAAATGGATGATCCATGTAATAAGATTTATTTTATTTTACTTTTCAAATAAAATAAATTAATGTAGAAAACAAGACAACTTTTCTTTTGTCCATTACAGTGAGTCAACTTATCTTAACACCGTTTCAGTCAACTCTGCTCTGCATCCACGATCCATTGACTGCAACATAGATTAAGAAGTTCTTTCTTAAAAGCAACATTGATTGAGAACAGTAGCTTCAGTTTTTTCTCTAATTTAGACCCAAAGAATATTTAACTGTCTCTAATTAGCACTTCAAGAACTTACCCTTGAAGCAATGAACCAGCTGAGCTCCACTGTCTCCCATGCTTTGACTTCTTTTTCTTTAGCAAGCAATATATTTAGTAAAATTAGATTTCTTAAGTGTACTTTCCAATAAATAAAATTAAACATATAAGTCATTCCTTTAGTAGAAAATTTTATTTTTTGTTTAAAATTAGATTTCTTATGTTTGACCTGAATGAGATGTTGATATCTTAGTTTCTGATAGAAGTGGAAGGTAAAATTTTCATGAATTTAAAAAAAAAAGTCAGTCAAAAATTTTAAAAAAATTATCATATGAAAAGATCATTTTATCCATATATTCATTGGATCCACCGTCAATTTTGCTTATCGACCATCCTTATTTTTGAACAGGTTTCTCTATTAAATCTTGTTGGACTCGACAATGGAGGTACAATCGTCATGATTATTATCATTGCTCATAATCCTCTTGTTGTTCCCAAGCAAGGATAGAGGGAGGTAACCAATCCTTGCTCGTAATCTCTATCACTTTCAATATAATCTCCTTATATCCATAATCCTCGTTATGAACGTTACATCTTTGTCACTAATCCAATGAAAGTCTTTTGACGAGTCGAATCGAGATGAGGCAATCCGTATGGCCAAATGCTAGATAGAGGATGACAGAAGCAAAATAGTTATTAAAAAATATTATATTAGAAAATTTCAAAATTAGAATGATATTTGTGAAATTCTCTAAGCCTTTTCGAAACGATCAAAGTTTATGGAAGAGAAACAAAAGCCAACAAGAAAGACAGGCTGAATGAACCGATCATAGAACAATTAGATTCATCAGCAATCCAATTGTAGCCACTGAAATCCACCCATTTATTGCATTCAAGCTTTAACAGTGAAGTTAAAGTTGGAACAGGTGGTCATGATCCCCAGCAGAGTTGAGAGAAACCCCAGCCTCGACCTCGCCAGATCGAACAGTAGGAAGCTGTTCTCCAGTTGGTATCCGCCTATGACCATCGCTTGCTCCGCCTTCGGCCCACCATCGACGAATGCCAAGCACGCCGTGTCCTTATCGACCTGCTTCAGTGAATTGGCTCCGAAGATGGTCCAGTTCCTCCCTCCTGCCAGCATCACGTCGATCTGTGGCACACCGTATCCGACCCTTGTCGACCCCAACGCCGTGCTGTTCAAGCACAGACCGAAGGGCTTCACCTTCGGCGCCCGTGGGATCGCCTTGGTTGCCGCAGCAAAGGCCTTGAGGAATGGGCGATATATGTGGCTCGTAAGGGTGGTGTAAGGGGACGCAGTGCTTATCATGACGCCGCCATGGCCAAGCGAGTCGAACTCGAGCATGCGAGACAAGAACGGCACCGCCTCCCTGTTCACCGCCAGGCCCTTCACTTCGAGGTGGTACGCGGGGTTCCTCGGGTTGCTCAGCAGAGTCGTGTACGTGAGACGCGCGGTGACATCCACCGGCGGTGCTGCAAGGAAGTAGAAGGGCTCGGTTCCAAAGAACGCCGCTCCCGGTGCCGCTCCGGAGCTCGGGAGGCAGATGGCAAATTGCTTCTTTAAGTAAAGCTTAGAGAAGAGCTGCGAAGGAACGGCGAGGCCAGACCGAGCGAGCCCAGCAACACCGACGGCTGCGGCCGGTAGCGAGCTCAGGAGGCCTTTTGGCGCACAGGACGAGAAAACCTTGGGAACGTACACCGCTGTAGTAGGGTTCTTCCCATCTGTGGAGGAAAGGGTGACGCTGGTGAAGGTCAAGTCATCGGAGGAACACATCCCCGTAACCGGGTTCACCGGGTAGGCGGTGCAGGTGCAAGGCTGCTTGTTGATGGCCGCAATGCGGGGGCAGCCCGGAGGGTGGAAGGCACCAGCGGTGGCGCAGGCGGTGGAGTTACAAGGGACGGTGGGGTGTTTGGGAGGGCATGGAAACCATAGCAGGGGTCCTGCGAGGTCCAACACAAATTGCTTGTCGGTGTTGAGTGCTACGGTGTAGAGAGATGTGGAGACGTCCTTGGTAATGGGAGCTACGAGGGCTTTGGCTTCAGGTGGGAACTGCTTTCCCGCAACAGAAGGTGGTGTTGTGAAGAAGGTGAAGGTGAAGTGATCAAGAAGAGGAAACAAGGTGCCATGTTTGTTGGCTTTGGTAGAGTCGGAGTTCGAGGTAAGAAGCTTATATGAAGAAGAGGAGGGTTACATTCTTCTCTCATACTAGTAGGATATTATTGTTGACTGTGGAGGCAAGCCATTGTTAGTGTGATGTGGTAGGATTGTTTACACTTAAGGCTAAACACTCATCTTAATGATAGCTTTGACTTCATATCTTGCTTGCATTGGATGCTGTGCATGACCTATTTGTTTAACCCTCAAGAGTACCTGATCTTAAAATATGTACTGAGAGATCTATTAGTTAATTTCTAATTAACTATTTAAGAAAATTACAAAATACATCATTGTAGTTAATTTCTATTAGTCAACTGTTTGAAATGACATTAAAAATCAAATGTATTAGTCACCCCCTTCAAAAATATATTAGAAAAGAGTTTTCTCCAAAGTCAGCAATTTTTATATTTGTCCCTTTAAATTTAAGTTTAGCTTTATATGGAGAATTAAATATTTTGGAGTTAACATAAAAATTTGGTGGGACAAAAATGATATTTCAAAACTTGGAAAGGGTGAACCTGTAAAACACTAAAAGAACAACAACCTACACGTTCTTGCCCATCATGTAAAGAATTATATATCTTCTCCAAATCAGGATCTGCAATTAATACAAACATAATTTCAATCTGGTTCATGAATTCCTACCCAAATCCAGAGTCATCCCTGCACATGGTGGAATCCAAGTCCGATCTCCCTCCCAACTAATAAATAATATGCCGTCCTATAAAGACCAACCAACGACTGATGTGACTCACCCAATTGGTCGCCATCTGCGGGCCCCGGCCAAATCAGCCACTCATTCGCGACACGCCCTCCTCTTACTGTTACTATTTATCCCTCTACGGCCCGAAACGGTCGACTGAGGGAGAAGACGGGCAGCAGTCGGTCACCAACCTCTTGCTTCGCTCTCGGAGGTCGCGACCGACGACCAGTTCAAGAAATGGTCCACCATTCCCGTACCAATATGTGGGCCCCTTTTTCATCTCCAATAACCACGCGGTATTCTGGCGGGTTGAGTAACAAGGGTAGAAGTACAACGGAGTATGGAACAACTTGATATCCTTACGCTGACAACTTTTACTCTTTTAGCTTTATCGCGTCGACGTCACGCTGCTGCGTCGTATCGTGGGCCCGGCTTGGCCACCGACGAAAAGTAAAAAAGTGGGCGGCGAGATCGGTTTGCTGTTCGAAAGGCGACGAGATTTTGGCCATTTTGAGGAGTTAAAACCACGATACGAGGCAATCAGCTGCGTAGCCGCAAACAGCAGCAACACCACCAGACGAACTATTATTTTCCACGTAACCAACTACCGGTCCCACTTCTATAAAAGAACATCTTTTGATTGACACGTCATTTCTTTTCACGGATTTATTACCGCAGCCGATTCCTCCTCGAATCTCTCTTAAAAACCACGATACCGAGCACACAACTGCATAGCCCGAACAGCAGCGTTTTCACTCGCGAATCATTGTTCGCCACGTCATCATTAGTAGGGTCCCACCTCGCTGTAAGAGGACTCAAACGACCCATCATTGGACATGTCATCGGGTTGCAAGGATTCCTTACGGCAGCAGATTCCTCCTCAGATCTCCCCGACTCTCCCTCTCGCTGCCGTCTGTAATAGTTAACATACTAAATGGTGTCCGGAAACCGTTCAACAACATGTGAGTGACAGTTCCTAGGGTTCAACGCCACCCATCTCTGTTCGTCTTTGTTCTCTCTACATACTCTTTTTGGGGGGCCTTGAGGACGAATTCTCTGTCTGTCTACGCGACCCGCACCTCCAATCTTTGATCACCAGTAGTTTTCCTTGTCGTTTCTTCTTCTTTCCACCCCGATCTCTCCGATCTTTGTTTGGAGTTGGCTTTTTGGTGTTGAATTCATTTTCTTTCCCATTTTTGGATCGGCGCAGGACGAAGGCGCGATGGGGGCTGGTCAGGTGCTCGTGGAAATCCAGCCTCAAGAACTTAAGTTCGCATGTAAGTCTCGACGCGCGAATTTGTTGCTTGATGTTCTTGATCGGTTGGTAGGTTTAAGATTTTGAATTGTTGGTTTGCTGTAGCATTGATGAGATGCATAATTTGATCGGATGGATTACCATCTAAGCCAGCAAACTTGATTATAATGCTTGTGATGCTGCTTATCAAAAGATGTTTTTGCCTCCCCTTGATAAAAGAAATGGATCCCTATATATTTCATTGATTGCATATATCAAATTGTATTAAGATCTGGTAGTGTTCCAGAATATTGTATAATACCGTCTGGTAATACAGGGTGATTTTAGTTATGTTTACATCATGATCTCGTACCTCAGTTCTCATCTCAGCATGAAAAGTTGCTCTTTGGAATACAAAATGATGAAGGATAAGGGGGAAAAGTTAAGGGAATTATGCTATGGACTTAGAATTGATAATGGTAAAATAATTCATTATCCAGAGCAAAAGCCAGGGGATGCAAAGCATGATACATGGGTTTTGTTTTTTGTTTTTTTTGTTTTGTGGTGTGTTTGTATTTGCATGCTTCACTTGTGTTTCTTGGTGTTCATTAGATAAAGATGCACATTCTTTCTGCTGCCAGGAGCTACTGATGTGATGCATCTCTTATAAAAAGTTACAGTAAGAACTGGTAGTTGTATCACACCAGTATTGGATTTCATGAAAGTCATAGCTGCTATCCTACTGAAGCTCAAACATGTTAGCAAGGAACAGTCATCCATCTCTCTCTTTCTTTTGGAATTTCTTATGTAATTAACCTTCATATTATTCTTTCATTGGTTATGATTTGTTTGGTATTGTCTTCAACAGTCTGCTCATGCTTAGTAGTTTTGTTAACTTCAATAGTCTCAAAAGTTTATATTATACATTATATACCCCAGAAAATTTAACTGAATCTGTTGTTTAAAGCTTCAAATTCCTATTTTTGAACATCAATCTGAAAGTTATCTTAATTTTAAAGTTAACAAAATTTCTGATCTTATATATTGGTACTGACATGATGTCTTTTCTTTGTCTATTCTAGTTGAATTGAAGAAGCAGAGTTCGTGTTCTATTCAACTTGAAAATAAATCCAAAGATTATGTTGCTTTCAAGGTTAATGCTTCTCTACTCCTGTATGTCTTTAATTTAGAGATAACAACTTTTAGAGATGGGATGGTAAGCTGTATGTTCTGTGTCCCAGGACAAATTGTATCTTGGAAATGTTATACTTGAAATAGCTTCTTCCCATTTCATTGATTTGCAAGTACTTTTGTTAGACTAGTCACTGTTGTCCACTGTATTCAAAGATTCTTTTGCACTCTTTTATGGTTTGCTCACACCAAATGTATCACTCAATAACATCTGCTTCTTTTTCCTCTTTTACTTATTCCCATATTGTGTTTTCAGCTTTGTTTTAACTTATTGCTACTTTCTATTATAAACTGCCCTTTGTTTAATTTGTTAAGCATCCTAACATCGGAAGCAATGTTCATCATCATTTTATTTGTTGACAGGCCAAGTCATTTCCTTGATGCCAACTTGAAAATTGAAAAATATGTTGAAAATGGTCTAACATGTTTTTCTTTCGAGCTACTTGTAACTGTGAACATTCTCTCTCCAGTCTGTCATTCCATTTTACATATGAGTGGTCTATAATGGTAACCGATTTGACTGTTATCATATTGATTAGGTTAAAACTACATCTCCTAAAAGATACTGTGTGAGACCAAATACAGGCATCATTCTGCCCAGATCAACATGTGACTTTACAGGTCTGCTGTCTCACTTCTATTTCATCATTTTAACTGTGTATTATCCAGTATTGCTGATTTATGTTTGCCAGCTAGCTATTATGGTACACTTATAAAAGCTGCTATATATAATGCAGCTTCAGAAATAGATGATTATGGGATCAAATTGGACACAGTGTGCTATCGAGAACTACTTAAAATGGACAGACTCCATGATAGGTTTAACACAAGGTTTAAAGCAATAAAATGGGCCAAATTTCCAACCGTTTTGAGTCAAGGAATTATAGGGACTGAGGTGGAGTAGGTTGGCATGATGAGCTTGAAGGCACTATTACATTTTTCAGCTTTTATGCATGTAGGAATGAGGATGGCCTTACTTGCTACACCCCCATGCTAGTCAGCATACATGTCATTGATACAGTATGGTCCAGAGTTATACTGACATATCTAACTAGAGAAGCCACAAGACAAGATCTTCTTAACTTTAAAATGGATGGATTAGGATTATAACCTTCATCGTTATAAGTTGAACTAGTTTGATGAAAACCTTGGATAAAATAAAAGCTTTGTGATATTGTTTTACCAGTCCATGACCTGGTTTTGTTATGTCTTATTCATAGGAAGTCCTGTAACTCAGTTCCCAGTAGAGTTCTGTCATCCATGTTTAGGACATTGCATAATCAATTGAATTGTTGAAGTATGTAATAACTGAAAAGAAGACAAGAATAGATCAAGAAAGGAAAGCTTTGTACAATATTTGTCTTTTTATCTTATCTTAGAAATGATGGATAATCTTTTTTGGTTTGTTTTGTAAGTTACTTCAATTTATGCATTTGAAACAATGTAATAACTTATTATAGGCTAGTTGTTTGATGAATTTTGGTTGTTATTTGAAGTTACATCTTGAAAAATTAAATCTATAAATTTTCAGCAACAATTAAATAATTGTTAACAATACTATATAATATTTACAAGAATTTAAGTAAATTTGAAGATCTTGAGAAATTAAAATTATGTGTAATGCTTATACAACAACAACAAATCCATAAGTCTCAAGTATTTGGGGATACTGATGATGAATCTGCATTGATTCTGGGCAAACAACTTTCTCATATAAACTAAAGCTGTTTTCTGACTGCTAAAGATAGCAAAAGAAGCATTTGATGCAACACCAAGCATGTAAAAGTTCAATTGATCACTATGTAAGTTAAGATTGTATGGATCATTTTCTACCAAATTTCCTCAGTTAACCATGTATTTGTTAAAGTGCAGGTCCTAATACATAAAATCAATGGCTCTGTCTTGAAATTTTGAGTTCTCTTTCTTCATGTCACCAATAACATGATCTCATGTGCTTTCTTAATATCTGACAAAATTGGTGGAGGAGAATATTAGAAGGCCTTACAAGTTAGCACTGAAGTAAAATAAATGATTGAATTATGTGGATTTTATAATAGTTACTGTGTTTTGCATTAATGGGCATCTATTCTTTTGTTTATTTATATGATTTTGCAATACCATTTTAGTCACCATGCAAGCACCAAAGGAAGCTCCACCTGATATGCAATTGAAAGATAAGTTCCTGGTTCAAAGCACGGTTGTTCCTTATGGCACAACTGATGAGGACATTGTACCAAGTTTTGTGAGTATACATTGAAGTCTTACATTTGAATTTGCAATATATTAGTTTATGTTTTGATAACCTCCTTTTCGGTTCAACAGTTCTCTAAAGAAGATGGAAGATATATCCAAGAGAACAAATTAAGAGTCGTTCTTGTAAGCCCTCCACATTCTCCAGCGCTAGAGCCAATTAATGGGGCTTTAAGGCAGGAGCCAGCTAATGAAATTCCTGATTCGGCAGTAACTTGTATCCCCATTGATGGTGTTTCACAGCAAGAACCAGCTAATGAAGTTCCCATTTTGAGAAACATTTCTATCTCAGATAATGTGTCTGTGAAACAGGAGCCTGTTCAAGAAATTACTATATCAAAAGACACTTCTATTCCAAATGAACAAGCATTGAGTGGTGTGGCTGAGATTACCCCATCTCATGTAAGACACTTCTATTCCTAGTATGATTCATGTTCCTATTAAACCGTAGAAAGCTTACTTGAGCTAATAAATAGAATTTTGATCTTCTAAATTTCTTGAGTTTGGAAACAGATGTTTAATCGTGGTGCACAAATACCAACACCATGGTGTCACTTGCTCTATATTGGGATTAGGCTTGATATAATTTGCACTCTCAATGTTGACATGGTCTTTGTATACATGATATTATTATTCTGTCCCTTTATATCATGGAGATAGTTAACCTGGCTGATGTTTGTTTAGGTTGGTAAAGATATTGATGACTTGAAGTTGAAGCTCAACAATATTGAAGTTAAACTGAATGAGGTTAGTTAAATTTAATACATATGTGGCTATATTTCCAGTTTTAATGCTATTTGTGGTATCTGTTACTGCATCAGATAGCTATCCTCTGTTATTAGCACCTATCCATTATGCCACATGCTAAACTTCACTTATCTCCCATTACATGATTTAGCAAACAGCCTTTCTCAGAATATAGTTATTCTTTGGTTCTTGATGTTTGTAACTAGCAATTGAGAAAAATCAAGATGTGATGTCTTAATGAAAATTGGTTGTGTACTGAACTATTTTAGACCATAAAAAATTATGCTTACCTTTATGTTCCTCTGAATGTACTGAACTATTTTAGACCATAAAAAATTATGCTTACCTTTATGTTCCTCTGAAAATTAAAATTGGTCCATCTATATGGGTTTAGTGTGCAGGAAATGGATTATCTGAATTACATCAGTACATTATTATTAGAAACTTACTTTGATTTTTGTCTATACATCCTGTTCATTCATGAACAGAGGAGATGCAATTTTGTGTATGCGTAACTTGAACAGTCAATGTAAGTGGAGATGCAGGTTTTGCATCATGCTTCTACTAATATCTGTAATCGATAGAACTGATGCTACATTCCATCCTCTTTTAGGAAACAATTTTTGATAATAATTATTATAGTCTAAGGAATGGAAACTTTTTTGTAGGCTGAGAAGACGATAACGGGCCTGAGGAAAGAGAACAGTGCAGCAGTACAGGAGAGCGAGAAGTTACAACAGGAAATTGTGAGTTTTTCCTTTGTGGAAACAAATTTATGAGTCATGCTACTTATAAATATAGGAGAGACATTAAGCTTAAATATTGTACACAATTTTCTTAGATATATGCAGGCAAGCAACTAATGCCTTCTTGATGCTGCAAAACTCATCATAGATTAGACCATCTCTATAAATGTACATTTATTTTGCCTTCTTTCTCTTCACAATCATGCTTATTAAAAGTCTATCCAGGGTAGCAACAGATAATCTCTCTTCTGACGATCTCCAATCTCCTATTTGGTAGATAACTTTGGCTTCCCTTACCTATTGGCATTTCTTTCCCCTTCCCTACTGAAATTGGCAAAACCACATTCTGATAGAGCATGCTTGTTGAGCCACAGCATCTTTTCGTCCTAACCCATTGTTGATGAGATGCATGGACATATTGTTATAAGTTTGAAATTGGCTACTGCATCAGCTATATGCATGCTATTTTAACATGCATTGGGCCATTTGCATTCTTGGAGGATCATCAAGAATTTTAAAGTTTGTCTTGTGGCTGTTGATCAGCAACAATTAAAAGTCATTTTGATGCATCATGTTCTGCGGTAAATCTGCTGTCACGTTTTTCTGGTCTACCATTAATCAGTGGTACCATTTTCTTGTTTCAGGCTTTGCTGAGGAAGAAAAGTGCTACTAGAATTCAGGCTGGTTTTCCATTTTTGTTTGTTGTCTTTCTGGCACTTGTTGGCATGGCACTTGGATATCTTTTGCACTCATGAAACCCATGTCAAAGCTCAAGCCTGAATAAGTAGCATCAGAGCTAGAAACTATAATTCATAGAAATAATCGCTGGTGTCTGCAATGTTGAATATGAGATATCTGTGTTAGTTTTTTTTTCTAGGGCTAAGCTCTGTCCATGTGTATGACCTATATGCTTGTAAAATGACAATTTTTATACTGTGTACAAAAATAAAACTCTTACCATGCCACTATCCTGATCTGCTTAATATGACTATTTCCCGGTCTTAATTCTTGTATGCATATATGCATTTACTAATACAATTTTGCAAAAATATGCTGACTTTTTGGGTGTTCTGTTTTTCCAATATTTAAATATCCTTTCTGAGGAATCAACAAAAATAGCAGAAAATTTGAAGCAGCACTTGAATCATGCGGTTAGGTTAGTAGCATAACATGTCTTCCTATGAATCTGTGGATCTTTGGATTAGAAACAAGATGGAACAACAAAGGCTTCAATCAAGCTTAGTATGATTTATCATGATGATCAGAGCATCTTGATCCCTGTTAGCATCTCTTTATTTTGTTCATGTTAAAACAAAAAGAAAAAAACAGAAAGGGACATAGTTATTTGCTCATTTTATATGAAAGTACAAATTCTAATTACAAGCATAGGGTCGTTGGATCATTTGTAGGTCTAATTGGTCATTCGATGAAAACATATACTACAAACAAAAATTTTAAATATTGATAATTATATCTAGAGATTTTAAAAATATTTTCTTGTAATAATTATGCTTTTGCGCTAATCCGATCGATCAACCATTAGGTTTTTGATTTTTTGACCGACTGATTAAATCCGGTGTCAATAACTTGTAGTTGCCATTATGCATCACTTTCTCAGTCATGACTTTTTCTTTCTGAGCTCCCCATGGGACCTTTACGACCAAATTCCCATGACATCTTTGAACTTTACCGTGCCCTGCATCTACTCTGCTTCATTTGCTTTTCCTTCTTCCCATGTCACGCGCATTGCAGTTATAAATCATGATCATAAGTTTATCTTTGCACGTGAGTCCCATCCATATCATTGAGAGAGAGAGAGAGAGAGAGAGAGAGAGAGAGAGAGAGAGAAATTATCTAACAGGCAGATCTACATGATGAGTGATTATGAAGTGCAGAAGGTGCAGCAAAACTTCAAACTCACAGGAAAAAAGAATTTAATCCAAGATCTATAGTAGTATGGCTTTGCAGTAGTACTTGTGTGATCTGTCTGAGGACCATCCTGTTGTCATATGTGGTAGGGAGCCATCAGAGAGAGAGAGAGAGCTATCCACCCTTTTCACATGAATCCTCACATGCATGTTCAATATTATATCTTCTTATTTGAAACAATCTTTGTCCGTAATTATGTCAATTGAGGTATCCATGTCCAACTGGTAGATCCATTTGCAGCAATTCAATCCGAGACACATTGAACCTGGTTAACCATTATTCTTCCTAGTAGAGATAACCCTAAAAGAAATATTATTTTTGTAACTACGAATCCTAATCACCAAAATCACATACAAAAACAGGAGTATTATCATCCATATAATGAATGGTTCGGTCGACTTCATCCAGCAATCTTTAATGGATTATACAAACTGAATCTGGTTAGCTTGCTCAGATGGTCAGTTCATCATATCACTCTGCTTGTCAATTCCTGTCATTTATCTTCTGCCTGCCTAAACTAACAATACCGCTAAATTATTCCTTTAATGCTTCTTACCTGACAGGTAGAAAAGAATTCAGTAATGCAGAGTAACAGTTCCTTGGTCTGCTGCCTCTCTTGAGATCAGCTTTGGAGCAACATATGTCATGTTACTGAATGAACTCAGTCCTCCAAGACATTACAGCCTGTCTAGTACTGATCTCCAGTCATCATCATCTTCTCCTTCCTCTGAACGTGATAAGGGAGACTCTTTTGTTTCTCACATGATAAGGCAGGTGTGGGACAGATCACTTATTCAAGTACTACCAACATTGCATCATGCAATGAAATGATTTCTGACCAATATTGGCAATCACTATCCACATTGGCTTTGTCTTGTAACACAACCTAATACCTCAACTATGTGATGTGACTCATGGATAATCTGTAGGTACACTTGATTGAAATCTTCAATGATTCTGCAAAGCCTCATGAAGCAAAGGCTGCAGCAATATGACAAGCCATACAAAAGGCAGGAAACACAAGGTTTGACAGCTTCTACAGTCACTCAACATATAGCAACAAACATGGACTTTTTCTTAGTCTATTTTGCTTGTGTAAATGTATGAAACTTCATCTTGAGCACCGATATGAACTAGTATTGAATTAGTGTAAAGCAAAGCAGTAATGCCCAGTAATTGCATGTGGTACAGATCTGAAGAGCACATGAAATCACATTCAAGGAATCGGTAGCATGTTCCCACATCACACCTACAACCTAGTGGAGGGGGCAGGGGTGGCAAGACTCTAACATCTCTCTCTCTCTCTCTCTCTCTTTCTCTATGTATATAAAATATAAATATATCATGAATGCTGGCTGCACTTAACTAATGAAATTGTGCTCCTACTCACATAGGAATCAGATTCCCACATCTACTCATATGGTTCATTCCTATAACAAATTTCTTCCAACTTCTTCATGATTTTCTTTTTTGTGTTTTTAATAGTTACAGAGCAAGAGCAATGATGTAAAGCTGAGCATTCATCTAAAGTAGAACGCTGGTGTTTAAGGATGGATTTCTTGAGTGGATATTGGGGTCTTGTCATGATGAACACAAGCACCATTCTCTTTAGTGCTATGCTCATAGTCTAAGACTATGATCAGAGCCTCTCAATTGTCACAGCTTTTTCTTACTTAAACCCTGTAGTGTCATCATGTCCATCACCAGTGAGACTTAAGCCATCATCTTCTCTTCATTCTCCATCATTGTCCTTTTTCGGCACATAATCCTCATTTTTTCCCTTATCTATTAGTTTGATTTAATGATTACTGTATAGTTTTAACAACAGCAACATAAAGATGTGATGTCCCAAATCTTCAGGGTTGACTATATGGAACTTTTAACCTTGGTTAGCTTTAAAGGATGCTAAAAACCCCAGGCTTTCCTGTGATTTAGTGACAGTGATGGGGGGACTGATTACCACTAGTTCAGTAGATACATGAATCTTTGGCCCCCTGTTGCCTTGTTCTTGACTTCAAAAGTTGTCTCCCCTTCAAAACTTGTTTCTTTTCCCTGCAATCTACTTTTCTACCAAAAAAGGTCTCGAGACAGGAACTGGATACCATGGTATCCTCTTCTTGCTGCTGCTTTCAATTGCTATGTGGTATTTGAGTCTTACAGGTCCTTTTCCTTGCCTTTTCTTTCTTTTTTCGTTCATTTGTTTTCCTCATCTAATGCATCATTCCATGGTGGAAGCCAAAGGACCAAATGTTTTATGTTGCAAATGCCAATAAACTCCTTTTTTCATGTTGTATATATTTGGATATTGTTGCCAATAATGTTGATTTTAGATTAATCAATCTTTATCTAAATCCTAATCCAAGCTAAATTATAGAAATATATAACTATATTGGGTATTAAATGGAGAAATAAGTTTAAACTTCTGTCATGTTTACTAATTTAAGTTGTATAAGTCATTAACATAGCAATTAGACTCCGATGAACCCTAATTTTCTCCCCATATGATGTTGAGTTAATACTTTGCAATCATAATTCCATTAAATCTATTCATATAATATATATATATATATATATATATATAATTTTTCTCAATATTATAATTAAGTCATGTATTTTAAGTACACACATCAATAGAATTCTTCTCAGCCAGCATTGGCCGAGAGTGTCGGATCTCAACCGATTTCATGCAATCCCAGAACAGCATACATGATATGTTCACTAATCATATGTTACCACGTACCAATCTGAGTACATTGTACTTCGCATCGTATGCGTTCGTTTCCGCCGAGGGCGATATATATGAACGCTGCTCTCGATCTCCGAGCTCTCTCCAATATTCCTCAGGATTCCCGTTGGGATTGTGAACCCTCGAGCTCTTCGATCGACAACCAGCGGTCGCGTTCGTTCCCCGCGAGGTTTCCGCTCGAAAAGCTGTCTCCTTTCTGGTTTTTTCTGGCATTTTCGCGAAAAAAACCCACATTTTTCCCGATTTAGAGTCTTTTTTCGGTATTTGCGGGCTGAGATGTCTCCGCGGTGGGCACCTCGGAGACGTGAACCACCCGGCTCCCCTCCATTCTGTCTAATTTTAGCTCAATTGTTTGCTTGGTGTTAGTCCGTTTGTTTCCTAGTAAGAAGGAGGAGGAGAGGGCGAGGAGGGCCATCAGCCATGGCGTTTGGCTTGGTGGCGCAGCAGCTCGTGCGCCTGGGGATATTGTCGACATCGGACCATGCCTCGGTGGTCTCCATCAACCTCTTTGTGGCGCTGCTCTGCGGATGCATCGTGATCGGGCACCTCCTCGAGGAGAGCCGCTGGATCAACGAGTCCATCACCGCCCTCGTCATAGTGAGTTCCCTTTTTCTTCCTGGCTTGCCTGTTGGTAAAGCTCGAATCTTTCTTTTGCTTTGGGCTTGGAGGAATTGGGTTGATTCCGTTTTGTTGGTTCTTCTGCTGGTCCAGGGAGTTTGCACGGGGGTCGTCATCCTACTGACGACAAAGGGGAAGAGCTCGCACATTTTCGTGTTCAGCGAAGACCTCTTCTTTATCTACCTTCTCCCGCCTATTATATTCAATGCCGGGTAAGCTTTTGTGGGCTGTTTGGTATTTGATATTTTAGTTTTTGGTTTATGAGCTCTATGCTTATTTTTCTCTGATTATTATGGCACAGTGTGTGACTTTAGTGTTTTCCCTTCGTGTTTCTATCATCCTCCTTGACATTTGGGTTCAAGGCAGGAAAATTTCATTCTTATTACTTGTAGCTCATGGACTTTCAGCTATTTGTCTCCGGCAGAATCTTCACTCTTTTGCATCTTTCGCATAAAATAAGATATCTGACAGATGCACATGGGATATTTAAGTTGGTTTATTTCTGCCGTATTAATTGGTGGGACATGGTGCTTCATAAGAAATAACTTGTCTAAAATATCTTGTTTGTCTTTGGTCGAAAATTGATATCGAACGCATATATGAAAGAGAGCACCTTGTTGGCAACTGAAAAAATATCATTATTTTCTTTTATCTGGTGAAAAATCTTAAAGAAAGTATATGCTAAATACATTTCTGAAATGTGCCAAAATCATTGTCTTTTAGGTGTCTTAGCCATTGCTGGCAATGTCTATTGTTTGCTCAGACTGCTAATCTGATTTAAAATTCATACAAGAAAAAAGGGGATAATTTCGATACCATTTTTTTCCAAGCCCATCCCCCTGTTAGATTTAAGAACAAGCCTATGGTACTTCCTTTGCAAGTTTTATCATAAGGGGAAAATATGTGAAGGTCTGGTCAATATTTTGACAGATTGTCAAAATTTTCTCGATGCGACTTAATATATGCAGTTATGCAATTCCAAGGCAGCTCTGTTGAGTATTAATTATGCTATTATCACTCAAAGAAGTGGAAGCAATCTCTGCTCAATCTTTTGACAGAGTAACATAAATTTTTGATTTTTTTTTTTCGAAAAGAAAAGCTGATTCATTACTTAAAAACATGAGAACAACCTGTGCCCTGGAGGTCAGCACACAAAAAAAAAGGGTAAAAAGAAGCAGGCCACGCCTGCCTCCAGACAAAATTTGACTTATTTGCTCTGGCATGGTTTGCAAGCCAAATAGCACATTTGTTGCCTTCCCGGTAAATATGAGAGATTTTAGTAAAGACATTAACAGAAAAATACTGTCCTGAACCAAATGATGGACATTCCATGGAGGATCATGGTTGTCTTGTAAAATATTCACCACAGAAGGTGCATCCATCTCCACCTCAAGCTGAGTGTCACCCTCCTCTTTTGCAAGCTCTCCCTTGTTAACAGCAGCCAAAAATTGGGGGTATTCCGAGAATTGAACTCGGGACCTCTTGCACCCTAAGTGAGAATCATACCACTAGACTCTGCTCTGTTGATTTTGACTTAATAACTGTGGTTAAGAAATTTTGATTTAATAACATGTTTGATTATTATTATGCAGTGATAAGTTTAAGAAGCTGAAATAATCTCTGTTATTGCCACAGTTAATGATAGATATTCAAAGACTGTCTATAAATATGATACATAATATAGTTATCTATGTGCTTCATGCTTTGGAATGACAGATCTGAAGCATCTAAGGCTTGATATCAGCTATTGTAACTTTACTACAACCAGGAAATGAATGCAAAGAATTTTATTTGTTGCTCAACACAAGGAAGGGATAACTTGTATAGAATGATATGGTTATATGTTAGAAGTATCTCTGTTTTATTAGAATATTTAACTAAAAAAGATTGCTTTCAGTGACGATTCTTTCAACAGATAACATTTGAAGTAGATAAACATGGAATTTGTCCACTCTTCCCCAACATTATGGAACATGTTCTCTCAGTTGAATTGTTATCTCCATAGAAGTTGTTGTGCATGTACATTGGTGATCCTATAAAGGTTCCTGTAAGCCAAGTGAGCAAAATGACTAGCATTTTCTCTTAGATTGTGCTATTGAACGGGAGTTATAAGGGAATAATTAATACTTTGATTAGTAAAATCGAACTTCTGTGGCATGATGAAAGAGGGTTGCTTTGGTTCAGATCTCTATCATGCTAACTACTTATTTCTCATCATGGGTCATGCTGTCAATATTTTCATTGGGATATCTGCTGAAAATTTTCCTTGCTACCAGTATGATTTCCTTCTTATGTTGACAAGTATTGATTGTTTTGGACACTGAATGACAGCTTGATTTTTCTTTACTGCCAGGTTCCAAGTCAAAAAGAAACAGTTTTTCCGCAACTTCATGACAATCATGCTATTTGGTGCAATTGGAACATTAATTTCCTTTTTCATAATTTCCGTTGGTAAGTTATTGGAGTCACTAGTGCAATTTATCTCTTATGAAAATCCAAAGTTTGAAAATTAATATAAAATTATGCAATTGTGTGCTTCTGTATAATAAAAGTTTCCCTGTCTCAGGCAATAATCAAAAAGCTTTTTATTGATACTTTCTATTTCTGCAAGATCTCCTTTGTCGTGTTTGTCAAAATGTCCATCAGCTTTTTTAAACAAGAATGTGATAGTCGCAAGGTGTTCAATATGAATTACATTTATATTTTTGTGGACTAATAGAAATAATTCAGACATACTGAGTACTGGAACTCATAAGGAATACAAGTGGGCCAGAAGTGGTCTTGAGGATTTACCAAAATTTTATAGGATCAGTCAGAAAACCGAGCCCAAACAGTAGAAAAGAAAAAAATTTATTGTAGGAACTATAAATGACAGGAAATGTGCCAAAAAGGATAATGTAGTGCCTGAAGTGATTTATGCAAAATAATAATTATCTATGAATCACTTTTGTATTGTGAAATCTGATAGTGGAACAATTTCATTGGAAAATTCGTCATGCATCTTCCGAAACATCATTTTTGTTTTTACATTTCAATCTATGATCAGTGGGATTTTGTATTCGTATGCAATAAGACAATGAAGCATCAGGTGTGCTATCGGTTAGTTCTGTTGACAACTACCTGGGTAAGTTTACAAATTCCTTAATGAAGGTTCATTTTTTACTTGTTGACAAGGAAATTTTAGCCATTTCAAGCTCTCAAACTATCATTTCAGAGTTTTCATTTATACTGATGCATGCCATAGACTATTGGATGCTAGGGGCCTCAGATTATCCAGTTAGCAACTGTGATTTTGGCGCCTATACAGGAGTCCAGTTGGTTCTGAATAATTTTGTTTCTTCTTATGTTTTCTAATTTTAATATGCTTCTTTTGTCTTCTTCTGACTCTCTTTGATGCTGACACAGGGGCAATTGAATTATTCAGAAAAATGGATATTGGTTCATTGGACATTGGCGATTTTCTTGGTAAATTGTTCTATTATACCACATGTCTTTATCCCCTTTTAGATTTGTTATATGATCCATGTCTTTGAATATGCACCAATGCTTTATTCTCATGTATTTTTGTTCTGTTCATGCAGCAATTGGGGCAATCTTTTCTGCAACCGATTCTGTCTGTACCTTGCAGGTATTGTAAACGTTCTGGAGTAATTTGTTTATTCTGCCTTATCAGAGTAACAAATCAATTTACCCATGGTCTGTCTTGCATAACAGGTTCTTAATCAAGATGAAACACCGTTATTGTATAGCTTGGTATTTGGCGAAGGAGTTGTCAATGATGCCACATCGGTGGTACTTTTCAATGCAATTCAGAATTTTGATCTTGTTCATATTGATGCCATCATCATATTGAAGTTTGTGGGAAACTTTGGATATCTATTTCTCAGCAGCACCCTCCTTGGAGCGTTTGTAAGTTCTGTCATTTCTACTTGTTACTAGTTCTTATCTGTACTTGTAAATGTATTGATTTTTTTTTTACCTGTAGATTTTTGCTCTGTTAATTGCAGGGTGGATTGCTGAGTGCTTACATCATCAAGAAATTGTACATTGGAAGGTTTGTTGAAGAACTAACTGTATTGGTGTCTTATGTAATGTATTTTGCTATAGATTCCATTTAGCTAAATAATGCATAGGAACAATCATTGGACAACATTTTTGAACATAGTTTTCTGGAATTTAAAGAGTTGATATATCTTTTCTTTTTCACTTCCCAGACATTCTACCGATCGTGAAGTTGCACTTATGATACTCATGGCGTACCTTTCCTATATGCTAGCTGAAGTGAGATGCTTCTCTTAAATCTTGAAACAAGTCTTTTATAACCTAAATACAGAATATATAACTATACATTGAGTTGATCGTGTTCTTAAAGCATTGTTTTGTCTTGCAGTTGTTAAATTTAAGTGGTATACTCACAGTATTTTTCTGTGGGATAGTTATGTCACACTATACCTGGCATAACGTGACAGAAAGCTCAAGAGTTACTACCAAGTATGTTGGTTTTTTCAATGTGTCTAAGTTGATGAATCGCTGTTTCTCTTGTTAAATCTACTACTGAAGCATCTGATCATCCAATACATTCTACTAATTTATCTCTCTTCCTTTTCCTCCATTTCTTTTGATTCCAGGCATGCCTTTGCCACACTGTCATTTATTGCTGAGACTTTTCTCTTTCTTTATGTTGGAATGGATGCATTAGACATTGAAAAATGGAGGTTTGTCAGTGACAGGTATAACATATTATTCTTCTTTCAGCTGCAGGTCCCTTTCCTATGATAGCTTTAATGCTTATGCTGATGATTCACAACTAAATATGCTAACTAATGATCTTTATTTCTTGAAAATTCACTTGGATGGTTATCTTAGGTACCAAATTTTCATTGGTGAATGGCATATATTTCAATTAGTTAATAAGCTTCCATGACTTTACTTTTTCTGTGCTTGAAGTTGTTGCTCTACCGCCCATATAGCGCATGTTTAAAGTTTTGGCTCTACAAGTTATTTAGAACATCATCTGTTGTCTGCTTACTAGACCTACCATATTCTAGGTCTGAAAAAGGTTCTAGTGTGGGATATTACATAGATGGAGTTAAAGTTATCATGACTTCTTATGATGGCTCAGAAAGTTATTTATTAATGTCATTATGCAGTCAGGATTAGGCAACACACCAACCAGTACCCAACACAAACACATTGGGTTAATGCGTCATATGAATGTCCCAGAACCCACTTATTTTGTTAAAGTCAAATGCTAGCAAAGGCCTGTTGGTGTCTCTGGGTCCACTTTTAGATTGAGTCCTCACAATCAGAAAAAAAAAAAATTAAATGCATGACAACCTTACGAATCTAATTGACTTTGATAACAAATGCTCTTCTGCACGTTGGTCTAGTTTAATGAGATAAGGCAACTAAATGATGGAAACAAACTAAAAATATATATAATATTTGTTAAAAAGACATTATGGACACGAAAAATATTGTCAGTTTCACTCGAAAAAGCCAGGAGGATATAATAAGAAGTATCATGTATTACACTGATTAACACATCGGGTAAAATCAGTTCCAGATCACCTCAGATATGCAGCATGCTTACTACTAAATTTGAGGTCGGCCCAAGAATTTTCAACCCTACTATAGTCTATAAGGTTAAGGTTGGCATTACAACCCTATTATAGGCTATACTCCACTTATACCTTAGCTTCTAGGGTCAACTGCATTTCAATCACATTTTTTCTTTGATCCAACTAAAAGCGATCTAAAAGCAATGATAGTATGATTGTGTTCTTTGCCAAACTGAGACATCAATCTATCTGCTTACCTGCTTACCATGCCTATCTTATGAGCTGACCACCAATTAATGCATATTTCAGTGATAACCCAGAGAATACCTACATGGTGCTTATAGTATAATTTTATTCATTTACAACCTGCAGTTACTTTGGTCATCTTGCGGCCAAGTTATCTCTCTACCGGCATTTTTGCCCGTTAACATCTTTTAGGCATCTCTTCTTTAACATACTATATGAAGCACACTATAAGATGTAAAGTTACACAATCTTGAGCTAAAACTTAAGATGCATAGAAAACAGCTGAGATTTGACTTGTAGATTATGCACTATGCACTTAAATGGACCATCAGTCAATTATGAGAATACTGTTTCCTGTATTATATATAGTTTGAAAGAATAACAGCATGTCCAAATGTACATTAGGATCAGTGTGCTTAAATTAGTCCCAGCAATATTTTTTGAGCATCTTATTAGATGAATACAGTTCACATTATGGCAAGTTGATCTTTGTACGAAGCCTGTATATCTCTGTTTTCAATTCTGGGTAATTTTGATTACTTATCATTATTAATTATCTGATCTCTTATTTTAGGTTATCCAAACACATACTGAACTAGCATAATTTGCAGCTTTTCATGTGGTTAATATTACTTGCTTTCAGTCTGCTTTCTTCTCTGACTGAGAACTGATGTGTGTTATAAGGCCTTTGATGTTCACTTAACTATATTTTTTGTTATTCATGAATTTCTGTTTCCTTTGCAGCCCCGGAAAATCACTTCGTGTTAGCGCCATCCTTTTGGGCTTGGTTTTGGTTGGCAGAGCTGCTTTTGTTTTTCCACTCTCATTTCTATCGAACTTAACAAAGAAGTCTACAGATGAGAGAATTATCTTCAAGCAACAAGTGAGCACAAAAAAATCATGTTCACTATATTTGTTCTGGACTGTTATATTAAAAAACTCACGCAAATTCTTTTGACAGGTTACAATATGGTGGGCAGGTCTCATGAGAGGTGCAGTGTCAATAGCCCTTGCTTACAATCAGGTGAAATACAATGCACATTTGATATCGAGTTTGATTTTAATCGAAGTTTCATTTGAGACCATAAATTTTAAACAAGGACTCTGACTTCTTAAATACACTCACCAGATTCCTAATTGAATAGAAAAATGGAGAGCTTATATTTGCATTTCAACTGAAATAGTGATGCCTTTTAGTATATGATAGCACTATAAGAGCTGCAATTGCTTGTACACACACACACACACACACACACACACACACACACACATATATATATATTTGTCTTAACAAGCTGCTTGCTGTATTGAATTTGCAGTTTACAAGATCTGGCCACACTCAACTGCGAGGAAATGCTTTTCTGATAACCAGCACTATTACAGTGGTCCTCTTCAGCACTGTGGTAAATAATTTTTCCAATTGTGTCCACAGAAATGCATACTACAGGTTCTAAAGCTACATATTTCAAAATTTATAATCATCACATGGTAGGTGAAACATTTTATTTACTAAGAACTCTAACAAACTGACCCATCCATATGCTAGTTCATTCTTTTGCATAAATACTGCAACTGGAATTATATGTCACTTCTTTGAGGAATTTACTTGAATTATGGTACTGATGAAAAATTAGTGATACGAGCATGGATATCTGGATTATCTGATGCTTGCATTTCCTGAAAGCTTCATATCATTATTTTGATTTTTTACTGTAAAACTTGTAAAGTGTTAAAGATCTGAATTCATCAAATGTTAAACTCTTCTTACGATATCGATATCAACACAAAAGTTAAGATGCTGGCTTAGCTATTTAAATGTTTTTCTGTGCATAGCTCACCTGGCTTAGCCCCTCGTTAGTACTTGTTTGTTGGTCAAGTTTTCATGTGTATCTTCATTGAGTTTTATTGCCAGTAGCTAGATAAATAATATTATTAGCAGAAAATACAGTTTCCTTTCTTTATTAGTTTAGATATTTCTGATTGTTATTGCTAACTTGTCATGCTTCAGGTTTTTGGGTTGATGACAAAGCCACTTATAAGGTTCTTATTACCTCATAGTGCAAAGCATCTCAGCAGCATGTCCTCTGAGCCATCAACCCCCAAATCCCTCTTGTCACCCTTTCTCGAAAATGGACAGGGATCAGAAGTAGAGGTAGGAGGAGAATTCGCAAGTCGACCATCCAGCCTCCGAATGCTCCTTAGCAAACCAACTCATACGGTTCACTACTACTGGCGCAAGTTTGATAATGCATTCATGCGCCCTATGTTTGGTGGGAGAGGTTTCGTTCCATTTTTTCCTGGTTCACCAACTGAGCAGAGCACCCACAATTGGCAGTAAGCTAAGAAGGACATGACGACAAGCGAGAATGCAGTAAATAGGAGGACGAAGTTAAAGAAAGAAAAAGTTCATGATCTTTTTTGAAATGTAATGTTTTTAGTTGCATAATTATCAAGGCAGTGCCTGATCTTTGTGCTCATCAGGTCTTTCTGTCTATTTTCATGGCAGCATGGAGTGTTGTGTATCGGTTATGTGATTCTTCATTTTCTTCTCATCTGTAATTCTTGTTCCATTCCAAGTAGATCCTTTAGGCTACTTTGGTTTGATTCTATCTTTTTGAATTTGCATGGTGTATAACCTTTTTTAACTCCAAGATCAAGGAACAGAGGTTAATCTGTTGTATGCTCAATCTTTTTGTAATTGACATTAGATGTAGACATAAATCATAAGAACGTTTTTCCTTTCACTACTTGTGTTCAAATCTATCCCAGTTCACTGCAAATTTTTCAAACTTCTTCTTGAAAAACTATAACATGTTGTGTTAATCACAAGTGTTTTTTTTTTAGATGGTCAAGAACACACTGCTAAACTTCAAATGACCACATTTATTATGATTAGATTACACTGCCCAATAACAAGTCTATGAGCTTATATTTTGTTCCAATTCTATGATTTCCACAGTCCTTGCTGATAGATTACAATAGAAATAGCCTATATAAAGATATCTAAATCTTGTAAAAGCTCAAACTGGAGATGTCCTAAAGGGAAAAACTCATCTGTCTAGTTGATTTTATTGATGCAATTTAACTCAATACAGCAGATTTGGAGGAAACCTCAGCCCCATCTGTGCCAATCTCCCCCATATCACTGACACTATTATTATGCATGGTGCTTACACTGTTCAGATTGTGAGCTCAATAAATCCTGAAAATTGCAATTAATTTCTTAGAAACATACATCTGTATGTATCTAAGAGGATAGATTTTGGTACAAAAGATAGATTGAATCACAAAAATATTTTTAGAAAATAAAAGTATGGTTGACTTTCCTTATATATATATATATATATATATATATATATATATATATATATATATATATAATAAATACACAACATTAAGCTTAGAGATAAAAGGAACTTACTACCAATTCTTACTACAACCTTTACCAATTTGCAAAGACTTCTTCTCCAATCTTGGTTATTGTGTCCTCTTTCACCATGTAGGATTAATGATGCTAATTAGTGGGATTTAATTTGTTAATGGTTTATTTTTTTTGGTTTTGGTACCTTCTCAAGATGTGGTAGATATAAATTACTGTTATCCTAAATGACACCATGAAAGATTCATATCCAAGTGAGAAAGATTACGCCCCCATTAGATAGCATGGTATCCATTGACTTGTCTTCGAAGATCCACCACAACTAGCATCACATCCACGAAGACCACAAGACCTCGAGCTCTATTCTTCCCACCCAAGCACAGTCCACCACCGCTACCGCTTCCAAATGTCCCTCCTTTCCACCATCTCCTCCTCCTCCTCCAATTCCCTTCACCTCCTCCACCACCACAATCACCTCTCTTCCCTTGCCAGCTGCCATTCTTCTTCTTCTTCTTCCTCCTCCTCCATTATCCTTTCACCTCTTCACATTCCCAGACATGGCCTCAAAGCAACAAAATTCACCATCACTGCTTCCACTTTTCCTCCTCCTCCTCCTTCTATAAGCAAATCCACAGCTTCTCCTACCCAGTCCTTCAGAAAGAGTTCTCCCAAGGACGTCAACGTCCTCGTGACCGGCTCCACCGGCTACATCGGCAAGTTCGTGGTGCGCGAGCTCTGCCGTCGCGGCTTCAACGTGGTGGCGGTCGCGCGCGAGCGGAGCGGCATCCGGGGCGGCGACGACAAGGCGCGGGCCGCCGAGCAACTGGCCGGCGCCACCGTGTGCTTCGCGGATGTCACTGATTCCGACGCCCTTGGCCGCGCCCTCGACGCCCTTGGCCGCCCCGTCGACGCCGTCGTATGCTGCCTCGCCAGCCGTGGCGGCGGCATCAGCGACTCGTGGAAGGTCGACTATGGCGCCTCCAGGAACAGCCTCATTGCGGGGCGCCGCCTCGGTGCCTCCCGCTTCGTCCTCCTCTCAGCCATCTGCGTCCAGAAGCCGCTCCTCGAGTTCCAGCGCGCCAAGCTCAAGTTCGAGGCCGAGCTCGTCGAGGAGGCAGCCGCCGACCCCGGCTTCACCTACAGCGTCGTGCGCCCCACCGCGTTCTTCAAGAGCCTGGGCGGGCAGGTGGAGACGGTGAAGGACGGGAAGCCGTACGTGATGTTCGGCGACGGACGGATGTGCGCCTGCAAGCCCATCAGCGAGGCAGACCTCGCGGCCTTCATAGCCGATTGTGTCATGGACGAGGACAAGGCCTGCAAGATTCTGCCCATTGGGGGGCCAGGGAAGGCCTTGACGCCATTGGAGCAGGGGCAGCTTCTCTTTAAGTTGCTCGGCCGGGAGCCTAAATTCTTCAAGGTGCCCATAGAAGTGATGGACTTCGTGATCGGAGTGCTTGATTTCCTTGCAAAGCTATTTCCATCATTGGAGGACGCAGCGGAATTTGGCAAGATCGGCCGGTATTATGCAGCAGAGAGCATGCTGGTGTTGGATCCGGAGACAGGGGAATACAGTGCAGAGAAGACACCGAGCTACGGGAAGGATACATTGGAAGAATTCTTTACAAAGGTGATCAGAGAAGGAATGGCTGGCCAGGAATTGGGGGAACAAACCATCATCTGAGTTCTCAGGCTTTGTGAATTTACTGGTACAAGAAGTGAAGAAGGCCTTCTCACTCTACTGCTAGTTCCACTGGTAAAGGTTTTATGGCACATTCTTCTTGTACTACGTTTGCTTGTAAGACTCTGAAATGCTTCTGAATGCCATAAGATTTTAGCAAATTTTGTTGTATGACATGCATTTACCAAGCATTAGAAGCTGAACATGATTGTGATTTTCTTTGATTGGTAATGCTATGATATTATCGATGACATCTTTTTCTCTCCTTGTTCTTAAGCCATTCAGGTCTACTTACAGATATAGGTGCCTTAATTAGCAAACTTACTGTATGCATAATGTTATTAATGTACTGTGTCAAGCCACATTGTCGAAAGGGAATAAGAAATTTGTCATTGATGAAGTTTTTGATTTTATATGAAGCAGATATAGGTATGTCTTGTTGATGTTTTCTCTGGTTGACTGTTTTGATCAAAGGAAAAAAACTACTCCCTTATGAACATTCTCTTATGCTCACTGTTGTCTTGCTTTAAGAAAATGCGCATGAACTAATGAACATTCTCTCATGATGTTCTTTAGTGTTTTCTCTGAATAAAATAAATGTCAGCCACTAATGTTAGCGAAATTAGTCATCTTTCATCTAACTGCCTTCATCAGTTCTCTTCATGTGCCTCTTGAATTGGTAGAAAAATTAGCACTTAAGCTTTACTCTCTTTCTCACATTTAACCATCTTAAGTAGGTGAAAGTTCTATATGGTCTTCCCTTCCTATCTATCTATGTGATCAATTTAGGGAAGAAAGTCAGTAAGTCGCCGCTACATCTGATTGTCCAATGTAGACAATATTTATGGAAGGAAATAATGAAATTTTAGTCTATTGCTTGGTTTCATGATTACCAGTCTTGCTTATTCATTGTTTAGCTATAGTATTACTAGGATCAAACATAAGTTGCTCATGCATGTAACTTGGCTTTACTTGTTTAAACCAGCTGTTAGTATGCAGTTAAGCACATCTGCCGATTTCATTTCAGCTTATTGATCCTTCCAACTACCCATACCATCACCACAAACACACAAGTTAATGGTGCATTATGATTATTGAGTATGGTTTTGTAAATATCTCGCGAAGTTGATCACTAATTCATTACTTATTGCAGACAGGATGGGGATTCCATGTTCTGCCGCTCACTCTGATACCAAACTTGGCATGGTCCATGACCCCATGGAGTGCACCTCTCTTCCATGTCAATGTTTTACTGGGTGATTGAGTTGCCGTGCTCATCTACCGGTTCTTAAACGGTAGTTATTCATGATCAAGCAGTACAAAGAGTACTTGTTATAAAATATTTTCTATTGGTTTATTAAATGAAATGATTATTAGTCATGTCAATATGGTGACAATAGAGTTTTTTTTTTTGCCTCTCCTCAGCAGTGTATTTGGGACAAGAAAGAGTGAGTTTATGTTCACTTTGAATGAGATTCTAAATTGTATTCCTAATGCTTCTTCTCAAGGTTTTTTTGGCTTCACATTCAATATGCCATTAACAGCTTCTGAGATTCTTTTCAAGTATGCCAAATGTTTCTGAATGAATTCCAATTGCTTAATTTAATGATGAAAATGAAGACAATAAAGTATTGCTAGACGAAAAATGAAGCAGGTCTGCAACTGAAGCCTTCGTGTGTTTAATGAATCCAATACCTGTAATGATGCATGGTGCACTTTTAGTTGATGGGTAGGAAGCTTACACAGTGTTTGTAATACATGCAGCAGCACCAGTATCAAACATCTATACAGGTTTTGGAACATTAGATGAGTTATATCTTAAACGATCATTTTGTTATAGAAGTTCCATCATTTCGTCATAGATGTTCTTAAACTGCATATTCATTAACACATGATTTAGTTAATTTTGCCTAATCCATGCAGCATCTCAAGTTAGATTTACTTACAAAGGGTCAATCTAATTACAACTTAATAGTGTTGGCGCACCTTCAAGAGAATAGAAACATGCGCAAACAAACTGTCTTATATGGCTCCGTCGAAGCACACAAATTTGTGATCACTTTATTATCACAAAGGATATAACACAAGCGTAGAAGCATCCCACAACAAAGGATCTAAGATTAGTCCATCGTCATGTCCAAAATTCTAGCAGCCTTGTCTCCTCCAAGTTGATAAATTGTAGATCTTTTCCCTTAGAAAATCCTGTGTATTCCATAAAACTAAGGGTTAATAAAAAATATTGGAAAAAAGAAAAGATTCAAGTTCCTCTCTTCCACAGTCAACTAGAATTGTCTCATTGTATGCAAATATTCAACAAGAACAATATCCATACTTTTGGCTGAATCATGCATGACAGTGCTCATAGAGATGGTTTCATCATACAGAACTTTGATAAACACACTAAGCACCAGCATTCAATCTAACATCAATTCACCATAATATATGCTGAAGCCTATGTATTAAGTTATCATACAGGAAGAACACAGCCAAATTCTAGACCAACAAATCCAATTTCTGGAATAAGTTCAGAGACATTGAACAGGTGTCTGGCTAACTCATCAATCCCAAATGGAACCCAATCACTGAGGATCTGTGGGGGCAGATATCATGCGAGTGTTGTAAGATTGGCAGTGACTGCACTTCTGGCCAATGATGTGGTATAAGACTTTGGTGGTGTCATTGCAGTCATTGCAGAGGATCCAAACCTGTGAAATCACAGCAAATTAATGCCTCATCTGTAACAAGCACTAGAAGATCA
The DNA here is from genome assembly GCA_004837865.1 of Musa balbisiana. Lineage (NCBI taxonomy): Eukaryota > Viridiplantae > Streptophyta > Magnoliopsida > Zingiberales > Musaceae > Musa > Musa balbisiana. Next base: position 36,222,282 of record CM017195.1, on the reverse strand, counting down.
ACAACAAAGGAAACTGTTAGATCAAACTAAAACAAAGACTGTTTGCCCAAAGTGCTGGATGGGGACTGTTCTGAGCACCAAAAGAAAACTTATTTGAAGTGTAGATTCCAAACCCTCAGAAAGGACCAATAAGTTAGTCATTATCACATAAATTTGCAACAGGCAAAAATCTTGTTCTTTTTCAGATTCTCTTACTTAGTATCATGAAGCAAACATCACCTTTGTTTATGTTTTATTATTCTGTATACCAGTCTCTTCATAGGCGTAAGTTTCCTTGTTCTTGCTTGTACAGAAGCTGTGGTTATTATGTTCATTTAACAGTTCAAAGTTGAAGTGGAATTGGATATATGTATCGGCCAGTTGACGCATCATGTATTATCATTACTTCAGTATGGTTCATATATGCAAAGTACCAGCATGGGATAGACTAGCAATAACTGGTTGGAACAATCAGTACATTTTGATAACGGAATCCTCGGTCCAGAAATTAGTGTGTTCGGATTATTACATAAAAGAAAATCAAGTTACATGATCTGATGGTATTCCGTGCTATATATGCTATAAGCATTGCAGCCACTGAAATTTTAAAATGTCCAAGTCTCACTCCAACAATTTGAAAGGACCACAATAAGAGACAGATAACACTGACCTTTCTCGTTCTGTAATCCTCTGGCATGGTTGTTTCTTCTATCTGCAAAATAGAAAATTTTAATTTCTTAGGACATCAATTAATCTGAAAGAGAAGACATTATATGAATCTTTATCTATCCGTAAGAGTGAGAAATACTGATTAAAACATAAGTTCATACTTGGGAAACCTTCTATTTATTTGTTTTGTATACTTCTTATGACCCTACTTAAATCATAAACCAAAACCTGTACAAGTCAATAGAAGACCATAAAAGTTCTTAACATCAGATCAAGTCATTGCACGGGCCATGATTATTTGCAAGTCAATCAGATGGACAAGAAGCCTGAGGAAACAACTTGACCGGCATAGATCATACGCTCTAAGAGGAGACATCCAACATTGTGATATCGTCTATCTATGAAGCATTTCAAAGGCCATTACACAAATAGTTAAGATATGATGGCTTGTTGCTGTAATTTTCAGTCACATGTCTACCATGAGACTGGCAAGCGAGCCACCTTACACTAACAATTACTTAGATCTTCACTTTTCTGCTACTCAGTGATTAGATATACCACAGTGTGATAACAGAGTTGTCGAATCCCAAACTAAACAACATTTTATCTTCAAGCTCTAGAAAATGGTGAATTCAAGCGCAGACACCAGATATGATGTCTAATGCTTCTCGATGTAATGATAACATCATGGAGGTATCTAACTAGCCGGATCAAGGCAGCTGCTAGATCCTTCTGGTAGAGAGGTTGCATACCAAGGAAACACGACTTCCAACAATACAAGGAGTTTGGAACCTCCCTAAATGCCAATATCTGCAGATCTACATGTAACTGGTGCACTGGTAAGACATATATTCATGGCCTCGTTGGTTTTTTTCTGTAGAAACATGACATATTCATGGCTCTCGTATGGTTTTTTCTGTAGAAACACATTATCAGATCTCTAAATGTAGTGTGATGAATAAATTTGTTGTGCTCTCAGATATACCTGGTTAGAGATCTGTCCAGAAGCATGAAACATTTTTAACACTTAGTGTCATGCTCTTTTTCAAGACATTCCAACCAAAGAAGAATAGAATCTAGATTTCTTATTGTTAACATTAAGATTTGGTTTCTTTGGTATATTTGGATCATAAGAAATGACAACCAGAATATCTGGAGTCCTAGGGCTCATCTCAGTGGAGTTTCCATCCATGATAACTATTTTTTATAACATTTCATATATGCTTGTGCTTGAGAAATCAATGGATCATGGTTAAGTGGTTCAATCTTCTATGGCTATTTTTTATAACATTTCATATATGCTTGTGCTTGAGAAATCAATGGATCATGGTTAAGTGGTTCAATCTTCTATGGCTATTTTTTATAACATTTCATATATGCTTGTGCTTGAGAAATCAATGGATCATGGTTAAGTGGTTCAATCTTCTATGGCTATTTTTTATAACATTTCATATATGCTTGTGCTTGAGAAATCAATGGATCATGGTTAAGTGGTTCAATCTTCTATGGCTATTTTTTATAACATTTCATATATGCTTGTGCTTGAGAAATCAATGGATCATGGTTAAGTGGTTCAATCTTCTATGGCTATTTTTTATAACATTTCATATATGCTTGTGCTTGAGAAATCAATGGATCATGGTTAAGTGGTTCAATCTTCTATGGCTATTTTTTATAACATTTCATATATGCTTGTGCTATGGCTATTTTTTATAACATTTCATGTGAGGGAAGTTGCTGCCCTCATCATTCAGTAAAAACAAAAGAAGACATGTTACTCACTATAACCACTTCAGTATGAGTGGAGCTTGAAATTCAAAATATGAAAACGACATCTTTACATAATCATATTATTGGCATAAAATAATTATAATAACTCAAGCATCGATATTCTGTCTTCTGAATTAATTAACAAGGGGAAGAAAAATTCAATGCAAATATATCCAACAGTTTCTATATAAGAACAGGGAATTATATTTTCTCTTACCTCCTCATCCATCTTCCTCCAGATTTTTGACATGTCAATTACTGACTTGGAGCATATGGGACAACAGTATCTATATCTCATGATAAACAGAAGTAATTAGCTCAAGATACCCAAGTCTAAAAGCAATTCAAAATTCTTAGTTAATTAAATAGCATCGAGAATTACTTGTCATGATTCAACATCTCACTGAGACAATCTGAGTGCATTGTGTGCCCACATTTCAATACAGTTGTTTCCTTCAATGAGTCGAAGAGATACTGCATCAAAGTTTCTAACAGTGAGACATCCTTAAAATTTTAAAACCAAAAGAAACAATGCATCAATATATAAACCTCATAACATATGGAACAATGATGTCTCATTGAGTTTTCAACACATGAATGCTTGTTGAGCAAGCCAAAAGAGTAGCAGGACCCTGTACGCATGTCAAAAAATCAGATCCAATGGATTAACATATCAGTAGAAAAAAGGAGTTGATAATATAAAGAGGTGAGTCAAAACTTGGACCAATTCATGTGTACAGACTTTCTTAATGACAATGACTAATGACACAAATGCTAGCTGTTTAACTTTATCCCTTGATGAAGACAAATCCACAAACCTAAAAGCATCATCACATGAGAAATGAGACAAGCACAAATAAATACAAGTTAAAAGATTTTATAATCATTAGTTACTCTTGTTTTCCAGAATATATAGTTCGCATACCCAAATTATGAGCTCTAATAGCTTTTAATCGGGCTTGGATATATAACTGATCTCAAAGAAATATTTCTTTGTTACATATGTTACTAGTTGATCTCAAAGAAATGTTTTTTTTTTTTTTGTGCTACAAATGTCCCATGATTGATCCAGATTTCATTGATTAATCAAGGCATGCTACAATCCTGCAAGAATTGATCAAGGCATTCGTGAAGTCTGATATATGGAACACTAAAAAACCCTACAAGTCCTAAGCAACTATCAGATCCCACAAATTTGCACAGTCCAGAACTCCAGATATGGTGAAGAAAATGGTTGATTTTTGACCAAATTAAAGTATGAAGTTCACTTTTACATGAAGATAAACTAGAAATCCAGTTCTTAAGATAGTTGTTTCACAAGATCATGCAGACCCATAAACAACTGAGTTCAAGAGGCACTCATATTGGCCTCATGGACCAAGAATCAAACACCTCATTAGCAAGAATACAGAAATGAAGAACCAAATCATATAAACTTATTTTCACATTGTATAAGCATGAATGACAAGAAACTAAGATCCATCCCCACTAAAAGGAAACCAATATATCATCTTCAAAAGAAATCTGACTGCTTTCCGTTACAAAGGAAAAGGATATTGAACTGTTTAAATAGAAGAACCAAGCAATGGCTCAGACCAAAACCGAAGAACAACTTCAAAATCTTCCTTTTGTCCCAAGACCACTTAAACATCATGCAGACAATGAAATGCATCGTGGCTATTCTCCATCATATTTCTGGGCCTTCAGAGGACTGCATTAAGCTGGGGAAAATTTTCGAGTAAGATGAGATGAACATACCACATTTCTGGCAGTGGAAGAAGTTCTCTCTGCCACCAACCCTGCTCGAGTATGCACAAGCTTGAATCATTCTACCAACTTCTCTATGTGCAATAACAAGCAAGATCAAAAAACAGATGTAAGGCTAACCTGCAGATACCGCAATCCTCGCAATGGTAATGCCCTTTGTCAACCTGAAAAAACAAAAACAATAGGGCATAAAAAAAAGATCAAACCGGAAACAATCAGAAAGCTCATAGATCATCAATTTTACATCGTCATCGTAAAATCTGCACACTACACAGAAGTACTCCCCCATGTTGACCCCACAATTCGAGCACACTTGTGCAACCTGTAAACGAACAAGTGCAATCCAAACTCATCTTGTAAACCAAAAAGATAATAACAATAATTAATAGGAAAAAAGAAGGAATAATCAACTCTCACCGGTTGCTCGGTGTCGCAAATCACACAAATTACCTGCAGAATCATATCATAGATATGAACCTAAGCCGCTCAAGACCCTCACGAAGGAAACAGAATAAGCAAGGAATCAGAACTCACCGTTTGAACATCGAAGCGGCAGATTTCATGTCGATCCTTCTGAATCCAAAAACCAAAATTTCCCCAAAACAGAGACGACAAATTCTTAAAACTCGTACTAAACAAATACTTAAAACTCGTACTGAGAGAGATTCGGGTACCGTGGACTCGTTATGGCAGTGGCGGCAGCAAAAGATCTCATTGCAGCATGGCGCTCGAATCTTGCACCTCCTCTTGTAGTGCTTGCACCTGAGCAAGATCCCAAGAACAAACAACTCACAAACTCAAAACAGAAGCTTTAGAACATATCAAACAAAGACAACAAGAGATTCAGCAAACAAACCCGTAACCCATCTTCCCGAAGCCCAGTCGAGCATCATCAGAGGAGGCCTCCATTCCCGAGAGAGCTTCAACGCAATCCAGGAGAAGAGGGAATGGTGCAGAATCTCAATCCAAGACTGTTCATATATAGGAACATAAAGGTGAGACCTTTATTGATCATGGATTATAATAATGGTGCAAACAACAAGCTTTTTCCTTTTTCTTTTTTTTTTCTTCTAATAACAAGTTACTTGCATAAAAGATGGTCGGTGCATCAATTTGCATACAAAAATTGTGGAGCTAAAGACCAAGACAAGACAAGAACACCTTGCGTGTTTTTATCTTCTAAACAAAGAGGAAATTTTAGTAAGGGGAGTTGAGCTCATGTGGGGGAGTCAAAAGGTCTTTATAGGTGTTTGGTGCGATGTCATACAATTAATTTGGAAATAAATTATACAGATGAATTCAAGGAAGTCACAAGAGAATACTATTTCGAGGATTCCACATCTTGACAATCAATTCGACAAGGATCCATCTTATAATGATGCGCAAAGATCTAAGGCTAGAAGAAAAATTATACAGATATAGAATACAGTGCATTACAAAATTCGTGAAGCTGACAAAACACTAACTGAGGGCAGTGAATTATGTGAATAAAAGGATGAAATATATCTTTAAATTACAGAGATTTTCAGAATGAGAGGATGAAATATATTTTGGTTGATGTGTCTTCATACGAGAATGATGGCATAAATATTTACAAGAACAACTTATTGGCAGGAGTTGAGTGTTCCAAACTGAAATCTTTAAAGGCATTTGTTGGGCTGCTGTTTGTGAAGAGCTAGAGAGAGAATTAGGAGTAATTGTTGCCTCTATCTTGGACCAATCAGGTTATCTTCTTTCTATCTTCACATCTCCTATTGGTCCTGGGTTTTGTCTTGCAGCTGAGGGGATGAACCCTTGGGAGTGATGACTTGGGGTGGCAGACGCAGGAAGGCACCCTTGTGATAAGCTTTGGCTGCTTGCTTGTTGGGTAGCATGTCATGTGAACTCAACAAGAAGTCTTCTATCTTCAAGTCGAAAACCCAGGGGACCTCTGTTCTTGATACAGGAACAGAACTGGTGGTGGTAGCATGCGGAAAAGCTAAGATGGATAGTGACATGCACTACTGCATGCAAGAAAATTCTGTGTGCAGTGCAGGCCTTCATCATGAAGTTTCCAGAATCAGATGGACACTTGCATCAGATTGAGAATACAACTTGATGTGAGTGAAGAAGAGGTCCTAAGTGAAACAATTTGTGCTGTATAAAGTGATAGATGAACTTGCTAATGTAATGCCATTAGAGACTCCTGTGGCAATTTTATTTCTACTGAGTGCAGGTACATGTAAAACAGGGAGGTATTGTACTGTGAGAGGGGGATGAAGGCAGTCAAGCTGAAGGGTATGTATACAAAGGATTGATATTGAATCTGACTCCAAAATATTGAGAGACATTTTCAACAAGAGGAACTACTGTACCATGATCTTGCTTGAACATTATAATCATTATTTTTATAGTTTATCTCTATTTATTATATTTTCAACAAGAAAATGAGATAGTAAATTGACCGATAAAGCATGATTGACCATTGGATCTTTTATGCTCTATTTTTTTTATTATTATTTTTGGGACATGGCTATATATATATATATACTTAAGTAATATATTTTTATTTTATTAAAAAATATTGTTAATATTCTTATAATATGTAGAATGGAGATTATTGGTCTTCTCCTTCTTCTCCAAGAGTTTGTCTCAACTTTATCCCATCCAAAGCAGTCTAGTGCAAGGACAAGAGGTCTTCCCTTGGCCTATTCATCTTTATTGCTCTGCAATTATTCTATCTGCCTCAATTTATTACACTTTGTTGCAGCTCTAATACATAGTGATAGAATTTACAACTACAGTTCTACACCAGTATTGCAACTATTGCAGTCCACTTCCAACTATTGAAGACATAATACTAGATTTTTCCACATCACTGTCCATGTAATTCTTTCTTTCCATGGAGGTTTTTAGGTACTTATCATCATGTATAAAGTTCTTCATATAAGAAAATTCTAGTCATATCTCATTTGTAAGCACCTGAGATTTCTTTATATACATCTTATACCTTTGCCTACAAGCATTACTTCCTTTGGAAGCTGTAAAAATGAAAATTTTCCTATTACAACAAAGTGTTCCATTACTCTATCCATCTCAATCATTAAGATGCCTATAAAGATAAATTTCACTTTGTAAAGATTTTTATTAAGGTAAAAATGCATTGCACCCTATGAGATTTTCTCAACAGATATCCATTTGCTATAGAATATTTGTAATGATGTTTATTGAGGATATTAGCTATTTTAATTGGTCAAGACTTTATCTTCAGCACTTACTATTTATGAAAAATAATAATATTATTTGTCATTATTATTATTATTATTATTATTATTATTATTATACACATATTCGAATACCACAAAACTATTTATATCCCAATCAAAGGTGATTTCTTTTTTTTTTAATTATGACTTATTCTTTCGACAGAAATAAGGATTATTTGGGAGATTCTTCATGCCAACTCTTTATATGGCTAAGACATAAATGGAGTTTTTGATTAATAGTTATTAATTAGGTAAATATTTTTTATATTAGTTAGGTTTATTCTACAACTTTAGCACCACTAGAGGTATTATATTATAATTATATATATATATGCAAATATTAGAAAAAAAATAGAATATATATATATATATCATTATATATATATGTATGTATTTAGAATAGTCGATTTAATCATAATCACCCATGATATTCTCAGTGTCATGATAAATTTTAAAAATAAATTAATATAAATTAGAACTTTATCTCTAGTGAAGATTAATAATAGTGACACGTAAGAAACTTTTAGGTTTTGTAGGGATGCAGAAACAGAGGAATAAATATGAAAATTAATGATTTTGAATGGAATATATATATATATATATATATATATATATATATATAATTTTAGGGAAAAAAACACAAAACATGTTCCAAGCATTTTTCTTGCTTCAAGCAAGACAGAGAAACCCCAACGTGCGCCCAACATGTCGAAAAATAGACTTGAAAGAAAGATTCTGTAGAAGCAGCCTCAGCCAATCCCCTTCCACCATTGGAATCAGTCAGATTCAATCAAAGCTTTCCTGGGCATGACAGCCTTTTCCATCACCAAATCTTGCTTCTCCCTCCCTCCTCCAAGCTGTCAACACGTCTATTATATCACCACGACCTCCTCGCCTTCCGTGCAGTGTTGCACTCCTTCCTTCCTTCCTTCCTTCCTTCCACCTTCCCGGCCCCTTTGTCTTCGTCCTTACCACCCTTCTCCACCAATGGGCTGCGGCGGCTCGAAGCAGGACGTGGCCACCGGCAACACGATCACCCGCCGTATCCTCCGCAGGCCATCGAGTGTCTCCAAGAGCAAAGCATCTTCGACGTCGGCGAACGGCGACGCCTCCAAGAAGCAGGCGGCCGAGGCAAACGGTGCCGCCGGAGAGGCCAACGTCGTGTCGAAGGAGTCGTCGGAGGAGTACTTCTCGTCGAGGAGGGAGATAGAGTGCTTGGACGTGGTGACGGGGAGCGAAGGCGCCGAGTACTTCTCCCCCGTCGAGGACTCCGACGCCAACCTGAAAACAGTGGATGGAAGCGGAGAGATCGCCGTCTCCGAGGCGAAGAACGGTGCCGCGTTTGGCCCAAAGGAAGAGAAAGAGCAGATCGGCCGCAAAGAAGATGACGGTATGCATCACATTGTCAAAAGATCTAATTGGATTAACAGAAGAATAGATTCTCATACTCGATTCATCTACCGCTTCAATGTATATACTTGTTGTAGTATAACTTGTAAGAATCATTTCTCGTATGTTTCGTTCGATCCTACTACTAAAATGTGATATTTGTAGGGGAATCACTTGGAAAGCAATCTGTAGATTTCAAAGAGGCCATTTCCATCGACGAAGCAGAAGCAGAAAAGAAGAGTCCAGGAGAGAAGGAGAATGCAAAGGAGACATCAGCTCATTGACTGATGGAGAGAGATTAATGCAAACCTGTCATGTTCTTTCCATGTATTACATATGATTAATAATCAAATATTAGATACCATATTGTCTGACGCTTGGCATGTATAGCTCGGTGAGTTGGAGACAGCATGCATGATCACGATTAAATGTAGTAATTGTACATTGAGATTTTTATGTTTGTTTTCTTTTTCTCTCTGTTCCTTTTTCTTGCTTTATAGGGAGAAATGTAAAAAGTTACTCAAAACTATATATGAAAATTTAAATACTCTTAATTTAAGTAAAGGTGACCTTATAGGAAACTTAGCACAATTATAAAACATCCTATTGTGTGATTGAACCAAAATTTTATGGAAATGTGATGCATCCTGTTGTGTGATTTATCCAAAGTTAGTGACTGTTTGATAATTAAGCTGACAGCAAATAAAAAATTATACTTAAACCTATTCTGTAATCCTAACTATGATCCAAATCCACTTTGCAGTTTCACCACATCCTAATATTGTTTGCATTTCCACTTGCCATCATGAAGTAAAATTCCATGTCAGGAGCCTTTTCCCATCTTTTACATCAACAAAGTGCCATCAGATTCCCATTGGATCATTCCTACAGTGGACTCGATGTCAAGGCATTAAATATCACATTCCAACCTAATTAGCCACTGTTCAATTTATAAAGAGACCTGCTGGTTACTCACTGTTGTAATCCAAACTGAACCTTATTTGGAGACAAGGTTACTATAAAATTATCTCATCACCTAAACCTCAACTTCGGAAGTTCAATCAATAATTCTGTATGATATAGGTTTTCAATTTCTTCCTGACAAAACTAAAAGTCTAATACAATTTTTGTAAGCAGCAGTGGCAGTGGTCCACTCAATTTATGACATAGAGCTATATATTCACACAATGCTGTACAAGGACATGCATATAGAAATATGCCTAGTTCACCACCATGTGATTGCATAAACATTTACAATCACTAGAAATATGACTTCAATTGTCGAGGTCATGCAGTGGTTGTGGCAACCATGGTGATCTGGACGCGCAATACCTCATGAATTGCACCACGGTTGAGCACACCAAGAACCTCTCCCTCCTTGCCCATCGCAAGCTCAGTCAGAGAAACAATGCGAGAGCGGTGCTCATCAGGCAAGCGGAAGCCATAGAACCACCTGCCTAGCATAAACCAACTCACACATACTTGCTGCTCTGAAACTTGGCAGCTTTCAAGCACCTCCATCACATCAACAGGCTGCAATGTCAAATTCACAGGGTCTGTAGAGGAGACAATTACTTGGACAATACAATATCTTCATCACAAAAAACAAAATTCACACTGTACATAGTTTCATGCATCATTGCCTTGCAAGAAACCCATCTACTTGATACCACACAGCAAAAAATTAGAACCAGAATGGATAAATATTATCTGTTAATGTATAATGTTCACAAAATGAAGAAAAACTACATAACAATATGCTGTTAATATACGAGGAATGATGTAGCTTGTAGCAGAGACATAGTAGCTGTCTGTTGAAGAACTATTATGCAGTCTATGACTTCTAATGCATTAACCAGTCCTAGACAAACATACAACTTTGAAGTTAATTGTTGGCTTTGACCTTACATATGGAAACACCAGATTATTATTTTAATCAGAGTATTCTTACTTAGATCTGCCCCAAATTAAACTAATTCACAATACAATTCTTTTACATTTCCATTCAGGATGGTAATTAATAAAGCAACACATGGCCTATGATATCTGTAAACCCTTGGTAAAATGTTAAGAACCAAATGGCAGTCAAGACAAATTGCCTGGGATAGTCAGCAATACCTAGAAACTAAGCTTAAGTGGTGGTTATATACAATATTTTACACTTCTATTCAAGATGATATTTGATAAAGCAACATATGGCGAATAGTATCCGCAAAACCCTTGGTGAAGTATCAAGAACCAAATGGCACTCAAAAGACAATTGCCTGTGATAGTTGGCAATGCCTAGAAACTGAGCTTAAGTGGCAGTTAACAACCACTTTGCCGTTAGCTTATTCTGAGTCATTTATGCAAAATAATGTTCCCTGGGAAAACTTCCGTTCTAATGCTTTACCAGGACAAAATGGAAAACCCCTTTTAATGATGTTTCCTTAGGACAAACTTCTTTCCATATTTCTAGGAAAAGTTGCCTTTCTGTTTTCATGATTTTCTCTAGAAAACTACTCCAATTTTTTTTCCATTATGTTAACTCATCTTCCCAAGAACAAAAGAGACCAAGTTTTACTTTTCTTGCATTCCAAACAGAACAAAAGGAAAATCATTTTTCTACAATCCAAAAATATTTTTAGTTTTCATATAATTAAGATTTCCAACAATAAGTATTTTCCATCTTTTTCTATGCAATTAGACAGACCCTTAGCTTCTGTTCAATGCTAAAACCAAGAATCATATACCATAGCAAGTAAAATATAACAAAAATTCAGCTAGCAATTTGTATTCTGAACTCATTATAAGGTTTTGCCTTTCGAACTCCAAACAAATTTTGCTAGCCTTGCAATCTGCATGTCATAAACTTCAATAGGAAGAGTTTTGATACAACACTTGTTTAATAGGTGATATAGGTAATGCATAAAATAAAAATTGCAACTACTGAAGAAAATCTTGCAGGCAACAAAATAACATCATAAGAGTAGCTAAGAGATGTCCCTAGGTTGTATAAACATTGGTTTTAAGAGAACCTTGTAATGGCAAGAAAAATCAAGCAGTATTTTTTAGATAATTTATTAATAGCTTATGTCTACATTCCTTTGTTTTCTAGACCTTTCATTACTAGAAATCTAATTGACATATCATAGAACCAAACTAAAAGGTTCAACTGAGAAATTCCAAAAGAAGTTATTTAGAGAATCACCAAAATAATAAGCAAGAAAAACCTGTTAACAAGAATCTAACAAATTCCAAAGAACTACAGATCTCCTGAATCCTGTCATCCTGGTTAACAATTATAAACAAAAATATGAACATGAAAGAAATGTTACAAAAGAAATTTATGTAGAGGAACACTAACCGGAATGTCCAGTGAAAATATACAATAATGCAATCCAATCAGATTTAATAGCACATTATGCTCCCTTCTGAACAGGAACAGCTGCACATCTTTAAAACCAAGTTCCATCGAGCCCAGGTCACTAATTGCTTTTAAATAATAACCAACTTCCATTGACCCACTTTTTGACCACTCTAACACAGATTTTATTACATCAGAAACAGCACTGGCCAATTTCTTGTGCTTATTAATGTAAAAAGTTTTACATCCCTACAAAACAAAAGCATGATTAAGAAGTATATCTGACACTATTACTTTGTAATATATGTTAAACTAATGCTACATTAAGCAACCTTTCAAAGTTTTGCAGAGCATGCTTGGGAATCATTTACAGGTAAAAGGTACTTTGCAAATAATCAATAAAATCAATTTACATGCACCAAGATATAGATTCTCTGTAGCTATTTCATGGGAACTAACCAGATAGCTCAAGAACAATATAATTTACAGGAATCGGCATTTTCTTCATATTTTGACATTTGAAGCTCATAAATCCTCTACAAATGGCAAGGCCATGTTTTGTCCTTATTTAATTCACAGAATTCAGTTGCTGTACAACAATAACATGTATACCGTCTTCAACTGGTACAGTAAAATCGTAGCAAAAGTATCAAGTATGACTCAGCAAACAAGATCATGGTTAAGGTTTCCCCTATTTAGCTCTTATTCGTCTTTAAAACCCAAAATCCTCTAGATATCAGTCCTCATTATCCTTTGATATCATATGTATGAATGGAAGTTAATATTTTGATGGTATCTATTCCAGGATCTTTATATCATATTAGTGTCAACATATCTCCTAACTTTATATTTAATCTCCTCAAGCCACCAAAGTGCTGTCAACATGCCCTCCAAAGATCAAGATCTTCTAACAACGAACATACATAAAGAAGATGTACAAGTTATTGCTTACATTTCAACTTTATTTGCTTGAGATTTTTTGGAAGTAACAAATACAGACAACTGAAAAAACACACTGGAAATGGAAAACCAAAAGGTAGGTTAGATACCATATAGTAGCCCAGATCCTCTGGATCAATCCATAGTTCCATATGCCTAAGTTCCTCAGTACGAGTAAATGTCATAATTTGTGAAGTTAATGGTTATCATGTCCATCAATATTTTATACAGTATAATAAGTATGTAGAGTGGAACTAGAGATTATATAACTAAAAATAACCTTCGAACCATTTAACTCTATGGTACCTATGTAATGCTTGGACTACTAGGCTATTGTTTTCATGATGTAGAACCAGCACAATCAGTATATTGTGCACAATCACTAAAGATGTCATTAAAATTTACCTATTATATGCTCATACTTTCCAACTGTGCGTTTTAACTGTCTGAAAAAAGATTCACTCAAGACCATGCATATGCAGATTTTCAACAAGGATATAAAATGTAGAATTTAGCACCACCTTTGTAGATAAATACAAACACATAAATATTAATGTGCATATATCACAAGTAAATGGCGCTCTATATGTGTTTTGACGAAGAAATTGACAAAAAGTACCACAGGCTAGAAGAATAATTCCAAACATTTCGAGAATAGATATCGACCAACATATGGTTACAAAAAATGGCCCAAGACACCACTTAGTTAAAGATAATTAGTATATTTTAGCATATCTCAATTGCGAATGTTTTGATGGACTAACAGTTATCTTCCTATGCATTATTATGTGTGCACAAAGCAGTAGCAGCGCGTGAATTACCCATCGAAAAATTTAATTGTAAACCCGCAATTTTTCCAATACCAAACAGCGATGAGAATAAAATCAATTTAACAAAAATCATATCTTTCTGACCTGCAAGGGCAATGCACCGAGGGCGCCAACCGCGGATGGCCATCGCCGCTTGTAGAGCGCGATCCAGACGGAATCGGAGGCGCAAAGGCCTTGCCAGAAGCGGGAACAACTCCCCAACGAGCAAACATCGGAAGCCTATTGCACCGAGTCAAAGATTGAGAGAAGAGGAAGAGGGAGAGAAGGAAGATGGACCGAAAGGCACCTCGAGCAAGGAGACGATGTCGAGCGCGAGATCGCATGGGAGCGAGCTTGAGCCGAGGTCGAACCGCGAGCTTCCTCCGCCCTTCTCCATTTCCAACCCAAAAAGGGAGGTTTCGGTCCGGTAAGCCGGAGAACCAAAGAGGGACGGCGAAAGATTCATCGCGCAGAATAAGCATAAGAATGCTCCGTCTTGCCACGACTTTCGTAACGACAGATGGTGTGTTGGCGCACATCAAGAAGAGCACATCCCCGACCCCACCACCTCTTATCCCGCTGGATGTACGCCACGTAACTCCTGAAGCATTCAACGTGAGCCTGTTGGTCTGACTCGCGCTCTCGTCGGAGCCACCGTACAGCTAAATGACGCCTCACGATTGGCTGGATGGCGGAATCCAGCGGAGAAGTTCCAGCTGTGACAAGTGACAAGCGCCGGTTCCGTGTATGGCGCCTGGCTTTTGACAGGAGAGCCAAAAGGAGTATTAACTGTATAAACAGTTAATAATCCTTAATACAGAATCTGGTATTGTTGTTACATGGGCAAAGGTGTTAAACATGCACTGAAGAGATTATTTAATTAGGGAATCATCAGGCTTTTCTGCTTTCTGTATCCAACTTTTTTTGTTTTTTCATTTAGTATTCAATCTTTTCACACCATCACAAGCCCATGATGAGTATATGCTTGTGATTGTAGGAATTCCAATCTTTTGCAGTATTTTATTTGACTGTCTAACTCAGCCCATCAAAAGTGAGAAGCAAGTATTTAATGGAGAAAAACAGGTTAACTTCACCTGAAAAAAAAAGGGTCTTTATTGGATTAGTATTGGCAGGTGTCCCAAAATCATGATTCTAGTTCTTGGCTCATGATGTGAAAGCATTGCCTTGCCCTGATCTCTCCACCTTTCTGTTCCATGTCTATTTCTTTGGATTATATGTTGAATGTCCTTGTAAACATCCCATATTGGCATGATAATTTCTTTTTGAAGATAAACATAAGATTTCTCCTCCAGACCTATGTTTATATATTTGACTTGAACTTTTATTCGACTGCTCTTATCCACTAAACAGTATTGCATCCATAACATCAATCTTTAATTTGACACTTTCAAATGCTACTTTGGGTGGTAAACCTTACTGAATTTATTTTCATATCAAATTTATCATTATATAAATAAATAACCAACAATGACATCAACAACATTGGCTACGCATAGACCCATGAGACATAGATACATACATAAAAGAGATGTCTTATGCAAACTGCTCTGAAGAATTTATGGACAAAAATCTGATGACATTTTCTTGTACTCTAGGCTACAAAAAACCCTACACAGAAATGTGCACCAACTTGCATGTAGGAATTGCCAGTATACATTCTAAAATAAAAATAAAAAAAAACTGAAATTTTTCTTTAATTTTTTTACTCTGCCTTCTTGTATGTTAAAGGACAAGGCTTGGTCAAGGCATGACACACAATTCAGGAAAATGGTATCAAGGCATGACACACAATTCCACAGAGCATCAGCTTTTCCACAGTGAATTTGGTATCATGATGAAACCTGTGATGTCTTGTGTGTCCTGACCAGCTGAACCCTGAACTATATCTTTCCATGAAAATATGGCATGCAAAGCAGTATCCAAATGAATGGATCTGAAAGGATATACAGTCATGTTGTACTGTGGAAGCTGCCTGGTGTATTTTTCCGTTGTCTCTCCCGCCAACTTTCACCCCATTCTTTGGCCTCTGCAACAGCACGCTCTCTGTCAAGATTGTGGCCAATATCTTTTGGGGAGTCTCTCACACTCCCTACTTGTACTGGGCTATCCATCTGAGACTCACGAGTTTCCAACTCTTCCAAGACCCACTTGTGCCCAGAACACCCACCTGAACTCTCTATGCCAATTTTTGCATCCTCACATGCACCCATGATTGGATCCCTTAGCCTAAAGTCCGGAGAATTTTGATGTGGTGAATGGACAGCATGTTGATTGTCAATCCTGCTTGTGGACCTTGGGGTAGATGGACCATTCCTAGTACTCCGAGTAGAAGCTGCAATTGGATCATAATTTTGTGAAGCTAAATATGAAACTGCCGTCACAACATCCCCTATGAGAGGTCGAGTAGCTGCTTGCTCCTGCAAACACATTGCTGCGACAGCCAGTGCCTGATATAGGCCTCTCGTCGGATAATGACCTTGTAGCAATGGGTCAGCCATTTTGGGGAACTTTCGACGGTCTTTAAATAATGGACGAGCCTGTGCATGAGATCAACAAGCAGTGATAGTTTTCGTCAAAAACAGAGACTGAAATATGCAAGGTCAGCCTGGAACTAATTTTTCATTGTTTACGTTCTGAATCTAATATCTGGTATTAGGAGCTAAGGTTGATAATTAGAATATGAATCAGCATAAAAAGTAGCATGTCCTCAAATAAAGCCTATTATAAAGCCAACAGGGACTGGATGTAGTTCAAAAATGTGAAAGAGCAACGTACCCATGCAACTAGATATTGTTCTCCAACAGGCCTAGTGTTGTCGATGGCTTTACGGCCGGTGATCAGTTCAAGTAACACAACACCAAAACTATATACATCAGATTTCACTGTTAACTGCCCTGTCATAGCATACTCAGGAGCACAGTAACCATATGTTCCCATCACTCTGGTTGAGACATGAGTCTTGTCACCAACAGGACCAAGTTTCGCAAGCCCAAAGTCTGATAACTTTGGATGATATCCTTTGCCAAGAAGTATGTTTGATGATTTGAAGTCACGATAAATAACTGGAGGGTTTGCCACATCATGCAGGTATTCTAAGCCTTTAGCTGCACCAGCTGCTATCTTCATCCGGGTATTCCAGTCAAGTGGTTCCTTATCAGCTGGAATATCTATTAAAAAACCAAAAGGGCAGAAACAATCAAGTCTCTAATTTTTCAGGGATTCTGAATCATTTGTCATGGAAAGATCACACCACAAAGATCTTACTATAATATGCTTTTCACTGTGTTGCAGGAAAAGATAAAAAAGGGAAAAAAATGGAGTGATGGAATAAAAATCAGTAATTCCATGCATACCCAACAAAACCACTCAATCGGAACTAAGAGCAGTTGACACCTATCCTTGTCCATAATGAAGTTCTTTAACAGTTCATATATTTAATATCAATTCTCAATAAAAAAAAAAGAAATAGCCAAATGTTTTTATCTTCAGATTGATTTCCATTAATGTGAAAGCACTACAGAATAACAATCGGTAACAGTATCTATTGAAATTCAGGTTATTTGAATCATGAATCTGACTTTTTTTAGCAAATGGCATTTATCTTAATGAATTGTCAACCAGGAGGATTGCCAAAGTTATTTAAGTATGATCTAACTGCCAAAGTTATTTTTAGTCATTACTATAATCCAAATGAATCATCTGTGAATCATTACTTTACCACTTGCATATATCCGGTGATAGTATTTTTACATGGCAAACAAAAGTATTCCAAGGATTCACAGAATGATGTTCGAAGACATCTGCAAAACTGACCTGATGAAGAGTAGCATTAACATATGATGCACATGAACAAGTTTAAAGGAGAAACTTTGATACTTTGAGGAGACATTCCTCAAATTGGCAAAGGCCAGTTGCAATATGACTTGCTGGCATACACAGCTTGCATTTCCAGCATACTAATACACAGATTGCCTTTCCATCACTAATTTCAAGAAAACAGTTCCTAATAGATCATTCAATATGATGACATAATAACTACTTTATGAATCATTCTTATCATTTATATTTATTTAACAGTTTCTACATATAATTCTAGATCTGCGAGTATAGCAATTAAGGAAAATCAAGAAGAGAAACAGCTAAACCAGTAAAATAAGGCATTAAGGAAAACCTAACCATGCAAATGATCTTCCAATGAACCCAATGGCATAAACTCATAAACGAGCAGTCGTTGATCACCATCAGCACAATAACCAATCAGATTGACAAGATTCGGGTGATGTAATAGGCTAAGCATGAGGACTTCAACCAGAAACTCCCTGTTCCCCTGAAGACCGTTTCTGTCAAGTTGTTTAACGGCAACAACCTGCAAAGAACTATATCAGCTGTATGCTCATGTATGCTCTTTAGACAATAACAATTTTCATATCACCACTAAAAATACAGATGGTTCTTATTTAGCAACTGTAGAAGCATAAAACAACTTTTGCTAATAACACAAGGATTTTTTTACTGTATTTAAGATAAGTTTCATTAAAGGGATCAAGATACTTGTTGATAGATAAAACAGGCACATGAATGTACATAAAATCAGGCACTATAAAACAAAAATAAACCAACCTGCCCAGTCTCTAACCTTCCTTTATAAACGCGACCAAAGCCACCTTCACCCAAAAGGCAATCTTGTCTAAAGTTCTTAGTGGCTGTAGCAAGCTCACGGAAAGTGAATGTCTGTGCCGCAATATTGCCAGCATTGCCTTCTTTCGGAGTTGATGCTCCCTTTTTGGAGACTGAATCGGTCCTCAACTTCGATTTGTCTAGGACCACAAGCAATCCACAATAGAAAACCAGAAAGTTAGATACTCAGCGCTCAAGCAATGACCAGCATGTCATTCAACTTTAAATGCATAAGATACAAAGGTGGATAAAATTCTCGAATGCTACACTCTGAGTGAAGTTTAACTAAGACCAACAATGTCATGCATGACCTTTTAATTTGTCTATCTGAATTCTTATCATTTAACGGCGCAGTAATCACCCTAGTGTCTTTGACCAAACAAGATATCCTTCTTAGGAATGAGCAATCTAGACGTATGACGACACCGATAACGACCTAGCGACAGCGGACTGACCTCCAAATTCTGAAAGAATATCCGACGAGAGAGTTCGCAATTAGCTTGATAATTTTTTGTTTATTTCCTTTTTAATTCATTTGTATTCTCATGATACCGTTCGACATTTATCCAAAAGAGACGTTCGAATGTCCTAAATTCAGGATATCCACAGAAGCTCCACAGATCCGGCAAGAAATGTGAAGAAAGAGAACGATCAACACAAAATAAACAAGCACTCCCAAAAGCAGCAGATAGAGTCCATTAGATCCAGGAAATTCTCATAAATCTTTACCATCAAAAAATCTCAACTTTCTTACCAGAACTGCCATGGTGAGATGACGTAGTGGCGGAAAACTCCTGCTTGCAATCCGCACCATCTATCCCTTCGATCTTCTTCTTCACCTCCTTCTCCTTTATCTGACTGGGCGATCCAAAACACGGAAAGCAAACCATTATTAATCAGAAGAACTAAGATAAATTCCCGAATAAAGACAGAGCTCCGCCAACAGCTCCCCCTCGATTCTCCGATCTATCGCGAGGGAGCGGCTCGGAATCCCGTCGGCGGACCGGATCAGTGCCCTGCGGCGGATGGCACCAGACCAAAGGGAGGAGGGAGGGAGTTGGGGGGTGTGGGTGTCCGGAGCCAAGCAAGAAATTGAATTGAATTGGAGAGACAGGGAGTAGTCAGCGAACGCGTGCGAGGTAAGAAATTGGACAATCGCTGGGTAGTGTTCTCATCGATAAAATACTCTGTACCTTCAGTTCGTCACCCCTGTCACCTACCATAAATATGGGTCCCACAGTTTGCCCAATGAAATGACAGGTAAAGAGAACGGTGAACCTATAGAAAGATCTTTTTGATATAAAAAATATTCCCAGTATTAATTGGTCATTAAATATTTATTTTTTATTTGTAGAAAGGTTTTCTTATTGGAGTTGAATATTTTGGAAGGTCGATTTGCTTCCATTTCGGGCTTTTATTTCTAAAAATAATTTTAAAATATTTTTTTTTTCAAAATTTGACTTAGGAAGAATGTGTGCTAGTTTTCATATTTTCAAAATTTTGACATAGGAAGCATTTCTAGAACACAATATTTTGGAAGGCCCTCATGTCATATTATTTGGATTCCGTGTATTTTATTTTTAAATATGAATATTTTAAATTAAATTTAAAATTATATGGTTTTGTCTCTATCTTTTATTCTTTATTGAATCAATTTCATTCAGTCCTTTAAATTCTTGAAATTAAATGAATTTATGAATTTACCTAGAAAAGTTCTTGTGTTTGATCTTCTATCCAAAGCACTCCTTGTTTTTCCAAAATTTATATTGAAACAATATTTTTTTAATATAAATATTAGGGTTGCCCTGAATGAGCCCATGTCTTTAAAATTTAGATCAAAAAATAAATAATCATGTATAATCTAATTCAATCAAATAAATAAATATAAGTAAGAAAGATAAATCGATTTATAATGACCCGATTATCTGAACCTACATCAATTCATCTTTCCTAAATGTTATTGATTTTTTCCAATAAATGAGCATTCAAATTTTAGATTTAACTTAAATGTTATATTTAATCACTAAAACTTTTACAAATTATTTCATAGTTACAAATACTTAGGAAGCATAATAATGGATGATCCGAAACCTATGATAAGACTCCTAGATTTTTATCATAGAAGAAGAGAAAAGAAATGGGATGATCACTTCGAGGAGATCGACCTCATAGGGTTTACCAAATATTAGAATAATATTTCATAGATGATGAAAAAAAACAGATACATCCATATTTATATAGTTTCACCCCTAAATCCATTAGGATTTGGATTCCTAATAAAATTAATAAATCTCAAATAAGCTCCTATCTGACTTCTAGACTAGAAAAACTTAATAGAACACGATTCAAAGCTTGAAAAATAAAAGGGATCCTAACAATTCCTCCCCCTTTAAATCAATATTATCCTCGTTGAAGAGCATTAAACTCTGGGAGCTTCTTTTTTAGCATTTGTCACAGAATATTTGTGATGCATCATAACCCATTGATCAAGTAAGTAGGGTCTTTATTTCGTGTTAGTATAAGCAATGGGTAGGCCTTATGGTGTAGTAGTTATTATAATCTTCTGAAAAACCTTCTCCATCCGATAGCTAGTGGCAGTTGTGATCTTACTTCTATATCTTCCCTTTAGGATCACCTACTTTTCATTAATAAAAAACTTCATGATTAGTTTAAAAAATTTTCAAGAAACATCACTTAGGATTAATAGTTATTCAATTCTAAGCACCACTTCGAAGTCTTCCAAGGATAGTAAAACAAAATCCATAAGTAATTCTTAGTTCTGTATAATCAGTTTTATCTTCAAAATTTGCTATCACAAGTTAAAATTTATCAATCAACGACCTTTACTTCAAATTTGTCACAACCTTCAATGTGATAGGCCAATCGATTAGCAATCTTACTATTTATAAAATTGTTACTGCTATTAGTACGAATCAAAATCATAACAAGTTGATGTTTCAAAGTTCCTCCAACTTTCATTGTTTGTAGGTTAAAGTAGCCGGCTAGTGCATTGTATATGTGATAGGCCTAATATTTTCATCAAAATTAATACTTTCATGATCGGAGTTCACATTGTCAGCTTCTAGTTCCTCCCCAATTTATTCAATCATCAAAAGTTGCCCTTATTTGTATCAGTGCTCATTACTCCACTTTTTATCATAGTGCCAACACAAACCCTTCATTGATTTTTTTTTTTTAGTTCTTCTTGGGTTAGTCTTTGGATGTTAGGTTTTTAATTGGGAATAGATGAGGCAGGTGGCTTGCTGATTATCTATTTATTGTCACTTCTGTTTCAACGATTCTTTGTACTGATTTTTTCCTCGTACAAATATGCAAATGAGATTACAGCTGCCATTGTGCGAGGTTAGCGAGCTTTGACTTCATACCAGATATCTGGATTAAGTCCTTCAATAGATGTTCTTACCAGTTATTATTCGGACTAGTCTTTGGCTTGATTTGACGGTCGTTCAAATATACTATGATATTCCTACACTATAGAAGTCTAATAAATTTTAGTAAGTTGCTCATCAATATTCTCATATTCATATGGTCCAAAGCGAATAAGAAGTCCTCTATTAATTACTCCCACGAGGGGATCCCATGATAGGTTTGGTATAAATTATACTATTGAATTGCATCTCTATCTAGTTGGATTGAAGTTATTTCCACCTTGGATTTTTTTAGAGTTTTGTGAAAATGAAAAAAAAAAATTCTACCCTAGAGATTCAACTGGTCAGATCTTCATCTTCTTATCTTGGGAATTCTACCTTCATGCGTGAGTAGCTTGTGTCCTATTCTTGATTCCTTTTTCTCATATCTCCAGATCGGTTCAATGTAAGACTTGAACTTTCATCTTGTTGAAACTTGTTGAAGCTCTCCAATAGACTCCTTTTAAAATTATTAAGGGTTTCTTATAATTGATTCTCAATTCTGGTTTCTAAGACTTCTAGTTGGGCTTTCACTGAGTTATCGGTAGCTATTATATAAGACTCTTCTTCAAATCTTATTTTTGGTGTTAGGTCAAGGGCATCAATAGTACCCTATTCGGTGTGGCTGTTGTGATGTAGACCCGAGATAGCATTGAGGGCATAAGGGATCATTGCAAGGATACCGAGGAAGCCTTTGGACATCAAGAGTAGCATAAGGGCTCACTATGATTGCTGCAAGGAGGACATGAGGGATCATTGCAAGGGTACCGAGGATGCTTTTGGATGTTGAGAGCAGTGTGAGGGCTCGTTGTTATCACACTGAGGATGCACAAGTGTAAGATAGTGATGGTAGTGCAGTTGGGAGGTAACAATGATGACATAGGTAGTTGCTATGGAAACGCCAAGGATCATGGTTGGAAAGCAACAATGATGGCATAGTTGGAAGGTGAAAACATTAACATGGAAAGTTGCTGCAAAAGTGCCAAGAATCACGGTTGGAAAGTAGTGATGGTGGGGTGAGGAGTTACTGTAGAGATGTTAAGCATCGCGGTTGGAAAGCAGTGACAATGGCATGAGGAGTTGTTGCGGAGTCGCCGAGGACCATGATTGGGAGTAGGGACAGTGGCATGGTTGGGAGGTAGCGGTGATCAGCATGGGGAGTTCCATTATTTCTGTCATTTCGTGGAGGAAATGCTACTGCTGAGGCTGGGAGATAGCGATGGTGGCATGGCTAGAAGCAAAATCATTGAGGGCTAGGAGCAGCAATAATGGCGCAACTGGGAAATGACGACGATCAACATGGGGAGTTGCCCTATTTCTATTACTGCGTGAAGGAAACAATGTTGTCAAGGTTGGGAGCAGCATTGCTGAGGGCTGGGAGCAATGAGATGGTGGTCCATTGGCTAGGAAATAGTGGTGATTGGCATGGGGAGTTGTCTTGTTTCTATCACTGAGTGGAGGAAAGGCTGTTGCCGAGGCTAAGAGGTAGCGGTGGTGGTGCGGTTGGGATGTGACATTAGGAATAATAGCGAGAATGCTGAGAATCACTGCTTTGATACCAGCTGATAAAACCTCTAGAGTTTTATTATAGAAGAAGAGGAAAGAAAGAGGATGATCATTTCATGGGGATCGGCCTCATTCATCACTTTGAGAGGATCAGCCTCCTAGGGTTTGCCAAAAGTTGAAATAATATTTCATAGATGATGAAAAGAAGCAAATACATCTATATTTATAGAGTTCCATTCTGTCCACTAGGACTTGGACTCCTAATAAAATTAATAAATCTTAAACAAGCCCCTATCCAACTCCTATTGGACTAGAAAAACTTAATAAAACATGATTCAAAGTTTGAAAAATAAAAGGTATCCTAACAACCTATTAGACTTGTATAAGTCAATTGTAGTTTTTATCCACCTAAACTAAATTAGTATTACAACTATTACCTAAACTAGATGGTACCATTTGTAATATCCCCCATTTTTGAAAATTGTATAGATGTTTGTTTGTAAATATGAGAATTATTTAATAATTCTTTTGTATTATATAATTTTATATTAAAAGTTTATGGCTATGGACCTAAATGTTAATCTTAGAACATTGATATGATTTGTCAAAGATTCACATTAAGTTAAAAAAAATGAAGGACATGTGTCACTAGCTAACCTAAGTATGGTGCTACCTATGTTTGTTCTATAAATGACACATAAGCCCCTTTCATGCATGATTACCACATTGCAATTCTTGTGTTAGCCAAACCTAAGTAATTAGATGAGAGATTAAAAAAAAACTTAACAAATGAGGGATACTTGCTGTAATCACCATGGGTTTGAGAAGAGAAGGGAAGAGGAATTGAAGTAGAAGGAGAAGAATCTTTACTTTACTTGATGTTTTGCATCAATTCCTCATATTTGGGAATCAAACTTTTCTAAGGTAAGTGTTCTAACCCCATCCCATAATAATCCTAATCTCTATTTTTATTTTAATTCTGCATAATTCGAAAGATTTTAGCTTAGCACTAGACATTTCTTTCATTTTGATACAAAGCCATGAATCTATAATTTTTTGGTAATCTGACCTCTATGCATTTTTTCGAACCTAACTTTTAGCATCAAACTCTGATTTAGGCAAAACTAATCCATTTGAAAGTAGACTCAAAGATATTTATTTTATTCCTAGATTGAATCATTTGGAGTTTAAATGCCTACACAGACTTCTGTTTCAATTAACCCTATAGATTCTGTTAAACAGGGACTATAATTTCTAACCTTTTGTTACTGAACTACATATAACTTTCTGCTGAGAATTTAGATTTATGCAAAATATGATTTATTGGAAACTAGATTCAAAATCTTTGTGTGCTTATCTAACTTGAAAATTTTGGAATACAAATGCAAATTGAAACATCTATTTTCATCGACCCTATGGATTTAGTAAAATAGAGCTGATGTTTTCAGACCTTTCGCTATGAAATTATTTATAACTACCTATTGTAAACTTGAATTCATGCAAAACTTAATTTACCTAAAACTATATTGATACATCTTTCAAATAACACCTATTTTGTAAAAATTGGAGCATAATTAGTTATCCAAATAATTCATAGCCTCTTAAATTCTGCCATAATCAAGCTTTGGACGATTTTACTTATTCTTGTTTCTTCTCTTTGGAAATTGATTTCAGTAAAAAACCTTACTGTAATTGAGCTTTATATAATTATTTTAAATTTATATATACTTTTATCCTTTAATTATTTGCATACCTGATTTTATTATGTAAAGTTCATGTTTGTATCGTAATGTTTCGTATAAACACATGCATTCCATTGTTCCGCATGTATTTCCGATATGTCCTAATTTTATTGTTCACACTATTCTTTTATACTATAGTTTTTGTGAAATAAATGTGAACTTTTGCTAGAAATGGTAATTGGAGTTATGCTTATAGCCCGCGATGCTTTGTCAGCCCTCTATGACTTCACTCAAATGTGGGTGGATGGAGCTCCCAAACATGAGAGACTTATGTTTGATGGTCATTCAAAAATGGATGGACTATATTATGTTATGATCACACTTCACATTCTTTGTGTTTGACATGATATCAAAAGCTTTGGTTATGTGTTTCTATGCGCGCTTTGAATAAGAATGAAATAAATGCGACATCATATGTGTCATTTAAGCTTTTGTTTTATATTTGTTCTTTGATATGCTTCAAAATGTTTATATATCTTTGATATGCTTTGAAATATTTCATATGTCATAGATATGCTCCTTATGCTAATGATATGCTCCAATTAGCCTTTATTCTCTTATTATGAACAAAACATGTTTAGACCGAAATGACATTGTAATTCTACATTCTACGAGTGGCTATCTTTAAACTTTTTTATCTCTATATTATATTTTAAAACCTTATTTATTTAAAATTTTCCTCTTTGCTATGGATATGTTAGTCGCTTGCTGAGTTTTATATGCTTACTCCGTTGCTATATAATTTTTTTTCATGATAGTTTGTTGCTCACTAAAATGTTTAAATTGAGTTGAGGTAATTGAAGGTTAGAAGACTTTTAGGGCAAATCTTTTGTAGTTGAAAGGTGGTTGATCTATAAGTACATTTTGTATGTAATAAAATATTAATGACAAATCTAGATTGATGTATTTTGTAAATGTTTGAAAAATACCTCTCATATCGGGATTTTAGGAATATTAAATTTAAATTATATAATGATATAAACATATGGTACATGTTAGTTTTATGATTGTATAGCTTCCCACACTTACGGATTTATGATATGGTTATGGTTTAGTTGAGTTGACTTTGAATTTTATGAATCATTAAGTGATATGATGTATGATTATAAACTGCATAAGTTTTATGAATTATGGATTATAGAGATGAATTCTGACTTGAATATTTTTTTTAGTTGCCTCAGATATGTGTTTAGATCATGGATTATTTGTTAAATTATAATATTATCAATTTTGAGTTAGGTTCACACCTCCTGAATAAGAATTAATTCAGGGGCGTGACACCATTGACTAGCTTGGGTGATGCTATTAATAGAGCACATGATAACCTAATAAGGGCCCAACTCTAGCTATTTTTCTAGCCCATATATAACCTGATAGAAGCTTTAATTCAGATGAGTTAGTTTTAGAACATTTAAACCACAATTACAATCTAATTTGACTTTGGCCAAGGCTTTGAAACATCAACCACTCTTTTGGTATATTGTTAAGTCTTCTAGCAAGTTGTTCATTCTTTTAGCATATCATCTATTCTTCTAGTAATATTATCTAATTTTCTACACATTGTTTGTCCTCCGATATATTAACTTATACTTCTTCAGCATGATATTCGATCTTTCGACATGACATCCAATCCATCATCACATCTAATTTATCAATATAATTTTTAATCCTCTCTCATGATGTTCAATCATTTGATGATATGGTCATCCTGAGATGTCATATACACAAAGATTTAGGTTGGGTGAGGTTTCCCGATCTAATCCCTTTGATGCTCAAGTTAGTAACCCAAGGTATAAGAGTGTGGATGTCAATAGTTTATAGAAATCCCCCACTATTTTGTGTTTGCAGTGAGTTTTTATACCTAATTGTAAATAATACAAACAAAGATTATGATTATCTTTCTATCATAAATGACGAGAAGAAAACTTATGATTGTCTTTCTTATCATAAATGGTGAAAAGGAAGCTTTATCTTCTCTTCCCTCTTTGGGCACCATATGGTGGTAATATGTCGAATTATTAGTCGACAATATATCACTTATCATTTGTCCCCCCCCCCCCCCCCTCTCGAAGGTACGCTTTGGGACTCTTTTGAGAGGGGCTCGAAGTATGACATTTAGTTCAACTAACACATGAGCGTTTGAGATTTGCTCTCGCAAGTCAGGTTATCCTGACGCACATGCCTTGAGCATATTTTACCTTATACCTCTACTATTATAGCAAATTTCTCTTCATGTTGGTCAAATTATCCTGACTCATGTCTCGGGAACATTTTATATTGTGCCTTCGTCATGGTAGATTTCTCTTTATATGGGTCAAGTTTTCCCGACTTATGCGCCTTATGCACATTTTGCCTTATGCCTTTATTATAGTGATTTATTTTTTTGTATGTCAGATTTTTTCAATTCATGTGCCTCGGGCACATTTTGCTTTATGCCTCTATCGTGACAAATTTCTCTTTATTCGGGTAGATTTTTTTAGCTCATATGTCTCGGGCATATTTTACTTTGTGCATCCATCGTGATATATTTCTCTTCACATGGATTAGGTTTTCTTGGCTCGTGTCTCGGACATATTTTCTCTTGTGCCTCTATCGTGACAAATGTTTGCACTTTTTAAGTCCTTCATTTAGTGCATTTTGAATCCTTCATCTAGCATATTTCAAATCTATTATTCAATGCTTTTTAAATACTTTATCCAATGCTTTTCGAGTCCTTAATTCACTGACATCTCTTGGGAAGAGTCTCAAAGAGACACGTGTCTCAATCATGGGAGGATAGAGACCAACTTTCTCTCTATAAATTCATGAATCGTGGACCACATTTGTCTCAATCATGGGAGAGAAACTAGCTTCGAGCCATGTGATTGTGATCTTTTATAGATAAACCTACATTCTTTGAAGAGGAAGGTTTTTGGCTCCCCTTCGGGCATAACGGTGGCCTCTTCAACTCTAACTAATATTCATAAGCTATCGCTCGAGGCGTTAGAACCAACTTGATCCGACCACCACACTAGTATTGATAGGTCGAAAAAGAAGTAGAAGATTATTATGAGGATGATGCCTCACCCTCGAAGGAGTGTGGAACCTGAGGAGCCAGTTTTTAACAAGGAGCTCCCTACCTTTGCAATATTGAGGCTTTTTTAGGGTCATCGAACTTCCTGGTCCTCTTTAGGAAAGAGAGGAGAAAGTCCGAGGTCAATGTTCAATTTATGCAAAGGCAAACCCCTGCCTTTTGTGGCTATTTAAATAGTCGATATATCAAATCTAGCCCCAGGAGCATCGTGTTGGGAAATCTTAAGGGCAACATTACATGCACAGTGGAAGAACAAGAAAATAAAATCCTCTATTCCCAAAGAGATGTTCGTCGTCATGCCAAGATTGGTGCGCAAAAAATCTGCGAAATAAACTGCATATAGAATAGATTGTGTTACATAGGGAGATCGTATATCCATGTTTCCGTACAGATCTCTAGGAGAGGGTGAAAGAGGTCAAGCGTCCTCCTCTTTAGCGGTGATCCACATAGCAGGACTACGACGACGCTCCTCAAAACTCCAAAGGTGGAGAGGGGGAGGAGAATAGGAGAGGCAAGCAAAGGCTCTAGCCTATGAGGCTTTGAATCCCTCCTATTTATAAAGGCCCCCTATCAAACCCTAATGGATCCTCTCCTAGTGGGTATTGAATCTGCATCCAATTACCCAAGCCTTTTAGATTAGTGGATTTCTATCCAATAATCTCTCATGGGTTCTTATTGGATCTCATCCATGGGATCCAATAATTTAGGAACTTATTGGATATCCAATAAGATAGGGGCTTCGGCAGATATCTCATATTCGAACCTCTACTCATCGCAATGCCTATCATATGTGTGTGACCCTCTAGGCCTAATATCGAGCTGGTCATGAGTCATAACTGTCAGAATTCTTTCTAGCTCAATGAATTATTATCTCTATAATAATTCACTCGACTAATATCCCAAAGATCGTATATCGGGTATGGTGTTGTGAGACCCATATGGTTTCTACTCGAGTCTCGCTCTAATCAAATTCTTCCAAAAACTCTTTCTCTCTCAACCCGAATGACCCTGGCCAAAGATTTGTTTAAGCAAAAACACATGAGATATTCCTCTCATGACACCGAGAGTGGATGATCCTCTATCGACACTCAATAACTCTCATAAGGTTGACTACCACTCCTAATGATCAGTTGTATTAGATCTGGGACATTCAAACATATAAGTCTGGTATCAAAGAGTGGAGCACTTATACAGGACATCCTTGGTGTCTCAAGTCTAAGGACCAGATACACCACTAGGACTACGGAATCGCTGTCTGACAATAAGGCATCATCAACCATCCAATATTACGTAAGTGGATCAATCAGTGAACTCATTCTCCAATGAGCACTTGTACTGTATCCCTAGTATCCCCACACGAGCAGCTATGAGACCAGCTGCATCCATCATATGGACGGGTATACAACACACCAGTATGTCCGGTTATCACGATGTCCCTCTTGAGTAACCAATGACCAAGATTATTTCAAATCTATGTTTAAAAGTGAATCGGTCTCATTATTGTGATCTCATCACGATCTGATTCCCATTGCACAGATCCA